>CM072996.1:68807167-69407167 GCA_037038555.1 Rhynchonycteris naso
TTTAATATTTAATTTATTGGGGTGACATTGATTAATAAAATTAAACAGGTTTCAGGGGCATAATTCTACAAAACATCATCTGTATTTCTTATTGTGTATTTACTACACCAAGTTAAGTCTCCCTCCATCACCATCTATCAACTTTCTATCTTCCTCTACTTCCTCCTACCCACTTCCCCCTTGCAATCCCTTCACTGCTGTGTGTGTGTATAAGTTTTTGAGTTTCTTTGCTTAATTCCTTCACCTTTTTCACCCAATCCCCTGAACTCCCATCCCCTTTTACAAATGTCAGTTTTTTCTCTGTATCTATGAGTCTGTTAGTCATTAAGTTTCACATATAAGTAAAGTCATGTGGCACTTGTTTTTCTCTGACTGTCTTATTTCACTTAGCATAATTTTCAGGTCTACCCATGTCATCACAAAAGGTAAGATTGCCATTGTTTATTTATGCAAATTGTCTACAGTGTCATTTGATATAGATTTCTTCATTGTTTTTGTGCTTAAGTTTGTTAATATTATTGAATTTAAGTGAATAATTTTCATATTTCAAAAATGCTCACCTATTATTTTTGAAAATCGATTCCCTTTTCTTCAGAGATGCCATTTATATCAATAACACTGGGGAACAATTTATTTTTTATTTTCTGGTGAATGAGATTTTATAACTATTTCTATATATCTCTGCATCGCTGATTCCAAACCTGAAATCAGGTTTTACTGCATGCTCCAGTTTTTATGCAATTTTAATTTTTTGTTATAGTTAATGGCATGCATTAGTTTTTAAATTGAAGTTAAGAGGCAACGACTCTTGGATTGAACATAACCACAAGGCAATTAATGTTTTATAAACATCACTTTTACATAATTGTAATTGTTTTTAAAGTAAAAATTATTACCTGATATAAACACCCTCTTATTTTGTTTTAAGATTGAATCATAAAATTGTGTGCGCACCAGCAGCCCAGCCAGGGAGGAGCAGGATGCGCCGGGGCCGCCTCCTCCCGCACGGACCCATGAACCAGCTGGGCGGCGCGGTGGCTCCACAGGTGTCTGAACGGACATGGATTAAATGATTATAAAACATTACTCTCGAGGAGAAGCAAGATGGCGACGGAGTAGGCGGACGTACCAACTTCCAACTCCCAGAAGCAAAGAGGATTATAACTCAATTTAAAGAACCATCATATGGATTAACCAACTATGAACTAAACTAAGTGGACTCTTCAACCAAGGAACACTGCAGAAGCCACATTGAGACTGGTAGGAATAGCAAAAACGCAGAGAGGGCTGCCAAACTCCCCGGAGCAAACAGCAGCCTGGCGGGAGAAGAGTTTGGCGGAGAGGGAGGGACCTGGGTCCCAGGAACCAAGCACCAGCCTGCAGTCCCAGAGTCTAGAAGAGGCGTTTAAACAGTTTTGAGATGTGAAACAAGTGAGGGAGCTCCCAGGCCTACAGTGTGGAGTATTAGGTCCCTTCCTACTCTGCTGAGGGCTGCTTAAGGGTTTGGGGCAACAGAACGCTGAAACGCGGTTCTGTCGGCATGGGCAGAGGCCAAGCCGGTGGGAGATCGGTCTAGCCCAGAGGGTCGGAGGGGACGCGCAAAAGTGGTCCGGAAGCTGCGGGCCCGCCTTTAATCCCACTTACGGGGACAAAGTGGGAGGCCAGGAACAGGCAGGCCCTGCGCAAGCCGGCCCTGACCATGGGGACCGGGCTAGGACCAGGGACGGGCAGGGGCTCGCAGCTGAGCTGATGCTACCAGCCCCTCACCCCCGGGGCCGGAGAAACCGTGGTTGGCCAGTATACGTGCGTGAGCGGGTTCTGAGCGCGGGAACGGGGTAGACCCCGAAACAAGTGGAAGCTCGCAGCTGAGCTCAAGCTACTATCCCCAACCGGCCGGAGAAACCGCGATTTGCCATCCCACGTGCACGAGCGGGCTCCGAACGCAGGGCAGGGTAGAGTCTGGGATGAGCGGAAGTACGCAGCTGAGCGGAAGCCAGCAAACACGCCCGCCCCAATAAACCTTGGTTTCCGACCCTGCGCAGAAGGGCCCTGGCCTCGAGGGCGGGGCTAATGCTCCGGACGGGCAAAAGCTTACAGCTGAGAGCACGTCAAAAGCCCCGCTTAACCCACGGAACTGTAGCGAGCAGGCTCCGACTGCTGGTTCGGGGTGGAAGTCCGGAAATAGGCTGGGTCCGCAGCTGAGCAAAGGTGCTCACCTCTATACCCTTGGTGCTAAGTCTTGTGGCTTCAGTGACAGCCCCTCCCACGGAGGAGAGGCAGAAATCACAGCAAAAGCCACAGTAGGCCGGGGCTGGCAACGCTCATACCCAACCACCCTAGGCACCAGCAGAGGGGGTAGGGGGCCTGCAGACAGACCACACCTAGAGAACTCAAAGGCAACACCTACTGGACTCCAGTGGCCACAACTTGCTTATACACAGACAAAATGGGCAGGTAGAGGAATGCAAACCAAATGAATCAAGAGAAATCCCCAGAGAAGGACCTGAATGAACCAGATGAAACCAAATTACCAGAAGCAGAATTTAGAATAATGATAGTTAGGGTGTTCAAAGAAATTAGAACAACAATGGATAGTCATTATGAACACCTAAATAAAGAGATAACAAGTATAAAAAATGAAATTGAAATAATAAAAAAGAAACAGACAGAAATGACAAATACAGTATCAGAACTGAAGACCACAATGGAAGGAATTAAAAGCAGGATGGATGACGCTGAGGATCGAATAAGTGAGTTAGAGGACACAATAAACAAAGGCACAGAAGCAGAGAAGAAAAAGGAAAAGAGACTTAAAAAATGTGAGAAAACTCTAAGGGAGCTTTGTGACAACATGAAGAGAAACAACATTCGCATCATAGGGGAGCCTGAAGAAGAGGAGAGAGGACAGGATATGGAAACTGTGTTCAATCAAATCATAGCAGAAAACTTTCCTAAATTAAGGCTGGGAAACACTCCACACATTCAAGAAGCACACAGAACTACATTAAAGAGAAACCCAAAAAGATCTACACCAAGACACATCATAGTTAAAATACTGAAGCTAATGGATAAAAAAATTTTAAAAGCTGCTAGAGAAAAAAAGGCTATCATCTACAAAGGAGACCCCATAAGGATGACATCGGACTTCTCAATAGAAACACTTGAGGCCAGAAGGGAATGGCAAGATATAATCAAAGTAATGCAGAGCAAGAACCTACAACCAAGACTACTTTATCCAGCAAGGCTAACGTTTAAAATTGAAAGAGAAATAAAGAGCTTCCCAGAAAAAGAAAGCCTGAAGGAATTCATAAAAACCAAGCCAATTCTGCAAGAGATACTAAGGGGCCTCTTGTGAACAGTTTAAAGGGAGGAATGAATAGAGCAAAAGAAGAATACAGCTTTAAAGAATAAAATGGCAATAAACAACTACATATCAATAATAACCTTAAATGTAAATGGATTAAATGATTCAATCAAAAGACATAGGGTAGTTGCATGGATAAAGAAACAGGACCCATACATATGCTGTCTACAAGAGACACACCTTAAAAGAAAAGATGCTCATAGACTGAAGGTAAAAGAATGGAAAAAAATATTTCATGCAAATGGAAATGAAAAAAAAACAGGTGTAGCAATACTTATATCAGACAAAATGGACTTTAAAACAAAGGCTGTAGTAAGAGATAAAGGAGGATACAACATAATGATAAAGGGAACAACTCAACAGGAATATACAACTATTGTAAATATCTATGCACCAAATATAGGAGCCCCAACATACATAAAGCAGACTTTGAAGGATATAAAGGGCGAGATTAACAGCAATACTATCATAGTAGGGGATTTCAATACCTCTCTAACAACACTGGATAGATCCTCAAGAAAGAAAATTAATAAAGAAACAGCAGACTTAAAGGATACACTAGATCAACTTGATTTAATAGATATCTTCAGAACTTTTCACCCTAAAGCAGTAGAATATACATTCTTCTCAAGCGCTCATGGTATGTTTTCTAGGATAGACCACATGTTAGGACACAAAAATGGTCTCAATAAATTTAAGAAGATTGAAATCATATCAAGCATTTTCTCTGATCACAGTGCCATGAAACTAGAAATTAACCACAAAAGAAAAACTGAAAAATACTCAAACACTTGAAAACTAAATAGCATGTTATTAAATAATGAATGGAATAACAATGAGATCAAAGAAGAAATAAAAAAGTTTCTAGAAACAAATGATAATGAGCATACATCAACTCAAAATTTATGGGACACAGCAAAAGCAGTTCTGAGAGGGAAGTTTATTGCACTACAGGCATATCATAAGAAGCTAGAAAAAGCTCAAATGAGCAACCTGACCCTGCATCTAAAAGAACCTGAAAAACAACAACAAATAAAACCCAAGACAAGTAGAAGGAAGGAAAGAATAAAGGTCAGAGCATAAATAAATGACATAGAGGCTAAGGAAACAATACAGAGGATCAATGAAACAAGAAGCTGGTTCTTTGAAAAGGTAAACAAGATTGATGAACCTTTAACTAGACTCACCAAGAAAAAAAAAGAGAGGACTCAAATAAATAAAATTAGAAAAAACAGTGGAGAAATAACAACTGACACAACAGAAATACAAAGCATTGTAAGAAAATACTATGAAGAACTATATGCCAAAAAATTAGACAATCTTGGTGAAATGGACAAATTTCTTGAATCATATAACCTTCCAAAAATCAATCTGGAAGAATCAGAACACCTAAACAGACCAATTACAACAAATGTGATCGAAACAGTTATCAGAAAACTCCCAAAAAAGAAAGGTCCTGGGCCTGATGGCTTCACAAGTAAATTCTATCAAAAATTCAAAGAAGAACTAACTCCTATCCTTCTCAAGCTATTTCAAAAAATTCAAGAGGAAGGAAGACTTCCAAACTCCTTTTATGAGGTGAGCATAATTCTGATTCCAAAACCAGGCAAAGACAACACAAAGAAAGAAAATTATAGGCCTATATCCCTGATGAATTTAGATGCTAAAATTCTCAACAAAATATTAACCAACCGGATCCAGCAATATATGAAAAAAATCATACACCCCAATCAAGTGGGATTTATTCTGGAGAGGCAAGGCTGGTTCAATATTCGCAAATCAATCAATGTGATTCATCACATAAACAGAAGAAAGGACAAAAATCACATGATAATTTCAATAGATGCAGAAAAGGCATTTGATAAAATCCAGCACCCATTCATGCTCAAAACTCTCAGTAAAGTGGGAATACAGGGATCATTCCTTAACATGATAAAGGCCATCTACCATAAACCGACAGCAAACATCATACTAAATGGACAAAGATTAAAAGCAATCCCCTTAAGATCAGGAACCAGGCAGGGTTGCCCCCTTTCACCACTCTTATTCAACATAGTTCTGGAAGTCCTAGCTACAGTAATCAGATAAGAAGAAGAAATAATAGGCATCCAAATTGGAAAAGAAGAAGTAAAAATGTCACTATTTGCAGATGATATGATTTTGTATATTGAAAACCCTAAAGTCTCAGTCAAAAAACTACTGGACCTTATAAATGATTTCAGCAAGGTGGCAGGTTATAAAATTAATACTCAGAAATCAGAGGCATTTCTATACACCAACAACGAAATATCAGCAAAAGAAATTAAGGAAACAATCCCCTTCACTATTGCAGCCAAAAGAATAAAGTACCTAGGAGTAAATTTAACCAAGGAGGTTAAGGACTTGTACTCGGAAAATTATAGAACATTGATAAAAGAAATCAAGGAAGATACAAACAAGTGGAAGCATATACCGTGCTCATGGCTAGGAAGAATAAACATCATTAAAATGTCTATATTACCCAAAGCAATTTATAAATTCAATGCAATACCAATTAAAATACCAATGACATACTTCAAAGATATAGAACACATATTTCAAAAATTTATATGGAACCAAAAAAGAACACGAATAGCCTCAGCAATCTTAAAAAAAAAAAAAATAAAGCAGGAGGTATACTCTTCCAGATATCAAGGTTTACTATAAGGCCATTATACTCAAGACAGCCTGGTACTGGCATAAGAACAGTCACATAGATCAATGGAACAGAGGACCCAGAAATAAACCCACAGCTTTATGGACAACTGATATTTGAAAAAGGAGAAAAGAACATACAATGGAGTAAAGACAGCCTCTTTAACAAATGGTGTTGGGAAAATTGGACATCTACCTGCAAAAAAATGAAACTAGACCATGAACTTACACCATTCACAAAAACAAACTCAAAATGGATAAAAGACTTAAATGTAAGCCGTGAAACCATAAGCATCTTAGAAGAAAACATAGGCAGCAAGCTCTCCGACATCTGTAGCAGCAGTATATTTGCCGATTTATCTCCTCGGGCAACTGAAATAAAAGGCAAGATAAACAAATGGGACTATATCAAACTAAAAAGTTTTTGCACAGCTAAAGACAATAGGAACAGAATAAAAAGACAAACCACACAATGGGAGAACATATTCGACAGCACATCTGATAAGGGGTTAATAACTAAAATTTATAAAGAACTTATAAAAGTCAACAGCAGGAAGACAAACAACCCAATCAAAAAATGGGCAAAAGAAATGAATAGAAATTTCTCCAAAGAGGACATACAGATGGCCAATAGGCATATGAAAAAATGCTCAACATCACTAATCATTAGAGAAATGCAAATTAAAACCACAATGAGATATCACCTCACACCAGTCAGAATGACACTTATCAGCAAAACAACACAGAATAAGTGCTGGCGAGGATGTGGAGAAAAGGGAACCCTTCTGCACTACTGGTGGGAATGCAGACTGGTGCAGCCACTGTGGAAAACAGTTTGGAGATTCCTCAGAAAATTAAAAATCGAACTGCCTTTTGACCCAGCTATCCCACTTTTAGGAATATACCCTAAGAACACAGTAGCACTGTTTGAAAAGAAGAAATGCGCCCCCATGTTCGTGGCAGCATTGTTCACAATAGCGAAGATCTGGAACCAGCCCAAGTGTCCGTCTGAAGACGAGTGGATTAAAAAGCTTTGGTACATATATACTATGGAATACTACTCAGCCATAAGAAACGATGACATCGGATCATTTATAACAAAATGGATGTACCTTGATAACATTATACGGAGTGAAATAAGTAAATCAGAAAAAAAGAAAAACTGAGAACAGCATGATTTCATACATAGGTGGGACATAAAAGTGAGAATATGAGACATGGACAAGAGAGTGGTGGTTATGGGATGGGGGGAGGGAGGGAAGAGTGGGATAGGGAGGAGGAGAGGGACACAGGGAAAACCAGATTGAAGGTGACAGAGGACAATTTGACTTTTGGTGATGGGTATGCAACACAATTGAATGATAAGATAACCTGGAGATGTTTTCATTGTACATATGTACCCTGATTTATTGGTGTCACCCCATTAGAATCAATAATAATAAAATATATATATTAAAAAAAAATTGAATCATGGCTTTTTGAGTAGGTGTAAATGTAAGAATAGCCCTGACACCTTCTGTTATATATGCGGCTGTTATACAATTCAACATTATTTCATCATATGTGACATGTGCATATATTGCCTATTTTCAAGTTTCCCTTGGCAATCAAGACAAAAATTAGGCTCCTCATATTGTGTGTCATAATTGTGAGGAAATGCTTCATGACTGGACAAAAGGAAAATGCAAAGGAATGCGTTTTGGTATTATCATGGTTTGGCGTGAACCTAAGGACCACAGCAGTGACTGTTATTTCTGTCTGATCCATACAAAGGGCATTGGTAAGAAAAAGCAGCATATGATCACATATTCTAAAATTTCTTTAGCAATACGTCTTATCCCACATTCTGAGACACTCCTGGTTCCAGTTTTCAATGGTTTTATTTCTTCTAAGGACAAAGAAAGTGAACATGGTGATCAAGTGTATTTTGAGAAGATGCATGAGAAAATGGTTGTAGAATCTGAAGGGTCTTCTTCTGATGCCAAGCAGTCATTAACCCCTCAGCTGTTTAGCCAACCCAAATTAAATGACAGTAAGAGATTTGGGCCTATCAAAGAAAGCAGCTGAGTTATTAGCCTCTAGGCTTCAAGAAAAGAATGTACTTCATTGGTCAGCTAAAGTATCTCATTTCAGGAAGCGTGAATAAATTTTTGTGGACTTTCTGAAAAAAACACTTTGTTTACTGTCATGATATCAGTAGTCTTCTCAGCCACTTACCACTTACAGTCCAACTGAATGGCAGCTGTTTATTGACAACTCTAAACGGAGTCTGAAATGTGTTCTCCTATACAACGGTAATGTTTATGCAGTGGTTTCAATTAGTTATTCAACTCATCTGCAAGAAGATTATAATGACATAAAAATTGTCCTCAATTTACTGAAGCATGAGGAGCATAACTGAATCATTTGTGTGGATTTTAAAATGGTCAATATCCTGATAGGACAACAGAAAGGTTTCATGAAGTATCCTTGATTCTGTGTTTGTGGGACAGTGAGTGAGCTTGGGAGAAACACTGGACACAGGAATGGCAGAAACATGAAGCTCTGGAAGTAGGAATGCAAAATATTGTGAATAAACCTGCAGTTAATCGAGACACGATCATTATTCCCTTACTTCACATCCAACTTGGCTTAATGATGCAGTTTGTTCAGGCTTTGAATAGAGAAAGTGAATAATTTCAACATTTTATTTCTGCTTTTCCTTCCTTGTCTTTCAAGAAGATAAAAGCAGGTGTATTTAATGGTCCTCAAATTATTATATTTTCACAAAGATGATGGCCAAGGAGACATTCTACTTCATTATGTGTTAAGATTCACTTCCTTAAAAGTCACCTTGATAAGTTTCCCGAAAATCTTGGATCTGTTAGTGATGAGCAGGGAGAATGCTTTCATCAAGATCTGAAGACAATGGAAGAGCATTATTAGTGGCAATGGGACAGAATTGTGATGGCAGACTAGTGCTGGAGCATCGAATTAGATTGTCCTCAACGAGTACACAAACACAAGAGCTGCAAACACAAATTTTTGCCTGAATAGAATTTAAATAAATTTTGCGCAAATTTTATGATTAAAATAAGTGTTTTAATATGTTCTATTTTGAAATTGTAGACAAATTCTGAGGCAATCATATCTTTTAGTGTATTAGTGTATTTACTTCATTATATAAATTATTATATTTTCACAAAGATGATGCCCAAGAAGACTTTCTACTTCATTATGTTCAACTAAATATTGAAAATTTTACAATAAGATGAAAACCTAACATCTTGAATTGCAAATAAATTGTAGTTTGTAGAGAAAAACTAATGTCAGATTTGAGATTGGCACACTTGATTTAGGTAAGAACAAGTGTTTTTGTGGATGCAACAAAAAATTTATTTCCCAGTGTAATAGGCTTTTTGAAGTTCTCTTACAGTTCATATATTTTTGCTTTTTTGTTAATTTTTTCCTATGTTTAATTTTGAATACTTTCTCTTTTGTTATGTCTTTGAATTCACTAAATTTTTCTTTTTAATTGAGGGATGAGGAAACAGCCCACTCCTCTTTCTGAGAAGGAAGAAACCAAAAGAATGCAAGGGAAAGAAGCCTTCAGGAGCAACTGAGTAGCTATTCATAGATTAACTACATCATATAGTTCTTTAGAAGGTCACCTATAGCTAGTTGCATAACAAGGCTAAGAAACAGTACTTGTACATAGCTGAGATCACTGGTCCTGAAACCCCTTCTTCCTTGCTTGCCCCACAAAAAGTTGCCCTCCCCTCCTGGAGTCATAAGGATAATGTATACCTCGAGCCCCTTGCCCGAACACATGTATTCTGTAAAAGACATACAAATGGAAGAGATCTAACTTCAGAGAGCTTGTGATTTGTTGCCTCTTTTGGGGTCATGCTGCTTCACCAGTTAATAAACCCTACTTCCTTCATCAAATTGTCTGGGTGACTTTGTCCCTCTTGATTCCTGCTATGGTATTGTCTAAATGGTAACACCCATGTAACTTTTCTCAGGTTATTTAGGTTTATTTTGTTGTTGTTTCTTTGTTTTGTTTTCTTCTATACTAGGTTTCTTCAACATTATTCAATTTTGGGGTCAATTAATTATTTGTTGTGTGACATATTCCCATACATTATATTTGGCAAAATCATTCGCCTCTATTTACTTGTTGCTAAAAGTATTTTCTAGGTTGTCATAACCAAAAATATTTCTAGACATTGCCAAACACTGATGGAGAGATGAGTATAAAATCACTCCAAGTTGAGAACTGCTGCTGTAGGCATTAGAGTTGGAGGATTTTATATCTTCCAGGTCTCTGCTTAACATGCCAGTCTCTCCTCTGCTCTGGATTTGTTCCTTTCTGGCTTAACAATGTTTAATTCTCTTCCAAGTATTCTATGTCTAAGGAAACTTTACTCAATCTGTCTTCTCCCCAGTGACTTCTAATTTCTGGAGTCATGCCCTATACACACACAAATAATACTTCGGGCAATTAAATTCATAAGCCTTCAACATCATAGCTTTTTCTGTAGCAGCAGCCTTGAATCCCAGTCACTGCTTTCTGTGTGCAGTTACATTGCCCTTCTGTGCTTATGGTGATGCATTTCTCAATGCTGTAATTTATATATCACACCCTGGCATGAAGTGAAAGCAGTTAAATCTGGAGCTTATGCTTATCTTCTCTGAAGGATAATAGCTCTAGTTTCTTATTCTTATATCTGAAACTAGTTACTTTATACATTCCACTTTTTTTTTTTTTTTGACAGAGACAGAGAGAGTCAGAAAGAGGGACAGATAGAGACAAATAGACAGGAAGGGATAGAGATTAGAAGCATCAGTTCTTCACTCTAGCTCCCTCGTTGTTCAGTGATTGCTTTCTGATATATTCCCTGACCGGGAGGATGGGGGAGCCTACAGCAGAGTGAGTGACCCCTTGCTCAAGCCAGCGAACATGGGCTCAAGCCAGTGACCTTGGGGGTCAAACTAGCAACCATGGGTTCATGTCTATGATGCTATGCTCAAGACAGCAACCCCTTGCTTAAGCTGGTGAGTGTGCGCTCAAGCAACCTTGGGACTTCGAACCTAGGTCATCAGTGTCCCAGTCTGACACTCCATCCACTGTGCCACCATCTGGTAGGGCTACATTCCACTTTTACGTATTTTTTTTTTTTTAAATCACAGGAGAGTAGGTTTGAAACCAGAAATACTGTGATTGAAATTGGAAATCACTCCAAAGGTGCACATTTAAGTGTATGTAAGAAATACACGCCTGGCCTGTGGTGGCGCAGTGGATAAAAGCGTCGACCTGGGAACACTGAGGTCGCCAGTTCAAAACCCTGCACTGGTCTGGTCAAGGCACATATGGGAGTTGATGCTTCCAGCTCTCCCCCCTTTCTCTCTCTCTCTCTCTCTCTCACACACACACACACACACACATACACTCACTCTCTGTGTCTTCTCTCTAAAATGAATAAAAAATAAAAAAAAAAGAAATACAATTAGTTGACTGACAGGTGGTGGCCCAGTGGATAGAGCATATATCTGAGTGCAGGCTGCTCCACTTTGAAAGCAGGTGCTTGCTCAGCTGGAACTCCCTGGTTGAGGCATGTCTGAGAAGCTATCACTGAAGAAATATATATTTTAAAACTATCTTCTAAAATCCTATGCAAAACCAAAAGTGAATTTTTGGCTATTCGTATTTGAAAATTCTAAATTCACTATATTATTTAAATTTTTCCTTCTAGTCATTTAGAAAGCATTTTTTATGTGTTTCTCTTTTTTTAAAATTCTTCCATGTTTAGTCAACTTTAACAGATATTTGCCCTGGCTGGTTAACTCAGTCAGTTAAGAGAGTCATCCTGAAACAACAAAGTTGTGGGTTTAATCTCTGGTCAGGGCACACAAGGGAAGCATCCAAGACACCCAATGAATGCACAACTAAGTGGGACAACAAAAGAAATGCTTCTTTCCCCCCTCCTCTCTCTCTCCATTTCTGTCCCTGTCTCAACAAGTAAAAAAATAAATAAAATTATGCCCTGGTTGGATAGTGTGTTTGGGTGCGGAGGTTGTGGGTTTGATTCCCCAGTCAAGGCACATAGAGGCATAACTCCATGTTTCTGTCTCTTTCTTCTTGTTCCCTCTCAAAAAGAGAAAAAAAAATAGAGTGTTGGTTTTACCCAAGCTACTCATTTATGTCCTTGTATGCATGTATGCGATTTATCTACACAGGGCTTTTTGTTGGTTACAAAAAGCCCAAAGTATGGAAATGTATACATTTCAAATAGTCTTTAATTTGAGAGAGCAAATAAAGATCAAAGTTGTAATCAAGTAACAATTATGGTATAATTTATATGTGGAAACAAACAAACAAAAAGCTCAGAGATAAAGAGAACACATTGGTGGTTGTAAGTGCCTGGGGTAAGGGGTGAACAAAATGTGTGGAAGGACTCAAAGGTATAAATTTCCAGTTATAAAATATGTAAGTCAAAGAAATGCAATATTTAACATGATGACTAAAGTTAATTATACTCTGTTGAACATTTATCAGTTTCTAAGGGAGTAGATCTTAAAAGTTCTAATTATGAGAAAAAAGCTTATTAAATATAGTGATGAATGTTAACTACACTTATTATGTAATCATTTTGCAATTTAACCCAATATCGAATTATTATTTTATATACCTAAATGAATATAATGTTATATATCAACTGTACTTCAATAAAATACTCATTTAAAATTACACTCAAGTGTGTAGAAAATGTATTAAAATATATATTGTAAAATAAAAAACATATTACGTAGAATATATTGAACAGCTTGCTTGAAATTACTGTACCTGCTATTCTTTTCAATTATATTGGGTAGGTCTTCATATTTTCTTTAGAAAAATATACAAATCTGCAGGATAATTTTATTTATTTAAACTGAGTTAAGAATTATGATTATAATGGTAGACATTAAAAACAATAGTTTTCAATCTGCCTTAATACAATTTTTATTTCTTTTAATTCAAGAAATACTCCACCTGACCAGGCAATGGCGCAGAGGATAGAGCGTCGGACAGGGATGCGGAAGACCCAGGTTCGAGATCACGAGGTCACCAGCTTGAGCAGGGGCCCATCTGGCTTGAGCAAAAGCTCTCCAGCTTGTACCCAAGGTCGCTGGCTCCAGCAAGGGATGACTCAGTCTGCTGAAGGCCCGCGATCAAGGCACATGTGAGAAAGCAATCAATGAACAACTATGGTGTCGCAAGGGCAACAAAAAACTGATGATTGTTGCTTCTCATCTCTCTCCGTTCATGTCTGTCTGTCTCTATCAATCCGTTTCTCTGACTCTCTCTCTCTCTGTCCCTGTAAAAAAAGAAATAATAAATAAAAGGAGAGAGAGAAAGAAAGAAAAAGAAATACTTCTTTATACTAAAGAGTATTTGTAATCAAAATATGGTTATAAGGGCTATATTTATCTTTGCAATATTTTTAAGGTTCAGAGCAAAGCTAAATGCTAGCACTTCTAGGCAAAAAATAGATGCATTTGGAAGTTTAATACACGAAAATGCGTATATAAATATTTTGCAAATGATTACACACATAATAATTTATTAGTTTATTTAACCATATTGATTAGTATACATTCTGTGCCAAGCACTGTACAAGTCTTGGAGGAATATTTGGTAGTAAGACAAAAATCCCTGTCGTTACTAAGTATATGGGCAAATGGCTAGAAAAAACAAAAGCACATATTAGAGAGTTAGTAAGAGGGATTTAAATACAGATATAGGAAGTTATAATATAGTGAGATAAGTTACTTTTTAAAACTAGATTAGATCTTTATTAGAAGTGATACTCAACCAAAGATATGAAAAACAAATAGGTATTATATTTTAGTTAGGGAGTAAAAGAGTTTCAGGCATTAGAAGAAGAAGATGAGAGAAGAATTAAGAGTATGAAGAGAATAATTATATGATTATAAAACTAAAACAAGGAAGAAAAATATAGCATTTAATTTAAAATAGCAAGAACTACATGTCTAAGAGCTTGTGAACCATGACAAGAAAATAGACATAGTAAGGAGGAATCTCTTGTATTACATTTTAATAGTTTTTTTTTTAGGTACTATATAAATTCTAAAACTTAGAAAACAAAATGATAAATTTTTATTTCGAAAAACACAAAATTAAGCTTGAAGTTTATTTACCTATTTATTTTTAACTGAATTTATTTGGGTGGCACTAGTTAACATAATTATACAGGTTTCAAGGTCTCAATTACATAACACATCTCTGTACTCTGTATTGTGTGTTCACCCCCCAAGTCAAGTCTCTGTTCATTGCCATTTATGCCCTTAAACTCCCCCTTCTCCTCTCCTCTTCTTGTCAATAACTTCACTGTTATCTGTGTTCATGAGGTTCTTTGTTTGCATTTTGGCTCTATTTGTTTATTTATTTATTTTTAAGACACTTTTTGTACATCAGTTTAAGGTTTACAAAAAAGATTGAGAGGGCAGTACAAAAATTATTCTATTTATACCCTGTTTCCACACATGCTGAGCCTTCCTCATTATCAATATCACTTACCAAAATGGTATCTTTTTACCAAAGATGAACTTGCATTTCTTTTCTTTTCTTTCTTTTTTTTTTTTTTTTTGTAACAGAGACAGAGAGAGGAACAGATAGGGACAGGCAGACAGGGAGAAGAGATATCAGAAATATCAATTCTTCTTTGCAGCGCCTTTGTGGTTCATTGATTGCTTTCTCATATGAGCCTTGACTGGAGCGCTACAGCAGAGCGAGTGACCCCTTACTAAACCCGGCGACCTCGGGCTTTCAAACGTGGGTGTTCTTCGTCCCAGTTTGATGCACTATCTACTGAGCCACTGCCTGGTCAGGTCAAAGATGAGCCTGCATTGATGCAACAAAATCACCCAAAGTCAAAGGTTTACTTTAGAGTTTATTTTAGTTGTAGCATACTGTAAGAACTTAACAAACGTATAATGAAATATATCCGTAATTATACTATCCTAAGAGTATTTTCACTACCCTAACCATATTTTTTCTCTATTTATCTCTCCCTACCTTTAACTCTGTGTAACATTGATCTTTTTATTGTCTTCATACTTTTACCTTTTCCAGAATGTCATATAGTTGAACTCATAAAATATGTAGTATTTTCAGATTGATTTCTTTCATTTACCAATATGCTTTAGAGTCCCCTTGTTTATTCATGGCTTCATAATTCATTTCTTTTTAGTACTGAATAATAGTTCTTTTTATGAGTGTACTACAGGATATTTATCAATTCACCTCATGAAGGATAGCTTGGTTGCTTCAGAGTTAGGGCAATTATGAATAAAGTTGTTATAAACATCCCTGTGCAGGCTTATATGTGAACACAACTTTTCAACTTGTGTGTGCTGAATCATATGCTAATGGTATGTTTAGCTTTGTAAGAAACTGCCAAATTGTCTTAAAAAGTAATTGTACCATGCTGGATTTCTACCAGCAACCAATAACAGTTCCTGTTGTGTGACATGCTCACCAGCATTGGTATTGTCTGTGTTTTGGATATTAGCCATTATAATAATCACACAGTTGTATCTTCTTGTTTTAATTTGAATAACTTGATATTATAGGGTTTATTTTCATATGAAGATTTGCCTTCTATATATCTTCTTTGATGGGCAGACTGTTAAAATCTTTGGCCCATATTTCTTTCTTTATTTATTTATTTACTTATTTATTTATGACAGAGAGAGGGAGAGACAGAAAGAGGGGCAGTTAAGGACAGATAGACTGGGAGAGAGACAGATGAGAAGTATCAATTATTTGTTGTGGCACCTTAGTTTCACATTGATTAGTTTCACATATGTGCCTTGACCAGAGGGCTACAGCAGACCAAGTGACCTGTTGCTCAAGCCAACAACCTTGGGCTCATGCTGGTGAGACTTGCTCAAACCAGATGAGCCCACACTTTAGCTAGTGACCCCAAGGTTTTGAACCTGGATCCTCCACGTCCCAGTCCAGCACTCTATCCACTGTGCCACCACCTGGTCAGGATGGCCCATTTTATAATGAGGTTGTTTTCTTTACTTACTGTTGAATTTTAAAAAATCTTTATATAATTTGGATAATCCTTTATCAGCTATCGTTTCCAAATATTTTCACCCAGCCTGTGGCTTTCTCTTCTCCTTATATTGATATTGTCTTTTGTATACCAGAAGCTTTTATTTTCTTTTTTTATGCTTCATTCTCTTTTAAATTTATTTTAGAGAGGAGAGAGAGTGAGAGACAGAAATAAAAAGGGGGCAGGAGCAGGAAGCATCAACTCCTATGTGCCTTGACCAGACAAGTACCGGGTTTTGAACCAGTGACCTCAGTGTTCCAGGTTGAGGCTTTACCCACTGCACCACCACAGTTCAGGCCAGAAGCTTTCATTTTTTCATGGATCGTGTCTTTACTGTTATATGTAAGAATGGTATCATCATATACAATATTATATATGTTTTCTCCTATGTTATTGCCTAGGACTTTATATTATAGTTCTGCATTTTACATGTAAGTCTATCACCCATTTTGAGTCTAGTTTTGTAGAAGGTATAAGGTATATGTATAGTTTCATTTTTTTCCCTGTGGATGTCCAATTGTTTTAGCATTACAGTATTTGTTAAAAACACTACTTTTGCTTCATTGTATTTCTTTTTCTCTTTTGTCAAATATTTAGTAGACTTTTTTGTGTGGATGCATTTATGGAATCTCTATTCCATTCCACTGATTTATTTCTTTATTCTTTTACCAGTGTCAGACTGTCTTAATTACTATAGTAGCTCTATAATAAGCCTTGAAGGTAATGTCTGTCATCCAACTTTGTTCTTCTTCAACATTGTGTTGGCCATGGACATGCTGGGACTTTTGCCTTGCTGCACAAAGTTTAGAATAAGTTTGTCAATATTCATAAAGAATATTGGATTTTGATCAGGATTACATTGAATGTATAGATAAAGTTGGGAAATAAATATATAAATTATGATTCAATATTTATAAGTTCTGCTGCTTCCATGTTTTAAAATGTTTTAGAGGAAATAATATAATATGCAATTGTTGTATTTTAATAATAATGGAGACAAAAGAAAAGAGACAGAGTGGAATAAACATTTACCTACAACTGATGTAATGATAACAAAAATCATAAAGGATGTTTTTATTTAATAGGTTGGAGATTAGAGAAAATAAGTGATTTGAAGACTTTGGAATTATTTAAAAATAGGTATTTAGTCATACTTCAATAGAAATTGTCATATTATGATGTGGTAAAGTACCGTAAATAAAAAGTATGCTTTAAAATCATTTACTATAAGAATAAATTGTTTACACCTAAAAATAAACTGGTGCTTCTCATATACTAATCTCTGTCATTTCACATTGGCATAGCCTGAGTTTGTGTTAGTGAAAGATGCTGGTAACCAAGTTTTCAATAGTGTTACTAAGATGTAGTTTGTGCTTTACTCCCTTTTAATTTTTATTCTCAGTACATTTAAATACTCTACAAAACATGAGAATGGCAAGGTTCATTTCTTAAACAGGACCATCAAAAAATCTAAAACAAGTGGGAACAAGGGTGTATAAAACAAAAGATATTTCTGGCCTTTTACAAATTCACACAAATCATATACTTCTTAAAACTACTTGCTGTTGCCTGACCAGGCGGTGGTGCCAGGTGGTGGTGTGGTGATAGAGCGTTGGACTGGGATGTGGAAGACCCAGGTTCGAGACCACGAGGTCGCCAGCTTGAGCACGGGCTGATCTGGTTTGAGCTAAAGCTCATTAACTTGGACCCAAGGTCGCTGGCTCCAGCAAGGGGTGGCTTGGTGTGCTGAAGGCCCACAATCAAGGCACATGTGAGAAAGCAATCAGTGAACAACTATGGTGTTGCAATGGCAATGAAAAACTAATGATTAATGCTCTCATCTCTCTCCGTTCTGGTCTGTCTGTCCCTATCTATCCATCTCTCTGACTCTCTCTCTGTCCCTGTAAAAAAATAAAAATAAAAAAACTACTTGCGGAGAAGCAAGATGGTGACGGAGTAGGCGGACGTACCAACTTCCAACTCCCAGAACCAAAGTGGATTATAACTCAATTTAAAGAGCCATCATCTGGATAAACCAACTATGAACTAAACTAAGTGGACTCTTCAACCAAGGAACACAGAAGAAGCCACATTGAGACTGGTAGGAATAGCGAAAAAGCGAAGAGGGCTGCCCAGCTCCCCGGAGCAAACGGCAGCCAGGAGAGACCCGCGGGGCGGGAGAAAAGTTTGGCAGAGAGGGAGGAACCTGGATCCCAGGAACCAAGCCCCAGCCTGCAGTCCTAGAGCCTAGAAGAGGCGTTTGGACAGTTTTGAGCTGTGAAACAAGTGAGGGAGCTCCCAGGCCTACAGTGTGGAGTATTAGGTCCCTTCCTACTCTGCTGAGGGCTGCTTAAGGGTTTGGGGCGACAGGACGCTGAAACGTGGTTCTGTCGGCGTGGGCAGAGGCCAAGCCGGTGGGTGATCGGTCTAGCCCAGAGGGTCGGAGGGGACGCGCGAAAGCGGTCTGGAAGCTGCGGGCCCGCCTTTAATCCCACTTATGGGGACAAAGCGGGAGGCCAGGAATGGGCAGGCCCTGCGCAAACCGGCCCTGACTGCGGGACCGGGCTAGGACCAGGGACAGACAGGGGCTAGCGGCTGAGCTCACGCTACCAGACCCCACCCCCACCCCCGGCCGGGGAAACTGAGGTTGGCCAGTATACGTGCACGAGCGGGCTCCGAGTGCGGGAACGGGGTAGACCCCGAGACAAGAGGAAGCTCGCAGCTGAGCTCACGCTACTATCCCCACCTGGCCGGACAAACCGCGGATTGCATTCATACATGCACGAACAGGCTCCTAACGCTGGGGTGGGGTAGAGTCCTGGACGAGCGGAAGTATTTAGCTGAGCAAAAGCCAGAAAACACGCCCACCCCTATAAACCTTGGTTTCCGTCCCTGCGCAGAAGGGGCCTGGCCTCGAGGGCAAGACTAACCTCCGGACGGGCAAAAGCTTACAGCTGAGAGCACGTCAAAAGGCCCACCTAACCCGAGGAACTGTAGCAAGCAGGCTCCGACTGCTGGTTCTGGGCGGAAGTCCGGAAATAGGCTGGTCCACAGCTGAGCAAAGGTGCTCACCTCAACCCTTGGTGCTAAGTCTTGTGCCTTCAGTGACAGCCCCTCCCACGGAGGAGAGGCAGAAATCACAGCAAAAGCCACAGTGGGCCGGCGCTGGCAAAGCTCATACCCAACCACTCTAGGCACCGGCAGAGGGGATGGGGGGCCTGCAGACAGACCACACCTAGAGAACACAAAGGCAACACCTACTAGACTCCAGTGGCCACAACTTGCTTATACACAGAAAATATGGGCAGGCAGAGGAATGCAAACCAAATGAATCAAGAGAAATCCCCAGAGAAGGACCTGAATGAACTACATATAACCAAATAACCAGAAGCAGAATTTAGAATAATGATAGTTAGGGTGTTCAAAGAAATTAGAGCAACAATGGATGGTCATTATGAACACCTAAATAAAGAGATAACAAGTATAAAAAATGAAATTGAAATAATAAAAAAGAATCAGACAGAAATGACAAATACAGTATCAGAACTGAAGACCACAATGGAAGGAATTAAAAGCAGGATGAATCACGCTGAGGATCGAATCAGTGAGTTAGAAGACACAATAAACAAAGGAACAGAAGCAGAGAAGAAAAAGGAAAAGAGACTTAAAAAATGTGAGGAAACTCTAAGGGAGCTTTGTGACAACATGAAGAGAAACAACATTTGCATCATAGGGGTGCCTGAAGAAGAAGAGAGAGGACAGGAAATGGAAACTGTGTTCAATCAAATCATAGCAGAAAACTTCCCTAAATTAAGGCTGGGAAACATTCCACACATTCAAGAAGCACACAGAACTACATTAAAGAGAAACCCAAAAAGATCTACACCAAGACACATCATAGTTAAAATACCAAAGCAAATGGATAAAGAAAAAATCTTAAAAGCTGCTAGAGAAAAAAATGCTATCACCTACAAAGGAGCCCCCAAAAAGATGACATCGGACTTCTCAACAGAAACACTTGAGGCCAGAAGGGAATGGCAAGATATAATCAAAGTAATGCAGAACAAGAACCTACAACGAAGACTACTTTATCCAGCAAGGCTAACGTATAAAATTGAAGGAGAAATAAAGAGCTTTCCAGACAAAGAAAGCCTGAAGGAATTCATAAAAACCAAACCAATTCTGCAAGAGATACTAAGGGGCCTCTTGTGTACAGTTTAAAGGGAGTAATGAATATAGCAAAAGAAGAATACAGCTTAAAAGAACAAAATGGCAATAAACAACTACATATCAATAATAACCTTAAATGTAAATGGATTAAATGATCCAATCAAAAGACATAGGGAAGCTGCATGGATAAAGAAACAGGACCCATACATATGCTGTCTACAAGAGACATACCTTAAAACAAAAGATGGTCATAGACTGAAGGTAAAAGAATGGAAAAAAAATATTTCATGCAAATGGAAATGAAAAAAAAGCAGGGGTAGCAATACTTATATCAGACAAAATGGACTTTAAAACAAAGGCAGTAGTAAGAGATAAAGGAGGACACTAAATAATGATAAAGGGAACAATTCATCAGGAAGATATAACTATTGTAAATATCTATGCACCAAATATAGGAGCCCCGACATACATAAAGCAGTCTTTGATGGATACAAAGGGCGAGATTAACAGCAATACTATCATAGTAGGGGATTTCAATACCCCTCTAACAACACTGGATAGATCCTCAAGAAAGAAAATTAATAAAGAAACAGCAGACTTAAAGGATACACTAGATCAACTTGATTTAATAGATACCTTCAGAACTTTTCACCCTAAAGCAGTAGAATATACATTCTTCTCAAGCGCTCATGGTACGTATTCTAGGATAGACCACATGTTAGGACACAAAAATGGTCTCAATAAATTTAAGAAGATTGAAATCATATCAAGCATTTTCTCTGATCACATTGCCATGAAACTAGAAATTAACCACAAAAGAAAAACTGAAAAATACTCAAACAATTGGAAACTAAATAGCATGTTATTAAATAATGAATGAATTAACAATGAGATCAAAGAAGAAATAAAAAAGTTTCTAGAAACAAATGATAATGAGCATACATCAACTCAAAATTTATGGGACACAGCAAAAGCAGTTCTGAGAGGGAAGTTTATTGCACTACAGGCATATCATAAGAAGCTAGAAAAAGCTCAAATAAGCAACCTGACACTGCATCTAAAAGAACTAGAAAAACTGCAACAAATAAAACCCAAGACAAGTAGAAGGAAGGAAAGAATAAAGGTCAGAGCATAAATAAATGACATAGAGGCTAAGGAATCAATACAGAGGATCAATGAAACCAGAAGCTGGTTCTTTGAAAAGGTAAACAAGATTGATGAACCTTTAACTAGACTCACCAAGAAAAAAAAAGAGAGGACTCAAATAAATAAAATTAGAAAAGACAGTGGAGAAATAACAACTGACACAACAGAAATACAAAGCATTGTAAGAAAATACTATGAAGAACTCTATGCCAAAAAATTAGACAATCTTGGTTAAATGGACAAATTTCTTGAACCATTTAACCTTCCAAAAATCAACCGGGAAGAATCAGAACACCTAAACAGACCAATTACAACAAATGAGATCGAAACAGTTATCAAAAAACTCCCAAAAAAGAAAAGTCCTGGGTCTGTTGGCTTCACAAGTGAATTCTATCAAAAATTCAAAGATGAACTAACTCCTATCCTTCTCAAGCTATTTCAAAAAATTCAAGAGGAAGGAAGACTTCCAAACTCCTTTTATGAGGCAAGCATAATTCTGATCCCAAAACCGGGCAAAGACAACACAAAGAAAGAAAATTATAGGCCTATATCCCTGATGAATTTAGACGCTAAAATTCTCAACAAAATATTAGCCAACCGGATCCAGCAATATATGAAAAAAATCATACACCACGATCAAGTGGGATTTATTCTGGAGAGGCAAGGCTGGTTTAATATTCGCAAATCAATCAATGTGATTCATCACATAAACAAAAGGAAGGACAAAAATCACATGATAATTTCAATAGATGCAGAAAAGGCATTTGATAAAATCCAGCACCCATTCATGCTCAAAACTCTCAGTAAAGTGGGAATACAGGGATCATTCCTTAACATGATAAAGGCCATCTACGACAAACTGACAGCAAACATCATACTAAATGGACAAAGATTAAAAGCAATCCCCTTAAGATCAGGAACCAGGCAGGGTTGCCCACTTTCACCACTCTTATTCAACATAGTTCTGGAAGTCCTAGCTACAGCAATCAGACAAGAAGAAGAAATAAAGGCATCCAAATTGGAAAAGAAGAAGTAAAACTGTCACTATTTGCAGATGATATGATATTGTATATTTAAAACCCTAAAGTCTCAGTCAAAAAAATACTGGACCTTATAAATGAATTCAGCAAGGTGGCAGGATATAAAATTAATACGTAGAAATTAGAGGCATTTCTATACCCCAACAATGAAATATCAGCAAAAGAAATTAAGGAAACAATCCCCTTCACTATTGTAGCCAAAAGAATAAAGAACCTAGGAGTAAATTTAACCAAGGAGGTTAAGGACTTGTACTCGGAAAATTATAGAACATTGATAAAGGAAATCAAGGTTGATACAAACAAGTGGAATCATATACCGTGCTCATGGCTAGGAAGAATAAACATCATTAAAATGTCTATATTACCCAAAGCAATTTATAAATTAAATACAATACCAGTTAAAATACCAATGACATACTTCAAAGATATAGAATACATATTCCAAAAATTTATATGGAACCAAAAAAGAACACGAATAGCCTCAGCAATCTTAAAAAGGAAAAATAAAGCAGGAGGTATCGCTCTTCCAGATATCAAGGTATACTCTAAGGCCATTATACTCAAGACAGCCTGGTACTGGCATAAGAACAGGCACATAGATCAATGGAACAGAACAGAGGACCCAGAAATAAACCCACAGCTTTATAGACAACTCATATTTGACAAAGGAGGAAAGAACATACAATGGAGTAAAGACAGCCTCTTTCACAAATGGTGTTGGGAAAATTGGACATCTACCTGCAAAAAAATGAAACTAGACCATCAACTTACACCATTTATAAAAACAAACTCAAAATAGATAAAAAACTTAAATGTAAGCCGTGAAACTATAAGCATCTTAGAAGAAAACATAGGCAGCAAGCTCTCCGACATCTGTAGCAGCAGTATATTTGCCGATTTATCTCCTCGGGCAACTGAAATAAAAGGCAAGATAAACAAATGGGACTATATCAAACTAAAAAGTTTTTGCACAGCTAAAGACAATAAGAACAGAATAAAAAGACAGACCACACAATGGGAGAACATATTCGACAGCACATCCGATGAGGGGTTAATAACTAAAATTTATAAAGAACTTATAAAAGTCAACACCAGGAAGACAAACAATCCAATCAAAAAATGAGCTAAAGAAATGAATAGAAATTTCTCCAAAGAGGACATACAGATGGCCAATAGGCATATGAGAAAATGCTCAATATCACTAATCATTAGAGAAATGCAAATTAAAACCACAATGATATATCACCTCACACCAGTGAGAATGGCACTCATCAGTAAAACAACTCAGAATAAGTGCTGGCGAGGATGTGGAGAAAAGGGAACCCTTCTGCACTGCTGGTGGGAATGCAGACTGGTGCAGCCACTGTGGAAAACAGTTTGGAGATTCCTCAGAAAATTAAAAATCGAACTGCCTTTTGACCCAGCTATCCCACTTTTAGGAATATACCCTAACACCATAGCACTGTTTGAAAAGAAGAAATGCGCCCCCATGTTCGTGGCAGCATTGTTCACAATAGCGAAGATCTGGAACCAGCCCAAGTGTCCGTCTGAAGACGAGTGGATTAAAAAGCTTTGGTACATATATACTATGGAATACTACTCAGCCATAAGAAACGATGACATCGGATCATTTATAACAAAATGGATGGACCTTGATAACATTATATGGAGTGAAATATGTAAATCAGAAAAAAAGAAAAACTGAGAACAGCATGATATCATACATAGGTGGGACATAAAAGTGAGAATATGAGACATGGACAAGAGAGTGGTAGTTATGGGATGGGGGGAGGGAGGGAAGAGTGGGATAGGGAGGAAGGGAGGGACACAGGGAAAACCAGATAGAAGGTGACAGAGGACAATTTGACTTCTGGTGATGGGTATGCAACACAAATGTATGATAAGATAACCTGGAGATGTTTTCATTGTACATATGTACCCTGATTTATTGGTGTCACCCCATTAGAATTAATAATAATAAAATATATATATTTAAAAAACCCAAAAAACAAAAAACTACTTGCTGTTTCGGCCTATGCTAGGAATTACAAAGCCTCTGGAACTTACACAAGTCTCCATGTCATTGTTGCTAAGTTTATAATTCTTAAAAATTTTTTTTTATTAACTTTAATGTGTTGACACCAATAAATCAGGGTATATATGTATAATGAAAACATCTCCAGATTATTTTATCATTCAATTGTGTTGCATACCCGTCACCAAAAGTCAAATTGTCCTCTGTCACCTTCTATCTGGCTTTCCCTGTGCCCCTCCTCTTCTCCCTCCCCCACCCTCCCTTCTCTGCTCCCATCCTGTAACCACCACTCTCTTGTCCATGTCTCATAGTCTCACTTTTATGTCCCACCTATGTATGAATTCATAATGTTCTTAGTTTTTTTTTTCTGATTTACTTATTTCACTTTGTATATTGTTATCAAGGTACCACCATTTTGTTGTAAATGTCCCGATGTCTTCATTTCTTATGGCCGAGTAGTATTCCATAGTATATATGTATCAAAGCTTTTTAATCCACTCGTCTTCTGACGAACACTTGGCCTATTCCAGATCTTCACTATTGTGAACAATGCTGCCACGAACATGGGGGCACATTTCTTCTTTTCAAAGAGTGTTATGGTGTTCTTACGGTATATTCCTAAAAGTGGGGTAGCCGGGTCAAAAGGCGGTTCGATTTTTAATTTTTTGAAGAATCTCCATACTGTTTTCCACAGTGGCTACACCAGACTGCATTCCCACCAGCAGTGCAGGAGGGTTCCCTTTTCTTCGCATCCTCGCCAGCACTTATTCTGTGTAATTTGCTGATGAGTGCCATTCTGACTGGTGTGAGGTGATATATCATTGTGGTTTTAATTTGCGTTTCTCTAATAATTAGTGATATTGAGCATTCTTTTATATGTCTTTTGGCCATCTGTATGTCTTCTTTGAAGAAATTTCTATTCATTTCTTTTGCCCATTTTTTGATTGGATTGTTTGTCTTCCTGGTGTTGAGTTTTATAAATTCTTTATAAATTTTGGTTATTAACCCCTTATCCGATGTGCTGTCGAATATGTTCTCCCATTGTGTGGTTTGTCTTTTTATTCTGTTCTTATTGTCTTTAGCTGTGAAAAAACTTTTTAGTTTGATATAGTCCCATTTGTTTATCTTGCCTTTTATTTCATTTGCCGATGGAGATAATTCAGCAAATATATTGCTGCTACAGATGTCGGAAAGCTTGCTGCCTATGTTTTCTTCTAAGATGCTTATAGTTTCACGGCTTATGTTTAAATCTTTTATCCATTTTGAATTTGTTTTTGTGAATTGTGTAAGTTGATGGTCTAGTTTCATTTTTTTGCAGGTAGATGTCCAATTTTCCCAGCACCATTTGTTAAAGAGGCTCTCTTTACTCCATTGTATGTTCTTTCCTCCTTTGTCAAATATCAGTTGTCCATAAAGCGGCGGATTTATTTCTGGGTTCTCTATTCTGTTCCATTGATCAATGTGTCTGTTCTTATGCCAGTACGAAGCTGTCTTGAGTATAATGGCCTTGTAGTAGACCTTGATATCCGGAAGAGTGATACCTCCTGCTTTATTTTTTCTTTTTAGGATTGCTGATGCTATTCATTCGTGTTCTTTTTTGGTTCCATATAAATTTTTGGAATATGTTTTCTATATCTTTGAAGTATGTCATTGGTATTTTAATTGGTATTTCACTGAATTTATAAATTGCTTTGGGTAATATAGACATTTTAATGATGTTTATTCTTCCTAGCCATGAGCACGGTATATGCTTCCTCTTGTTTGTATCTTCCATGATTTTCTTTATCAATGTTTTATAATTTTCTGAGTACAAGTCCTTAACCTCCTTGGTTAAATTTACTCCTAGGTATTTTATTTTTTGGGCTGCAATAGTGAAGGTGATTGTTTCCTTAAGTTCTTTTGCTGATATTTCATTGTTTGTATATAGATTGTTTCCTTAAGTTCTTTAGCTGATATTTCATTGTTTGTATATAGAAATGCCTCTGATTTCTGAGTATTAATTTTATATCCTGCCACCTTGCTGAATTCATTTATAAGGTGCAGTAGTTTTTTGACTGAGACTTTAGGGTTTTCTATATACAATATCGTATCATCTGCAAATAGTGACAGTTTTACTTCTTCTTTTCCAATTTGGATGCCTTATATTTCTTCTTCTTGTCTGATTGCTATAGCTAGGACTCCAGAACTATGTTGAATAAGAGTGGTGAAAGTGGGCAACCCTGCCTGGTTCCTGATCTTAAGGGGATTGCTTTTAATCTTTGTCCATTTAGTATGATGTTTGCTGTCGGTTTGTCGTAGATGGCCTTTATCATGTTAAGGAATGTTCCTTGTATTCCCACTTTACTGAGAGTTTTGAGCATGAATGGGTGCTGGATTTTATCAAATGCCTTTTCTGCATCTATTGAAATTATCATGTGATTTTTGTCCTTCCTTTTGTTTATGTGATGAATCACATTGATTGATTTGCGAATATTAAACCAGCCTTGCCTCTCCAGAATAAATCCCACTTGATCGTGGTGTATGATTTTTTTCATATATTGCTGGATCCGGTTGGCTAATATTTTGTTGAGAATTTTAGCATCTAAATTCATCAGGGATATAGGCCTATAATTTTCTTTCTTTGTGTTGTCTTTGCCCTGTTTTGGAATCATAATTATGCTCGCCTCATAAAAGGAGTTTGGAAGTTTTCCTTCCTCTTGAATTTTTTGAAATAGCTTGAGGAGGATAGGAGTTAGTTCTTCTTTGAATTTTTGATAGAATTCACTTGTGAAGCCATCAGACCCAGGACTTTTCTTTTTTGGGAGTTTTTTGATAACTGTTTCGATCTCATTTGTTGTAATTGGTCTGTTTAGGTGTTCTGATTCTTCCAGATTGATTTTTGGAAGGTTATATGATTCAAGAAATTTGTCCATTTAACCAAGATTGTCTAATTTTTTGGCATAGAGTTCTTCATAGTATTTTCTTACAATGCTTTGTATTTCTGTTGTGTCAGTTGTTATTTCTCCACTGTCTTTTCTAATTTTATTTATTTGAGTCCTCTCTTTTTTTTTCTTGGTGAGTCTAGTTAAAGGTTCATCAATCTTGTTTACCTTTTCAAAGAACCAGCTTCTGGTTTCATTGATCCTCTGTATTGATTCCTTAGCCTCTATGTCATTTATTTATGCTCTGACCTTTATTCTTTCCTTCCTTCTACTTGTCTTGGGTTTTATTTGTTGTTGTTTTTCTAGTTCTTTTAGATGCAGTGTCAGGTTGCTTATTTGAGCTTTTTCTAGCTTCTTATGATATGCCTGTAGTGCAATAAACTTCCCTCTCAGAACTGCTTTTGCTGTGTCCCATAAATTTTGAGTTGATGTATGCTCATTATCATTTGTTTCTAGAAACTTTTTTATTTCTTCTTTGATCTCAATGTTAATCCATTCATTATTTAATATCATGCTATTTCGTTTCCAAGTGTTTGAGTATTTTTCAGTTTTTCTTTTGTGGTTAATTTCTAGTTTCATGGCATTGTGATCAGAGAAAATGCTTGACATGATTTCAATCTTCTTAAATTTATTGAGACCATTTTTGTGTCCTAACATGTGGTCTATCCTAGAAAACGTACCGTGAGCGCTTGAGAAGAATGTATATTCTACTGCTTTAGGATGAAAAGTTCTGAAGATATCTATTAAATCAAGTTGATCTAGTGTATCCTTTAAGTCTGCTGTTTCTTTATTAATTTTCTTTCTTGAGGATGTATCCAGTGTTGTTAGTGGGGTATTGAAATCTCCTACTATGATAATATTGCTGTTAATCTCGCCCTTTATGTCCATCAAAGTCTGCTTTATGTATGTCGGGGCTCCTATATTTGGTGCGTAGATATTTATAATAGTTATATCTTCCTGTTGAATTGTTCACTTTATCATTATGTAGTGTCCTTCTTTATCTCTTACTACAGCCTTTGTTTTAAAGTCCATTTTGTCAGCTATAAGTACTGCTACCCCAGCTTTTTTTTTCATTTCCATTTGCGTGAAATATTTTTTTCCATCCTTTTACCTTCAGTCTATGTGCATCTTTTATTTTAAGGTGTGTCTCTTGTAGACAGCATATGTATGGGTCCTGTTTCTTTATCCACGCAGCTACCCTATGTCTTTTGATTGGTTTATTTAATCCATTTACATTTAAGGTTATTATTAATATGTAGTTGTTTATTGCCATTTAATTCTTTAAAGCTGTATTCTTCTTTTGCAATATTCTTTCCTCCTTTTGAACTGTTCACAACAGGCCCCGTAGTATCTCTTGCAGAATTGGTTTGGTTTTAATGAATTCCTTGAGGCTTTCTCTGTCTGGAAAGCTCTTTATTTCTCCTTCAATTTTATATGTTAGCCTTGCTGGATAAAGTAGTCTTCGTTGTAGGTTCTTGTTCTGCATTACTTTGATTATATCTTGCCATTCCCTTCTGGCCTCAAGTGTTTCTGTTGAGAAGTCCGATGTCATCCTTTTGGGGGCTCCTTTGTAGGTAATAGCCTTTTTTTCTCTAGCAGCTTTTAAGATTTTTTCTTTATCCATTAGCTTTGGTATTTTAACTATGATGTGTCTTGGTGTAGATCTTTTTGGGTTTCTCTTTAATGAAGTTCTGTGTGCTTCTTGAACATGTGGAATGTTTCCCAGCCTTAATTTAGGGAAGTTTTCTGCTATGATTTGATTGAACACAGTTTCCATTTCCTGTCCTCTTTTCTCTTCTTCAGGCACCCGTATCATGCGAATGTTGTTTCTCTTCATGTTGTCCCAAAGCTCCCTTAGAGTTTCCTCTCATTTTTTGAGTCTCTTTTCCTTTTTCTTCTCTGCTTCTGTGCCTTTTTTTATTGTGTCTTCTAACTTGCTGATTCGATCCTCAGCGTGATTCATCCTGCTTTTAATTCCTTCCATTGTGGTCTTCAGTTCTGATACTGTATTTGTCATTTCTGTCTGATTCTTTTTTATTATTTTAATTTTGTTCTTTATACTTGTTATCTCTTTATTTAGGTGTTCATAGTGACTATCTATTGTTGCTCTAATTTCTTTGAACACCCTAACTATCATTATTCTAAATTCTGCTTTTGGTAGTTTGGTTATATCTGGTTCATTCAGGTTCTTCTCTGGGGATTTCTCTTGATTTGTTTGGTTTGCATTCCTGTCCCTGCCCATTTTATCTGAGTATAGGCAAGTTGTGGGCACTGGAGTCCAGTAGGTGTTTCCTTTGTGTTCTCTAGGTGTGGTCTGTCTGCAGGCCTGCCACCCCTCTGCTGCTGCCTAGGGTGGTTGGGTATGGGCGTTGCCAACGACAGCCTACTGTGGCTGTTGCTGTGATTTCCACCTCTCCGCCGCGGGAGGGGCTGTCACTCAAGCCACAAGCCTTAGTACCAAGGGCAGAGGTGAGCACCTTTGCTCACCTGCCGGACCAGCCCATTTCCGGAACATTTACGCCCAGCCCCCGCAGTCAGAGCCTGCTCGCCACAGTTTTGCGGGTTGGGTGGGGCTTTTGACGTGCTCTCAGCTGTGAGCCTTTGCCTGTCCAGAATTTAGCCCCGCCCTCGAGGCCGGGGCCCTCTTGCGTAGGGTCGCAAACTGCAGTTTATTGGGCTGGGCGTGTTTGCTGGCGTTAGCTCAGTTGCTAGCTTTTGATCGATCAGTACTCTACCACGCCCCCACATTCGGCGCCAGTTCGTGCACGTAGGGTGGCCAGCCGCCGGGATTTCTCTAGCCAGGAGGGGCCAGTAGCATGAGCTCAGCCGCGGAAGCGGCTCTTGCGCCGGGCTGGGCTAGTAGCGTGAGCTCAGCAGCGAAATCCAGCTTGCGCACACAAAGGATTTCAACCCACCGCGGTTTCTTCCTCCGGGCGGGGTTGGCAGATGAGCTCAACCACGAGCCCCTCGCCCATCCCTGGTCCTAGCCCCATCCCCGTGGTCAGGGCCGGCTTGCGCAGAGTCGCAGAGCCGATCTCTGCCTGTATTTTTCCCCACAAGTGGTGTCACAGGCGGCCTGCAGCTGCCAGACCACTTTCGCATGTCCCCTCCGCCCCTGCTGGGCTAGGCTGAGCTCTCTTTGGTTGTGCCTCCGCCCATGCCGACAGGACCGCTTTTCAGCGTCCTGCCGCCAACATCTTTTCAGCAACATTCAGAAGATAGCAGTGTCTTAAGTCTCCACACTGTAGGTTTGGGAGCTCCCTCCCTCTATGCAGCTCTCCTCTAATTGCCGCGGGAGAGCTTGTTTGGCTAGTGTCCTGTCTCCCTTTGCTGGTGTTGCTAGTTCCAGGGGAAATATTCGTTTTCAATTAGGGAAATGACTTAGCCCAGGGGTCAGGATGGCTGTCCCTCAGAGTGTTCTCGTGCCTTCAGTCCACTCTCTGTTCCCGCTGCTCTGTTCCTCTCTTCTGTCTCCGTTCCCCGGAGCCCCGGGTGCGTAGTTGTGAGAGAGGGTTTCTGCGCTGTCCTTTTGAAAAGATTCTTGGGTCTGAGAAAACTCTTTTTCACAAACAGTATCCTCACTTGCTTCACATCTCAATACTGTCCATACGCCTCTTCTAGGCTCTGGGACTGCAGGCTGGGGCTTGGTTCCTGGGACCCAGGTCCCTCCCTCTCTGCCAAACACTCCTCCTGCCACACGGGTCTCTCTGGGCTGCCGTTTGCTCCGGGGAGCTGGGCAGCCCTCTTCACGTTTTCACTATTCCTACCAGTCTCAATGTGGCTTCTTCTGTGTTCCTTGGTTGAAGAGTCCACTTAGTTTAGTTCAAAGTTGGTTTATCCAGATGATGGTTCTTAAAATTGAGTTATAATCCACTTTGGTTCTGGGAGTTGGAAGTTGGTACGTCTTCCTACTCCATTGCCATCTTGATCCCTCCCAATTCTTTAAAATTTTAAAGAATATGCAATAGTTTTAAAACTAGAAAAGCAAAATAATATTTAGTAAACTCAAGAAGTATTTTCTATATGTTTCATATCACAAGCATCTATTTTAAAATCAACTGATTTATGTATGGAAACAAACATTTTATGCATCTGTAACTTATTTAGATATCTTGCATCTGTTATTTGTTTCCTGGAAAAACTTATAACCTAACAAACCAGAAACACAAAAACATTGTTTATCCCTCTTTAACCTTTGATTATAATTTTGCAGCAAGCCTCTACCAAACTATAAAATGAATTGTCATGTATCTCAATCTTAAAAAATAAATATTGGTTTCTGTTTAAGTCTTGAGAGTTTCTTCTATCTTCTATCCCAATTACTCAAACTCTTTTTTATTTTTTGGAGCAATTTATAAATTGTTTTGTTTCTTCTTTATTTGCTTACATTTTGGTGAGTAATAGAAATGAAATAATGCAACCATTGATGACAATTGGTTAACAATAAAAATTGCTTTGATATGTAGGCATGAATTTGATCTCATTTTCACTGGACTTAGTATTAAAAAGAATAAATTTCACTTTTTTCTAGTCTTATATTGTGAATATATGCCATTTTTCATACAGGGAGCCAGAAAAACCAATGCATAATCCTTTCATTTTTATATTACTTTGTTACATATAAATTGGCTATTTGCTTTTGAAAATAATAGTCTATTCATCTGCAAACAAGACAAAATAAAGGTATCTTTAGCTAAAGAATGCATCACTTACACTGATTATGTAAATTCTAAGTAAATGAAAAAGTAAAAACTAATGTTTACTCATAATTAAATATATATACACCCAATATCAGATCACCTAAATATAAAGCAAATAATAAATCTGAAGTAAGAAACTGGCAGCAATACAACAGTAGTAAGAGACTAAATACCCAACTTTCAATATTGGATAGAACATCTAGACAGAAAATCCATAATGAAATACCAGACTTGAATAGCACTATAGACCAAATGGATCTAACAGACATAAGTAGAACTTTCTATTCAACAACAGAATAATACATATTCTTCTCAGTCATGCATGGAACATTGTCCAGGTGTGGTCACATATTAGGTCACCAAATCCAGTCTTAAGAAATGTATTAATTCACAAGCCTTGACTAACACTTATCTACTTTAACACTCCAAGCCTAAAATTTACTTGTCCCATTTAACTAACTTAGTTTTAGAAGCATATTTCTTTAGAAATACCAAAATTCATTGGAAAGGGATAGAGAGACAAAATATAATTTGAATAAATTAGTAATTTTAAACAAATATTTTATAAAATTTGATACATGACATTTTATTTTATATAATGTTAATGATTATTTGCATTATTAGCCAACATCTAAAAACACTGTACATTTTTGCATTTTTTTTCTGATTGTACTCGTTATTTTCTACTTATATTTTATTGCAGAAAATATAAGTAGAAATGTATTATTTGATGTTATACCAAAATATTGAGCACATTCTATGCTTTCACATCTGTGTTTGGGGAATTCTACTCTTTATAATTAAGTAATGCCACTGTTACCATTGCAAATATCTCTCCACAACTATTGAAAAAGTTTTATTTGAAAATTTAATGTTAGGACTAAATCTGTCTTGTAGGATCTTTGTTTCAAATCTTCAGAGAGACTAAGGATGTAAATCAGAATGTAATAAACAAAGCTGCAAATATTATACATAAGAATTAGAAGGACGGCCTGAGCAGACGATAGTGCAGTGGATAGAGAGTCAGACTGGGATGTGGAGGACCCAGGTTCGATACCCCAGGTTCGAGATCCTGAGGTCGCCAGCTTGAGCACAGGCTCATCTGGTTTGAACAAGGCTCACCAGCTTGAGCCCAAAGTTGCTGGCTCAGTAAAGGGGTCTCTCAGTCTGCTATAGCACCCTCCCATAGTCAAGGCACATATGAGAAATCAATCAATGAACAACTAAGAAATTGCAACGAAGAATTGATGTTTCTCATCTCTCTCCCTTCCTGTCTGTCTGTCCCTATCTGTTCCTCTCTCTCTCTCTCTCTCTCTTTAAAAAAAGAAAATAAAATTAGAAGGAGAGAAAGAAAACAAATGTAGGTATTTTAAGTAGTACTGTCAATCTGACCAGTTCAACCTACCAGCTTTTTCGGTGTATACTGAGTGAAGTAAGTAAATCAGAAAAAACTAAGGACTATATGAGTCCATACATATATGGGACATAAAAATAAGACTCAGAGACATGGACAAGAGTGTACAGGGTACCCAGGGGAGGGGGAGGTGAGGGAAGAGATAGGGAGAGGGGAGGGACACAAATAATACCAGATAGAAGGTGACGGAGGACAATTTGACTTCGGTTGACTTTGGGTGATGGGTACGCAATATAATCAAACGTCAAAATAACCTGGAAATATATTCTCTGAACATACATATGTGCCCTGATTTATCAATGTCACCCCATTAAAATTAATTAAAAAATCAACCAATAAAGAAAAACTGAATAGTGTGCTCTTAAAGGAAGAAATATGTTATATGAGAGTAACTATAGACAATCTTTTATGTATTAGTTTGGTAATTATAAACACTTCATTGAGTTTATAATTCTTCAAATTTGGGGAAAATAAGGAGTTGTTTTAAAATTGGAAAATCAAAATTATTTTAAGCATATATAAATAAACAGTGATTTTTTTAAAATTTGTTTTCAATATCTGAAGCACAGATTCTAAAATAAATTGGGATGCATGTAGAAATAAATATATAATGCATCTGTGCACTTAGATGATCTTGTGTCTCTGTTTTTTAGCTTTTCTAAGGAAAGTTAGCATGATGTAATGAGGCAGAACTAATATCATAAGCAAGATAAATTCTCTCATTTAACCTGTAACATATATAACCACCAAAATTAACCTATGAGCTCATGCACTTAACTAATTTTTCTTAAGATTTTTACAGTATTTAAGCAGATAGTGCAATATATTTAATAAAATATGTATTTTTATATGAACAGTCAATGAGTAATAAATATGTTCTTGTAGATCATTTTCTTAACTTCATTACCTTTCATGTATATATAGTAACCTGAATTCCTAAATCATCTAAAAATATATGCATATTTGGATCATGACAGAACTTTAAGGTGGGTTGTTAAAGTTCATAAATATACTTTATATAAAATTATTATTTTTATATTTAACTCTATTATAGTACATTGTGTTCTGATAACAGATGTTCAAACCATTTTATAATTACTCAGTCACCTTGGTAAACTAAAATATTTATAAATAAGTGTGAAAGCAATTGAGTTAAATCACTATGCTTTAAAATCAGTGAGCTGAGGTCCTGGACTGTTGGCTTAGTGGATGGGGCATCAGCCCCTGATACAGATGTTATGGAGTTGAACCCCCATCAAGGCACACATGAAAAGCAACCATATGCTTCTCTCTCCTTCTCCCTTTTCTCTTTCTCTCTGTCTTCTCTCCTTCTCTCCCCTCTCTTCCTCTCCCCTTTTTCTCCCTCTCCCCGTTTTCTCCCTCTTTTCCTTTTCTCTCTCTCCCCGTAGCTCCTTCTTTCACTCCCATAGCCAGTGGCTGAATTGTTTTGAATGTCAGCCTCAGACATCGAGGATATAGAGGATATAGCTTGGTTGATTTAAGCATTGGACCCAGACAGGGGCTGTCAGGTGGATCCCAGTTAGGGATCATCTTCTTGCCTCTAAAAAAAAAGGAAATTCAGTGAAATGAGACTTAAAAAAATTATATATATATTCCTTTGTTACACAGCTAGTCAGTGAAATTCCAGTGCTGGAATGCAGGTTTCTTTTTTTGTTTGTTTGTCTTTTTGGTTTTTAATTTTTATTTTTTATTTTAGAGAGGAAACACAGAGTGAGAGAGAGAGAGAGGTGGGGGGGAGCTAGAAGCATCAACTCCCATATGTGCCTTGACCAGACCAGTGCAGGGTTTTAACTGGCGACCTCAGTGTTCCCAGGTCGACGCTTTATCCACTGCGCCACCACAGGTCAGGCCTGGAATGCAGGTTTCTTGACGGATAGGTAAAGTACCTTTTATATATAATTCACAAACAGAATTGCATTAAAAGTAATATTTATTGAATAAATCACATATGTGTATTTTAAAATGGCTTTTTTGTATATCATAAGCTTTATTAAATAATGCTGGTAAATGAACCACAAAAAAGTTCTTTATTTTAATAAAAATTCTTTTTGGTTAAAGATTCTATGCAAAATAAAATTAACATTTTCTTGAGAACAAAATTCTCAACCTCTTGTGTGTGGACCAATTTATGTTTTTTGGGGGGGGTTAGGGGGCTAATTATTAAACATCTTGGATAAAGACTTTTCTGTTAAATTATGATAGCTTGAAGATTGACATTTTGCTTGAACTAAAGGTTTAGCAAACAGCAAAGACTCCACTGAAAACTATTAGAAACAATAAATCAATACAGTAGCACAGGATACAAAATTAATATACAAAACTCTACTTCTTTCTTGTATGCCAACAAGAAAACTTTTAAAAATAAACTCAAAAGAACAATTTCTTTTACAATTAAAACAACAACAACAAAAAATAAAATACCAAGTAATAAACTTAGCGAACTATATAAAAGACCTCTATACCAAAAACTACAAAGCATTATTGAAAATGACACAATAAAATAAAAAAATATATATTCCATGTTTATGGATTGGAAGAATCAACAGTTAAAGTGGCCATATTATCCAAAGTAATGTACAAATTTAATGCAATGCCCATTAAAATCCCAATGTTATTACTTAAAGAAGTAGAACAAAAAATAACCAAGTTTGTATGGGACCATAAGAAACCCCGAATAGCCAAAGCAATCCTGAGATAAAGGATAAAGCCAGTGTACATCTTGACTTCAAATTGTGCTATAGAGCCATGATAATCAAAACAGCATGGTATGGGCAGAAAAACAGACACATAAATCAATAGAATAGAATTGAGAGCCCACAATGGAGAAAAGAAAACCGCTTTAATAAATGGTGCTGGGAAAACTGGAAAGCCACATGCAAAAAATAAAATAAAATAAAACTGGGCTACTCCTTGTTCCCCTACACAAAAATTAATGCAAAAAGTATCAAAGACATAAATATAAGATCTGAAAAAATAAACTACATAGAAGAAAACATAGGTTCTAAACATGGACCTTGGCCTTAGAAAATAATTCATAAATTTGACCCCAAAGGCAACAATAAATGAATGGGACTATATCAAACTAAAACACTCTGCAGAAAAAAAGAAAGTTACAACAAAACAAGCAGGCAGACAACTACAGTAAACGGAAAATTATGTTTGTAAACAACAGCTACCATAAGGTGTTAATATCTGAAATATACAAGAACTTACAAAGCTCAGCAACAAGAAAGCAAACAATTCAACTACAAAATGGGAGAGCACTTCAACTGACACTTCTCCCAAGAAGACATAAAAACAGCATACAGATCTATGAAATAATGTTCATCTTCACTAGCTATTAGAAAATGCAAATCAAAACTACAATGAGCTATCATGCCAGACCTGTTAGATTGGCTAGTATCAAAAAGACAGGTAATAACAAGTATTAGAGAGGTTGTGGAGGAAAAGAAACTCTCATTTATTGTTGGTGAGAATGTAAACTGGTAAAGCCATTATTGAAGAAAGTATGGTGGTTCCTCAAAAATCTAAGAATAGAACTACCATTTGACCCAGCAATCCTCTACTAGGTATCTACCCAAAAAACTCGAAAATATTAGTATGTAAGAACATGTGCACCTTCTTGATCATCATAGCTGTACTCACAGTGGCCAAGACATGGAAAGAACCAAAGTGTCTCTTGATACAGGATTGGTTCTAGAAGATGTGATATTTTTATACAATGGAATACTGCCCAGTCAGAAGAAATGATGACATAGTGCCATTTACAACAACATGAATGGACCTTGACAACATTATACTGAGTGAAATAAGTAAATCAGAAAAAGCTAAGAACTGTATGATTTCACACATAGGTAGAAAACTGAGACTCAGGGACATAGATAAAAGTGAAGTGGTTACCAGGAGAAGGGGTTTGTGGAAAAAAGGACTTGAGGAGGGGAGGAAAGAGGGATAGTATGTAGTGTCAGAAAGTGATTTGACTTTGAGTAGTGAGTACACAACACAATCAACTGTTCAAATACTATAGAAATATTTACCTGAAACCTATGTACTCTTATTGATCAATGTTACTCCATTAAATCTATTTTTCTAAATAAAATAATGTAAAAAAATAATTTTTTTTTCATTTTTTAAAATAAGCTTTCATTTATATTTTTGTTCTCCAATCTGTCTTCCTAACTCCCTATTAACAGGTAAAAGAGCAACAACCGAAATATACTTTACTATTGATGTAAATTTATGCAACTCCAATTTCCTTGAGACATGTTTTCTCTAAATGTTGACATGGAGCTTATTTTATTACATTGAATTAACAGAAATAATAATAAAATTGGCTTGAGAGGTACATTTTACTAAATATTATTTGTTGATAAATTATAGTATAATTATACTTTTATATCAAGAACATAATTGATTGTTTATTTTTTTAGATATTTAATTTTTGATCAACAGAGAAAATAATTATTTTCATTTGTATCTTACTGTATAATAGATTTTTTTGTTATTATTTACTTAGCAGGATGACTTCATTAAATCTCTGCAAAATGTAATGAGGCTACTCATACACGATAAAACTGATTTAACAAAAACAAATCTAGTAAATGCTATATGGGGAAAGAAGTTGTCAAAGATAAATTATACTGCCTAATTAGAATAAATTTAATCACCTATCAAGAGCTTTATTTAATAAAATTCAGCATTAGGTTGAAATTTGCAATGAAGTCTAATAAAGACAACTAAAAGTGAGAATCAATAGGTTGAAAATGTACTCATATGTTAAGAAAGTAATAGTTTTTGAATTTAAATGGTAATCAGGTTAAATTACTACCCTCATACCATCATCATCATCTAGAGATAGATAAGTTTAGTTGAACTAATAAAAAGACAAAACAATGAGTTTCAAGTGGAAGGCAGATTTATTAATTACTCAAGAGATAATGCTTTGAGAATCACAACAGGGAACAGTGTTCTATGGAATTTAGTATTAGTTTTCTAACAGAAGTCACATTGGACTAGCTACATATTCTTTGCAAAGAATACAAAGTGATGTAAATTTAATAGACTTATATGGACTTTCAACACAATTTGGAGCAAAGTAGAATAGAAAGAAGTTTTCTTAAGAACAGTTGCATGCTCTGACAATCAGTGAATGAATGTAATTAAACGATACTGGCTAATAAATCATGGTCAACAATTTGCAGTAAATCTATAAGAAATTTTGTCTTCAGTCTTGCCTTTATCAAGTTTATAAAATAAATTATGTAGACAGAGAAATACACATCTCATTAAATACATAAAAGTTATATAAGTGGGAAGGAAAAGAAGTATGTTGTATAAAATTATTAGAATCTAAGAAATATTATAACATTTATAATAATCCATTGACACAGTGATGAAACATAGTGATTAAGCTTACATAGAAGCAATTTTCTGATCTGCCTTAAAATCATTTACATAAAAACAAACCCAAGAATCAAAGTTCATCCACATATCTCCATTTCTAAAACAGTTTGTGTAAAGTTCTCATGATTTCTGCCTTAATGTATTGGAAGAATTAATTATTTAAGCCAGCCATTTGGGTCTGTAGTTTTTATCAAGAAAATAATTTAAAATTATATATACAACTACTTAAGCTAACATAGGAATCCTTAAATATTCTATTTCTGATGTGTTTTATTTTTCAGTTGTTTTGAAAATCTAGGTTGTCAAATTTATGGTCTTGAAGTTTCCATATCTTGCTTTTTAATGTCTGAAATATCCCCTTTTTACTTCTCTTTGTAAGTTTGTAGATGTTTAGTAATTTTATTTATTGAATAAAATAAATTGAAGTTATACTTAAATATATTTCTACAGGTGAGTTTATTGGTGAATACTTTAATTTCTGAATTTAAACAAAATTATTTGCATTTTTAAAAATATGACACTTAAAATGTCATTCTGGCTTTTTTATGTTTTTATATTTTTGTTGAAATCTCAACCATTAGTTCTATCATTGCTTTTGTAAGAGAGGAATGTCTTTATACCCCACACTCCCTGGTTAATTATGGGATTCTCTTTAAAACACTGTAGATAATCTAATATAATGCCACCATGTTGATATTATAAACACTGCAGCATATTCTATTTTATTATACCAAATATTAATGTGCATTTCTTTACATATACATAATGTATTACTTTCTATAGTTACTTGAAGTATAGAATACTTGATATTATATTCAAATTTTGTATTAATTTCTAAAACACTTCTGCTTTTTTTCAGTTAGAGCATGGATTTATGTACATGATTAATTTGCTCAGAATTCACTGAATTACTAAAATCTGTTGATCTCTGTCTTTCATAAGTTTGTAAAATTCTCATTCTTTTTTCAAACACTTGTTTTGCCTAATTCTGTACTATCTTTCTTTCCAGAACACAAATTACACATATATTACATACTTTGACAGTATACCACATGCCTTTTAATTTTGGCTGTGGCACTTTTTACTTCTTTGTGCTTAAATTTTAATATTTTTATTAGCTTGCTTTTAATCTTGTTCTTTGTAATCTCATAATTAATTAAACCCATAAGATTGCAATTTTAGATATTGTTTTTCAATTCAAGAATACCAAATTAAATATTTTTGTTCTAATTCTCTATTAAAATGCTTTACCTTTAGTAATTTGTTTTTTATATTTGCAATAGTTTTAAATTTTCCTATTAAATATAACACCTAAATGACTTATCATTCTACTTCTTCTGTTATTTCCATTGATTTGTTCAACTCTGATATTTAGCATGCCACCTAATGTATTTTAATTGTATTTCTGACATTGTGAATAAGTAAATTTAGATGTTTTGAAGCCATTTTATTTTTTGTAAGACTCTTTTTCTTTTTTTTTCCTGGCTGGCTGATAAAGTAATACTAGATCACTGTTTGTTTATTTGAAAAATGGATTTTATCTTTGATATCACTTATGGATTTTCCCCCTTATTGTTAGAAAAACATATTAAACCCTTATTTTTAATTACCTTATGAAAGTTTCTGGGACTTAAATTCTAAATTCTATCGCTTTAGGCCCAGACAAATCCTTTAATATCTGCTTGGCATTTCAGACACCTACTTCCTTTCCACAGAAGGATCCTTGGAATCTCCCTCTGAACATATTTAGAAATTTGGGGATTTTCAGATATAGCAAATGACTTTTATGCATATTTGAGGCACCCCAAAAAAATTTCTCTCCCTTCAATGTTTCTTTCTCTCAATTTATATCAACTCTCTCCTCTTTTTCTTATTTCAGTGGGTCTGAGCTTTCTTTCTCTTTATTCTCTTTTTCTTTCTTTCTTTCTTTCTTCCTTTCTTTCTTTCTTTCTTTCTTTCTTCTTTCTTTCATTTTTAATTTATTAGGAAAATATAGTTTGCCCATACAGGTTTCAAGTGTACAACTAACTCAATATAACATCATTGACACCCCACATAATGCAACACCCTCTGCCCCTATATTTCCCCCCTTTACCTTTATACCACTTACTTTCAACCCCCCTTTACCTCTGGTTACTACCACTCTGCTGTCTGTACCTATGTGTTATGTATATATGTTATCTGGCTAATCACTTCACCTTCTTTTATACAATTCCCTTACCTCCTTTGACCTTTATTCTCTGATGTTCCTCTGACCGACTAAATGATGTCTCCAAAGAAAGGAATTCATTGTTTCAAGAATCATATATTCTCCAATTTCTGTCTGCTATATTTGCTCCCCAGTGCCTTCAAATATTACTCTTTCCATTTTTTCCAATTTTAGTTTTGTTTTAAGCAGAAAAATTAGTTCAAAAGTAAAATGACACCATGACTGGAACTTGAATTTTACAATAACTTTCACAATTTGTTGTATTAGTGTCCCACAAAATTAGACAAACAGTTTAAACTACCCAAATATGATGGAATGTGAAGTATTGAAAAAGAAGAATTTTGAAAATTTTAAAGTACTGGACATGTGAATATGACAAGAAATGTTTCAGGACAAGGCAAAAATATGTTTGAATTAAGCTTGAAAAATAAGTTACATGATAGGAACCAATCCATAAGGAAAAATTAAAAATTGTCACACAGGTTCATCCCAATTCTATCCAATAACCAAGGATATTTTGAATGACTTCTTTTATTAAAAAGAATCTGACCTTGGGGATTACTTTATCCTATGCTTGTGATTGTTCAAAGATAACCATTTTAATTACTAGTTGATAATATAGAAAACAGTTCAACATTAGATGGCTGGTTTCATATGATGTTCTTTATGTAGCAATTCAAAGATTTGCTGATTTCCTCACTAACATAAAGGTGATATATTTATACATTTGTTTTTAGTACCTGGAAATCCAAAACATCACCATGGATTAGAGATATTAGAAAAAAATCAGATAAACAAATGTTTTAAGCCAATATTAGTAAAATCAATATTGTAAATATAAATAATAAATATTTTTAAAATAAATTATTTTATATATCACCTCAGAATCCTCACATTCCCTTCCATTATAAAGTTACATAAAGGAAAAAGGAAATGTAGGATGCCTATACTTTGGACAAGTAAAATGAGGTGATTAGGAAAGATAAAGTATCTTTTCATCAAAATATTAAATGTATAAAAATAGTTATTTTTATAATCTAACAAAGTGCATGTGGAAAACTATAAGTAAGTGACGATTGCCATCTAGTTTCATAGAATTTCTGCAAGCAAGAGTTCCTCATCTTATTAGATATAACCATCAACTGCAATTGGGAAATATGTGCAATTGGGAAAGGTTTAAATAAAGTGTGTATTTTTGTGTGCATGTGTAGGTTAACTAGAAAATACTTTGTCAATTTTTCGTGGCTAGTCTAGTAAACTCACTTGATAGAGTGACATAATTTAACCTTTAAAATTACTTTTTCTAATATATGTTCTTTAGTTTGTCCTGTGACAAATAGCAAATAAATTGTAGAGTTTGTAATGCAAATCAGATTTGTCTATTCTAAAAATCTTTCCTTCTTTCAATACATTAACAGTATTTTTTTCCTGTTGTAAACACATCATATAATAACATGCAAATAAAAGTGCCTAACTCAATATCCTGCTTCATAGTAAATGGTTAATTCTTGTAAGTTAAACTGAATGAACTAACAAATCCATGACAAGCCATACCAAGATCAGAAAAATATTACTTCTTAATCCATAAGCAATAAAATATAGCAATTTTTTTTTTAGGTGAGAGAAAGGGAAGATAGGAAGCAGACTTCTGAATGTGCTCTGGCCAAGATCTATCTGGCAACCCTGTCTTGGGTTGATGCTCAAATCAACCTAGCTAATTTTAGTGCCTGTAGCTGATGCACTCAAACCAACTGAGCTATCCTCAGTACCCGGCACCATGCTCAAACAAATTGAACCATTGGCTGTTGGAGGGGAAGAGGGAGAGGAAAAGGAGAAGGAGGTAGGGGCAGAAAGAAGCAGATGGTTGCTTCTCCTGTGTGCCCTAACTGGGAATTGAACCCAGGATGTCCATATGCTAAGAAGACACTCTATCCACTAAGCCAACAGCTGGGGCCAAAATATAACATTTTTTACCCCAAGATTTAGAGTTACAATTCTTTTTATTAATTTATATAGTGCATTTATTGGGGTGACATTGGTTAACAAAATGATATAGGTCTCAGATGTACAGTTTTATAATAAATCATCTGTTTATTGTGTGTTCACCACCCCGAGTAAAATCTCTTTCCATCACCATTTATTTCCCCTTTTACTCTCCTACCTCCTTTTTATACTCTTTTACCTCCTCACCCCTCTTTCCCTCTGGTAATCACCATACCAATGTCTGTGTCTATGAGGTTTTACTTATTTTTTGGCTTAATCTCTTCACCATTTTTATCCAGTCCCCCAACCACCTTCCCCTCTGACAGCTATCAGTCTGTCCTCCACATCTATGTGTTTGCTTCTATTTTGTTGGTTTCTTTTGTTTATTAGAGTCCACAAATAAGTAAAATCACGTTATTGGTCTTTCTCTCTCTAGTTTATTTTACTTAGCACAATGTGCTCCACATCCATCCATGCTGTGGCAAAGAGTAAGACTTCCTTCTTTTTGATGTCTAAGTGGTATTTTATGTGTAGATGTACCAAAGCATTTTATCCACTCATCTACTAATGGACACCTAGGCTATATCTAAATCTTGCTATTGTAAATAACATTGCAATGAACATAGAGGTGTATATAGTCTTTTGGATTAATGTTTTGAGTTCCTTTATACTTTGTTTTGAAGTTTTTTTGTTGATTTTAGAGATAGGAGAAAGGAGGAGAGAGAAAGAGATCAATTTGTTGTTCCACATGTTTACGCATTCATTGGTTGATGTTTGAGTATGCCTGATCAGGAGTTGAGCCTGCAACCATGGCATATCAGGAAGACGCTCTAACCCACTGAGATATCCAACTGGGATTAGTGGTTTGAGTTTCTTCAGTTAAATTTCTAGAAGTGGAACTTCTGGGTCATAAGGCTGTTCCATTTTTAGTTTTATAAAAAACTCCATATTGTTTTCCATAGTGGTTGCAGCAATCTACATTCCCTCCAATAGTACATAAATGTTTCCTTTTCTCCACATCTTTGCCAATACTTGTTTGTTAATTTATTGATGACAGCTATTCTAACAGGTGTAAGGGGATCTCTCTGTGGTTTTAATTTGCATTTCACTGATGAATAGAAATATTCAGTATCTTTTCATATGCCTATTGGCAATCTGTATGTCCTCTTTGGAGAAGTGTCTATTCAGGTCTTATGCCCATTTGGGAAAAATTGGATTGTTTCTTATTTTGTTTTTGTTTGTTGTTTAGTTATATAAGTTCTTCATAAATTTTGAATATTAATTTCTTATCAGATGTATCACTGGCTAATAAGTTCTTCCATTCAGTGAGTTGTGTCTTCATTTTCTTGATGATTTCCTTTGCTGTGCAAAGACTTTAGTTTAACATAGTCCCATTTGTTTTGTTTGGTTGGTTGGTTTTGGGGATATTTTGTTTGTTTGTTTCATAGAAGATATATCAGAAAAAATTATTGCTGTGAGAGATGTCTGAAACTTTACTGCCAATATTTTCTTCTGAGACTCTTTGGTTTTGAGTTTAACATTTAAGTATTTGGTCTATTTTGAGTTTATTCTTGTGTATACTGTAAGAGGTGGTTTATTTTGTATGTACCTGTTCTATTCTCTTTACACCATTATTTGGATAGTCTATATTTACCCTATTATATATTCTTGCTTCTTTTGTCAAATATTAATTTACTACAAAGATATAGATTTATTTATGAGTTCTTCTTTCTTTTCCATTGATCTATATGTATGTTTTTATGAGAAAACCATGCTATTTTGATTACTATGACCAAGTAGTATAGCATGATATCAGATAGTGTGATGTCTCCAACTTTGTTTTCTTAGGATTGCTTTGGTAATTCAGAATCTCTTGTAGTTCCATCTAAATTTTTGGAATATTTGTTCTAGTTCTATGAATATACCATTGGAATCTTGATAGGAATTGTATGAATCTATAAATTGCTTTGGGTAGTATAAACTTTCCATTTATCTGTATTTTCAGTTTCTTTTTACACTGTGTTATAATTTTTTAAATATAGGTTTTTATGGCCTGACTTCTGGCAGTACAGTGGATAAAGCGTCAACCTGGAACTCTTAGATTGCTTGTGCAAAATCTTGGGCCCCCATGGTCAAGGCACATATGGAAATTGAGGTTTCCTGCTCCTTTCTCTCTCTCTTGCTCACTCTCATTCTCTCCCTAAAATGAATAAAGTCTTAAAAATTCAAAAAAAAAACCTAAGTACTATACTCTTACTGATCAATGTCATCCCATTAAATTTAATTTCCTAATTAAAAAATATATACATAATTACAGATAATAGAGTAGTTTGCCAGAAAACCATAGCATACTAGGTTAAAAAGTAGTTTTTATGTATGGAACTGTGCTATATCTAATAAAAATAAAAATTATTTTTTTATTTTTAATAAAGTTAAAATAATTTTATTAAAATTATTTTATTAAGTTACCTACTTATCAATTAGCATAAAATTAATATTTTTCTATTAAAAAGCATATTTATTAGTATAAACTTGTTATCTTTAAAATCATTTCTCACCTGACCAGGAAGAGGCATAGTGGATAGAGCATCAACCTAGGATATGGAGGACCAAGGTTCACAACCCCGAGGTCGCTGGCTTGAATATGGGATCATAAACATGATCCCATGATTGCTTGCTTGAGCCCAAAGAGGTCACTTGGTCTGTTGTAGCCCTCCGGTCAGGGCACAGATGAGAAAGCAATCAATGAACAACTAAGGTGCAACAAGGAAGAATTGATTCTTCTCATCTCTCTTTCTTCCTTCCTGTCTGTCCCTATCTATCCCTCTCTCTGTCTCTGTCACACACACACAAAAAAAACTCACAAAACAAACAAACATAAAAATCTTATCTTAATTGTTTAAAAGTTAGAAAGAAATCTATGTGAGCACTTGTTTGGGAATCTATCTAAATGTATTTTTCTACCAGTATGTGTAAACATGTATAGTGTGTATAAGGAAATAAATATATGCACATATGATAAGGTCTTACCAAATTTTTCAAATACATAATATGAAGCAGCAAGATGTAAAGAAAAATACCTAGATTGCTTAAATTTAAAAGTTATATTTTTATAATTTATCAATGATATAACTCTAGCAAGTTACCAAATTCACTATTGAACCATATCTGTGTTATTGTTATAAATACAAACTAAAATATTACATGAAATTGCGTTATGTATAAAATAATATAAAAGTATATATATATAATATATCTGTGTAAAATGATATGAAATTTACTCATCCGGAAGACTACTTGTTACATATAGCAATATTTTCCTGTTATTATGTTTTGTAGCCACTTTCCTGACTGCAATTTTTAGCTCTTTTTATTTATTCATTTTAGAGAGGAGACAGAGTGAGAGAGAGAGAGAGAAAGAGAGAGAGAAAGAGAGAGAGAAAGGGGGGAGGAGCTGGAAGCATCAACTCCCATATGTGCCTTGAACAGACCAGTGCAGGGTTTTGAACTGGCGACCTCAGTGTTCCCAGGTCGACGCTTTATCCACTGCGCCACCACAGGTCAGGCAACTGCAATTTTTAGGTTAGAAGTCTGGCATAGCTATTTATTCTATACACAGCTAAGCTATTCTCTAGCCAGCAGGCAGAGAGTGTTAGTGGCAGCCACTGTTCTGGCAGCCTGTTGTACCACTTTTTTAAATTAGGTGGACTTAAGCCACAAAGAATTGGCATATAAGAAAAGAGTAAGTATTCTGACATCCTTGTTTACAGGTGGCAGAATGTTTTAAAATCTTTATGAGTGCTTAAATCATAAATCATAGATGAAATCTGAGAATTAGTAATTTAATGCTTTGAGTGAAAGCCATCTATATATTTAGATAGAGAGAGATGATAGATGGATGATAGATGATAGATAGATAGATTAGATAGATAGATAGATAGATAGATAGATAGATAGATAGATAAATAGATAGATGATAGACAGATAGATGATAGATGATGATGAAGATAGATAGATAGATGATAGATGATAGATAGATAGATAGATAGATAGATAGATAGATAGATAGATAGATAGATAGATAGATAGATAGATGATAGATAAAGACAGACAAAATATATTTTGACAGTTTTTCTCTCATTATCATGAGTTGTTCTTGCAACCTCTGCGTAAGCGTAAACTATTTGCAAGAGCAATTGGCATTTTCTTCGTAGGGTAATAAATGCCCTTAGAATTGCAGGTAACATTCTCAGAACTTTGTTACCAGCTAATAATGACATTGCAACAATTTTTCTCAGGTGACATATTATTTTAGCTCAAAATAAATATTTATTTTTGAATCCAGAATGAGGCATTCCACAACTTCTCTAAAAGCAATCTAAAAAAATAATAAAAATATAGCAAGATACCAAGCCAGTAAGCACAAGATCAGAGATCCAGCTTCCCTCATTCATGCTCTACTTACTCCTCATAGAGAATACAAGAAGCCTCTAGTGCAATGAAAGGTAGCTTTCATTCGTAAAGCAAACCAGACTCCAATTTACAGTCTCATCTAAAGATTGAGCATTTGGATCAAAATCAAATACTAAGCAGATAAAGGGCAATAAGAAAATGCTTTCATTTTGTAGTGCTAACAATACTATTTTCTCTGAGTTTTCCAGATACACATTTTCAGAAGTGTTTGCAAAGCTTAACTAAGTAATGTCTTGATTAAGGTAGCACCACTGATGTAGTTGTTGATTACAGAATAAGTAAAAAAAAAAGAAGTTGTTGTGTTTTCATTAAGATAAAAAGTATGCTTTCCTAATAGGTACCTCACTTTGCTGCCTATGCACATGCTCTCCTTTTAAATGGTTTAACCGATTATAAAAGTTAAAGGGTGCAAAGTGTTTATCTGCTACTTCCACTCATTCCTCAGTAAACATAGACAATTTACACTCCTATACAAGACTCAGGGCCCTGATATTCTATGGTCAAATCACAGGAGTAGCAAAATTTAATAATATTAATATTTTTAGAAGTGCTTTAAGCCCCACTGTTATTAGTTGTGATTAGTTAACAAAAACAGTTATTGTGTAATAAAGGGGAAATTTTTTATTGAATTATTTACAGTATTATTTTTCTAATTATAGCACTGCAGGTGTTTATATCTACAAATTGCATTGGTAAGGTAATTAGGTCCAGCAAGTATATGAATTATGTTAGGTTAAATTAGTTTACCTCCAGATAGAAACTTAATGACATGGAAATGTATCTTTCTACATTATGCACAAATCATCAGAGCTTGCAATGACCACTTAATATGAAGTTAAGAAAAAAGTTCAAATTAGAAAGCAGAATTGCTGTAAGACAAATCTCATTTTTAATAGATTTTTCTTTTTTTGGGTGGGGGAAACATCAATGAAAATGATGAATGGTGCAAATTTATAATATTCCTCCACCATCCAGTCACTTAATCTGATAATCTCTGTCTCAACATCATTGAGTGTATTCAGACACACATTAACTCAATATGTATTCAGGTAAAATAGTCAAACCATGATCTCTTTGATCTAGTTACTTTAAGTACAAGAGAAATTTAGTCAGTTGCCTTAGAAGACAAAAAAAAATATTTAAAAACCCCTCAATTATATTATGCCTATGTATTTCACAAACACAAAGTAAGAGAATATCGCCTTCTTTAATAATCAGTCCACTTTATATGAAATAAAAAGGATATATTGTTCTTCTGTCATGTAAAACACACATTAATCACATTAATTGTTTCTATTTTCCTTACCTATCTGGGCAACTAGATCTAAATTTCATGCTTATTTAAAGTTCCCTTAAAATCATTTTACAACAAATAAATGTCACACTCCAAGACCCAAGTAGTATAAGAAAAGCTGAAGTTGGCACAAAATTGAATATTTAGACACTGCATTCAAATTCTAAATTTGTGAGTAGTCCTAATAATCTGCATTCTACCTCCTAACACTCACTTTTATGATTTAGGTGTTTTTGCTTTTATTCTTTATTCAGTAGCTTTAAGATATGAGTCTACGCATTTTATTATTTACCTCCTTATAGAAAATGTATGTGGATTAAAGCAATTTTTTACCTCTGTGTGCATGCGTGTTTTTTAAGAGATTCGAATCCTAAACCAATAAGAGAATAAATAGAACATCGGTATAATTATATTTGTTGTTCCCTATGAGAATCTTTTACAGAATTTTTGTCTAAACTGGAATAGCTATGAGGTTACATGTTGTGAGACACCTTAATATCTTTAGAGGAGGGTTAAGTCTCTAGAAAAATCAAAGGGTAACATAGAAGAAAGTTGCTCATTAAGATGGCATAGTGTTCACACATAAAAAGGCTACATGAAGTAAATTTTCTCATGATGCTTGAAGGGATCATTAAAAAAGGAATTTTTCCTAAGTAGTAAAATCAATTAGAAATGGCCTGACACAAGGTTAAAACTAATTATATCATAAGACATTTGTCTTTTTTATAGTATCTTCTTGAGGATTTTTTTTTTTTTTGGTATCTCATCAATGCTATGAACTTAAACAAACCAAATTATAGACTTGAAGCTACCATAATAATAACTAATTGACAATATACATGTAATCCTGCATCTCTGTGTGTATTTACTTTAAAAAGTGCTTTCATAATCATTTCATTTGATGTATTTAGCAACTCTTGGCAGTAAATTGGTTATATTTTAAATTAGAAACAAAGAGAGTTGCAACATAGTGATTATATGATATATCTAAGGTTATGGAATACTGGGAGTTGCAATGAAATAAACACTCATTTGTTTTTAGTTATAAATCAATGGAATTTTTGGAATAGAATACATACATTCTAACAAGAAAATTAAACAATATATTTTCATAGCTCTTTTTAATTCTATTTTCTATATAAATGCCAAAAAAGAAAATGAATTTAGAGTCTAAGACAAACTCTAATTCTTATTTTTCCTGGACATGGTCTGATTAATTCCCTTACTAATTTTCCAATATTTTTACTAGCCTCACTTTTATTTGAAAGGTAACAATATTATCTTACAGTATTATACTGCTTGAAGTTTAAGAAAAATGATCATTTTCTTATGCAAATAAACCTTTGAATGTAGGACCAACTTAAGCATTTTCTTTTAGTATTCTCATTTATGATTCCTCACAATAATAAGGTGTTTTTATTATGTCTTTGTCTGGTTTTGTTATTAGGGTAATATTGGCTTCATATAATGAACTAGGAACTAGTTCCTGTACTTCTATCCTGTGAAAAAGGTTGTAGAGGATTAGTACAATTTCTTCCTTAAATGTTTGGTAGAATTCACAAGTAAACTCATCTTATCCTGGCATTTTTTTGTTTTGGTATAGTATTAATTGCTGATTTTTTTTTTTTTTTTTTTTTAGTAGATGTATGCCTATTCAAGTTGCCTATATATTCATGCATGTTTTGGCAGATACATGTTTGAAGGAACTGGTCCATTTAAACCAGATATCAAATTTGTAGGTAGAGAGTTGCTCATAGTATTTCTTGTTTTTCCTTTTCATTTCCATGGGACGTGTAGTCATGTACCCTTTTTGTTTCTGATCTTAGTAGTTTTGTACTCTTTTTCATGTTAATCTAACTATATGACTGTCAATTCTTGTGATCTTAAATAGCTTTTGATTCATTGATTTTCTCTATTAAATTTTGTTTCCGATATCACTGATATTACCTCTAATTATTATTCATATTCTTCTATTTACTTTTTATTAATTTTGCTTTTTATTTAGTTCTAAGGTAGAAGCTTAGATGAGTGTTTTTAGGTATTTCCTCTTATCTTATGTGTGTATTCAAAGCTAAAAATGTCCCTCTAAATACAGCTTTCACTGTATCCCACAAATTTGGATAAATTGCTTTTATTTTTATTTAGTTCAAAAAAATTAATCTCATAATATTTCTTCTTTGACCCATGTATTACTTAAAAGTATGTTATTTGATCATCAAGTATTTTGAGATTTTGGAAGTTTTCTTTTGTTATTAATCTAATTTAATTATAAGCTTTCTTAACAGCAGACATTGTATGACTTCTATCCTTTTAAATTTGTTGAGGTGTGTTTTATGGCCTGAGTGTGTTTGATCTTGGCAAATATTTCATATGAACATAAGAATAATACATACTCTTCTGTCACTGAATAAAGTTATCTATAGATGTCTATTTCTCCAGTAGACCAATGTTGTTAAATTTGTCTCTGCCCTTACTGATATTCTATCTGCTGGATTTGCCATTTCTAATAGATCCCAATTTTAATAGTACATTTATCTATCTTTCAATTTTTCTTTTTCAGTATTTTTAAATTATAGTTGTCATTTAATAATGTATTAGTTTTAGGTATATAACCCCATAATTAGACATTTATGTAATTTATGAAGTGATCACTCTGTCTGATAAATAAATCCACTACACATGTAATGCCATATAGAAATTAAAATGTTATTGACTATATTCCTTATGCTGTACTCTGCATTCTCATTACTCTGCTGTAACTACCAATTTGTACTGTTAACCCTTTCACCTTTTTTCACTGGTCCTCCAACCACCTCCCATCTGAAACCGTCAAAATATTCTCTGTATTTGTAAATCTGTTTCTGTTCTGCTTGTTGGTTTTGCTTTAATTTTTTTTTAGATTACTTATATAAGTGAAATCATCTGACATTTGTCTTTTTCTGACTTATTTCACTCATCTCAATACCCTCTAGATCCATCACTTTGCTGCAGTTGGTAATAATTCATTTTTCTTTCATGGCTGAGTCATATCCCATTGTATAAGTCCAACACTTCTTTGTCCATTCATCTAGTAACTATACTAAGGATGCTTCTTTATCTTGCCTATTGTAAGTAATGCTACAAAGAACATATAGATGTATATATTTTTTGATCGAGCATTTTTAGTATTTTCTGGTAAATACTCAGAAATGAAATTGCTGGGTTCTTCTTTGCCTCTTTTTATAGCCTTTGTTTTAAAGTCTATTTTGTCTGGTATAAATATCAATTTGACCTTTTTGTCATTATGAAATATCCCCTTTTTCCTAGATAACATCCCTTTTTGTGAATTTTGATTTATCTTTTTATTTATTTAATTAATGCAGTGAGAGGAGGAGAGGCAGAGACAGACTCCCTGATGAGCCCTGATGGGATCCACCAAGCAAGCCCACTAAGAAAAAATCCTCTACCCATATGGAGTGTTGCTCCGTTGCTCAGCAACAGAACTCTTCTTAGTGCCTGAGGTCCTATGGAGTCATCCTCAGCAATTGGGGCCAACTTGCTCCAATTGAGCCATGTATACAGGAGTGGAAGTAAGAAAGAGTGAGAGGCAAGCAAGAGACAAAGAGATGGAGAAGTAGATGGGCTATTTCCCTGTGTGCTCTGACCTGGAATCAAACCTGAGACATCCACATGCCGGATTGTCACCGCTCTACCACTGAGCCAAATGGCCAAGGCCATCTGCTCTATCTTAAATTAATGTAGTAATATTGGTTTCTTTTGATTAGTGTATAAATGGTATATTTTCTTCCATCCATTTACCTTAAATGAGTTCCTTGTCATTATTTTTATTCATTCTATGTTATCTTTTTAATTGGTACACTTACACCATTGATATTCAAGAAAGAAAGTTGATATAGTTGAAATAATATCTACTATATTTGTTACTATTTTTCTTTGTTGCACTTGTTCTTCTTAGTTTGCCTTCTACTATATTTCTGCCTTTTATGGTTTTAATTGAGCATTTTATATTATTTTATTTTTTCTCCTTTCTTAGAATTTTAAATATATTTATTATATATTTAGTTTTACTGATTTCCCTAGAGGTTGCAAGATACATTACATTTCCAACTAAGCCAAAACCACTTTCAAATATCACTATACCCTGCACAGGTGGTACCGATACCTTATAATAGCAAAGTATTGCTAACTTTTCCTTCTTATTCTTTATACTATAACTGCTGTCATTTGTTTCACTTATATATAAGCATACATAAATATATACAGAGGTGGGCAAAAGTAGGTTCACAGTTTATATGGAAAATAATACAATAATTAATTACAAGACAAACTTTGTGTTTTGCATACTCATAACTATAAACCTACTTTTGTTTACCGCTGTATATAATATATACATAAACACGCATAATCAAATTTATTTTTATATTATTTTGAACAAGATATTATGTTAGATCAATAAAGAAAAATACAGTTTTGTTTAAGCTTAACTTATTTCTGCTTTGATACTTTTTGTTTTTATGTATATCCAATTTCTGATCTATTCTATCAATAGGCAACACATTGTCTTGAATTTTCTTTGTCTCCAAAAGTATTTATTTCTCTTCTTCTTTTGAAAAATAATTTCTTTTACATTTTTGGGTGAGAGTTTAAGGTTTTTGTTTTTTGTTCTTTTAATCCTTCTCAGTTCACATTGTCCCTACACTTTGAAATTATACTTTTTATTTCTAATAATTAACTTTTTATTAATCTAAGCCAACTGGTGGCATTATTATGATTAATTTATAGATTTATGTTACTTCTGGATAATATGTAGACTTTAAAATGTATCATTACTTCACTTCCAACTTTCATGCTATTGATTTTTAGTATTTATCTAGTCCATTTTTACTCTATATTAGACTTTTAATTTCACTATATTTATTCAGTGACTTTTCAAATATTTCTCCATTGTCTTAACCTTTCCACTAAATTGAGGCAGAATAAGGACTTTAATCAGGTGCTTTATTAATATGTGATTCTAGTAAGCATACGTAAGGAAATGTTAAAGTTAAGGAAGGAAGAAAATGATTAATGTATTGACTAATACTGTGGAAAATGTAGACTCACAGTCCCGTTGGGAATTCAGTGATGAACCCTCTAGAATTTTTTCACTAGTAGTTAAGGATTGAAGAAAGAACCACTAAAATCTGACCCTTTAATTAATGGAATACCCAGCCGTATTAACTCCATAGTTCATCTAGGTTGTGACTGAGTTGGAAGGAATGGCCTGAAACTTTGGAGAAAATCTGGGCGGCCAATAGTGAGACTGGAGAAAGATATTTGATGTGACAAGCTGGTAAGATACATGTATTGTCCAAATATTTACTGGAATTAAGTGGTTGACATTTAAGGACATGCTCAATGTCAGCCAGTCCTTCACATTTATAATATGTTGCTTTCCATTTGATTTCACACTTGAGATAATCCATCTGACACTTTTCTTCTTCCTTTAATACTTTCTAATGAATCTTTTTAGAGTCATATTTTTCATTCATTATTTAAATAAATGACTGGACTCTGACCTGATTTATATATATATTTTTTTTCTCTGAGAGCCAGTTTACTCTCTTTTATTCTGTCCACATGGAAAATGTCATTTTGGTCTAGAGATCATTTTTCTCTCAACTTCTCTATGTTGCTTGGTTTACATTCTGTTTGGTTTTACCCAGCAACATACCCTGAGATGGGCTTTTATAATTATCAGAGAGGTTATTCCAAGAAACAATGGTGAGGAAGTGGGTCAGTCAGAACACAGAGGAAGAAAAAAATGCCAGTAAAAGTTATCTTATGGGCAACTAAGCATAATCCCATGGGGGATTCAGGAGTAACATGGTTCAAAGTTATAGCACTGAACTGGTATAGGAACTTATTTATTCATTCTTCAGTTTTCATCAGTCATTGTGGAGTAAGGATCATTAATTCTGAGCTTGTCCTGCAGGCATGCAAGGTATACTTTGGCAGGCAGGGAGACATCTGACCAAAAAATATAAAAATCATATTGATGCTATCATCTGAAATTTGATATAACAACTTAACAGGGGTTATGGTTCAGACACATATAATGTGAACTATATATTATGTTTCCCCTATGCATGAGATTTAGGCTGTTACAATTCCTCCTCTTAAGAAGATATGCTTAACACAAAATTTGCAAAAAGGTATTTCAAATTATTATATTAGCTACATGGATATATGAAAGCCAGAGAACAATATGGTTACTGACATTGTAAATGTGCATTGTAGGTTTGGGGTTAAAAGGAGTATAAGAATTATAGAAAAAGAGAGGGTGATTATTTTTTTTAGCAAAGTAAACATTAAAAAAATGAGAGTAAGTTTAAAAATGGGCTATTTTACATATTGAATATGCTAAGCATATAATTATTATACAGTTAAAGTCTGTAGTAATTGAGATCTAGAAAAATGAATATGCAGAGTTCATTTTTAAGATTTAAGACAAATTTAAAATCAATTTGTAAGTGATATAAAGTTGAGAATTAAGATAGTGTGTATGTGGATATACAAAGATGTAAAGATTATTTTACCCCTTAATTTGTTGCTATATAAGTAATTGGTCAGAGGCTTCCACTACTTGAAGTTAAAAACATTAAATTGGCCCAGGCCAATTGTTTCAGTGGTAGAGCATTGGCCAGCATGTGGATGTCTCAGATTAGGGAAAAGTACCCCCAATTTTTTTCAACTCCTCCTTTTCCCCCTTCTCTCTCTCTCTTCCCCTCCTGCAGCATGGCTCCATTGAAGTGAATTGCCCTCAGGACCTAAAAATGGATCTGGTCTTCACTCCAGGTGCTAAGAAGATCTTAGTTGCTGAGCAATGGAGCTTGAGCTCAGCAAATGAGCTCAAGCAAAGGAGCAACGTCCCTGATGAGCAGGGCATTACCCTCTAGTGGGCTTGCCAGGTGGACACCAGTCAGGGCCTATGCAGAAATCTGTCTCTCTGCCTCTCTCTCTCTCACTGAATATAATAAATAAATAAAAATAAAAACATTAATATTAAAAAGTTAATATTAAAAATGTTATATATTAAATTACAATTTTAAAAGTATTTCTTCTGATCTTGTTTTATATTGCTTTTCTTTTATCTTTATTTTAAAAAATAATATAAACTTTTGAAAGTTTATTTTCATGTTTAAAGTATTTAAAACATTTTTACTTAAAAAATTTTAATAATTTATAATAGTATTTATTTTAAAAGAAAATTATGCTATTGCACTTGTACAATATATTACATAGTTTCATATAATATTTTTAAATAAGTCTATCACAAGCAATTCTGCAGAGTAGATATTAGCAGTTTACAAGTTGTTCAGTCGAAAATATAGCTAATTGATTCCTAAAACTTTATGATGACTTACAATTCTTGCAACAGATTTACACTGATATAGGTCCTTGATGAACAGATTGTATTTATGAATGCTTCAACTAGATTTCTCACGATGGACCCACCAATCAAGTTATAAAAGCTTTGTTTAATATTTTAGTTTATACGTCCCTTTAAAAAAAAATTGGTTGATTGATTTTAGCCATAGAGGAGGGGAGAGAGAGAGACAGGAACATCAATCTGTTCCTGTATGTGCGCTGAATGGGGGTCAAACCAGCAAGCTCTGTGCTTCATTCAGGCTGATGCTCCAACCAATGAAGCTATCGAGCAAGGGCTGAGTTTATACATCTTTGATCTATAGTGTAATAAAAAGAAAAGCTCTAGTAATGTATCTGTTTATTATTATAGATATTATATTAATATATAGACAGGTCTATTTATTATAATAATACATAATATATTAATGGAAAGCTTAGACTTTTTATATAATTCATATAATCATGTAGTTAGGACAATTTTCAACCATCCCTTGGAGATATTCTTATTATACTTGTCCTGTAACATCACTTATATAGGATTACCTACTGAAAATGAAGTTTAATACGCATTTTTATATTCCTACCCTCGAGTCTTCTTTTATTTATAATAGATACCTCATTCTGTTTACTTTTGCTCATTAAGGTCACTTATCTTCCATATTTTAACCTTGGCTGTTCTGAAATATGATTTCATAGCAATTTAAAACTGCTTAAATCAAATACATTTCTAAAATTATATACCCTTAATTTGAAGTGAGTTTATTCAAAATAATTTTCCAATTTAGTGAAAATCCTTCCATTTACCTTTTTTTATTTTTTTAATTTATTTCTTTATTAATTTTAATGAGGTGACATAAATAAATCAGGGTAAATATGTTCAAAGAAAACATCTCCAGGTTATCATATCATTTAATTATGTTGCATACCCATCACCCAAAGTCAAATTGTCCTCTGTCACCTTCTATCTAGTTATTTTGTGCCCCTCCCCTCCTCCTCTACTTTCCTCTCCCCCCTCCCCCCGCCCTGTAACAACGACACTCTTGTCCATGACCCATAGTCTCGCTTTTATGTCCAACCTATGTATGAAATCATACTGTTCTCAGTTTTTTTCTGTTTTACTTATTTCACTCCGTATAATGTTATCAAGGTCCATCCATTTTGTTGTAAATGATCCGATGTCATCATTTCTTATGGCTGAGTAGTATTCCATAGTATATATGTACCAAAGCTTTCTAATCCACTCGTCCTCTGATGTACACTTGAGGTGTTTTCAGATCTTCGCTATTGTGAACAATGCTGCCATAAACATGGGGGCGCATTTCTTCTTTTCGGACAGTGCTATGGTGTTCTTAGGGTATATTCCTAAAAGTGGGATGGCTGGGTCAAAAGGTAGTTCGATTTATAATTTTTTGAGGAATCTCCATACTGTTTTCCACAGTGGCTGCACCAGTCTGAATTCCCACCAGCAGTGCAGGAGGGTTCCCTTTTCTCCACATCTTGCCAGCATTTATTCTGTGTTGTTTTACTAAAGAGTGCCACTCTGACTGCTGTGAGGTGATATCTCATTTGGTTTTAATTTGCATTTCTCTAATGATTAGTGATGTTGAGCATTTTTTCATATGCCTATTGGTTATCTGTATGTCCTCTTTGGAGAAATTTCTATTCATTTCATTGCCCGTTTTTTAATTGGATTGTGTGTCTTCCTGGTGTTGAGTTTTATAAGTTCTTTATAAATTTTGGTTATTAACCACTTATCAGACATGTTGTCGAATATGTTCTCCCATTGTGTGGTTTTTCATTTTATTCTGTTCTTATTGTCTTTAGCTGTGCAAAAACTTTTTAGTTTGATATAGTCCCATTTGTTTATCTTGCCTTTTATTTCATTTGCCCGTGGAGATTAATCTGCAAATATATTGCTGCAACATATGTTGGAGAGCTTGCTGCCTATGTTTTCTTTTAAGATGCTTATGGTTCCAATGCTTACATTTAAGTCTTTTATCCATTTTGAGTTTGTTTTTGTGAAAGGTGTCAGTTGATGGTCTAGTTTCATTTTTTTGCAGGTAGATGTCCAATTTTCCCAACACCATTTGTTAAAGAGGCTGTCTTTACTCCACTGTATGTTCTTTACTCCTTTGTCAAATATCAGTTGTCCATAATGGTGTGGGTTTATTTCTGGGTTCTGGGTTCTGTTCCATTGACCTATGTGCCTGTTCTTATGCCAGTACCAGGCTGTCTTGAGTACAATGGCCTTGTAGTATACCTTGATATCTGCAAGAGTGATAACTTCTGCTTTATTTATTCTTTTTAAGATTATTGAGGCTATTCGTGTTCTTTTTTGGTTCCATATAAATTTTTGGAATATTTGTTCTATATCTTTGAAGTATGTCATTGGTATTTTAATTGGTAGTGCATTGAATTTATAATTTTGGGGGGTAATGTAGACATTTTAATGATGTTTTTTCTTCCTAACCATGAGCATGGTATATGCTTCCACTTGTTTGTATCTTCCTTAATTTCTTTTATCAAAGTTTTATAATTTTCCACATACAAGTCCTTAACCTCCTTGATTAAATTTACTCCTAGTTACTTTATTTTTTTTGGTTGCAATAGTGCGGGGGATTGTTTCCCTAATTTCTTTTGCTGACAATTCATTGTTGGTATATAAAAATGCCTCTGATTTTTGAGTATTAATTTTAAATCCTGCCACCTTGCTGAATTCCTTTATCAGGTCCAGTAGTTTCTTGACTGAGATTTTAGGGTCTTCTATATACAATATCATATCATCTGGAAATAATGACAGTATTACTTCTTCTTTTTCAATTTGGATGCCTTTTATTTCTTCTTCTTGTCTGATAGCTGTAACTAGGACTTCCAGAACTATGTTGAATAAGAGTGGTGAAAGGGGCACCCCTGCCTGGTTCGTGATCTTAATGGGATTGCTTTAAATTTTTTCCCATTTAGTATGATGTTTGCTCTGGGTTTGTCATAGATGGCCTTTATCATATTAAGGTATGTTCCCTGTATTTCCACTTTACTGAGAGTTTTGAGCATGAATGGATGCTGGATTTTATCAAATGCCTTTTCTGCATCTATTGAAATTATCATGTGATTTTTGTCCTTCCTTTTGTTTATGTGATGATTCACATTGATTGATTTGCAAATATTGAACAAGACTTGCCTCTCCAGAATAAATCCCACTTGATCATGGTGTATGATTTTTTCACATATTGCTGGATCCGGTTGGCTAATATTTTGTTGAGAATTTTAGCATCTTAATTCATCAGGGATATAGGCCTATAATTTTCTTTCTTTGTGTTATCTTTGCCTGGTTTTGGAATCAGAATTATGCTCGCCTCTGAAAAGGAGTGTGGACATCTTCCTTCCTCTTGAATTTTTTGAAATAGCTTGAGGTGGATAGGAGTTAGTTCTTATTTGAATTTTTGGTAGAATTCACATGTGAAGCCATCAGGCCCAGGACATTTCTTTTTTGGGAGTTTTTTGATAACTGTTTTGATTTCACTTGTTGTAATTGGTCTGTTTTGCTGTTCTGATTCTTCCTGATTAATTTTTGGAATATTATATGATTAAAGAAATTTGTCCATTTCATCTAGGTTGTCTAATTTTTTGGCATAGAGTTCTTCATAGTATTTTCTTACAATACTTTGTATTTCTGTTGTGTCAGTTGTTATTTCTCCACTCTCATTTCAAATTTTATTTATTTGGGTCCTCTCTCTTTTTTTCTTGGTGAGTCTAGTTAAAGGTTCATCGATCTTGTTTACCTTTTCAAAGAACTAGCTCCTGTTTCATTGATCCTATGTATTATTTCCTTAGCCTCTATGTTATTTATTTCTACTCAGATCTTTATTATTTCTTTCCTTTTACTAGTCCCGGTCTTTATTTGCTGTTGTTTATCTAGTTCTTTTAGATGCAGGGTCAGGTTGCTTATTTGAGTTTTTTCTAGCTTCTTATGGTATGCTTGTAGTGCTATGAACTTCCCTCTCAGTACAGCTTTTGCTGTGTCCCATATATTTTGAGTTGATGTATGCTCATTATCATTCATTTCTAGAAACTTTTTTATTTCTTCTTTGATCGCATTGTTAATCCATTTGTTGTTTAATTACATGCTATTTAGTTTCCAAGTGTTTGAGTATTTTTCAGTTTTTCTTTTGTGGTTAATTTCTACTTTCATGCCATTGTGATCAGAGAAAATGCATAATATGATTTCAATCTTCTTAAATTTGTTGAGACCACTTTTGTGTCCCAACATGTGGTCTATCCTAGAGAATGTGCCATGAGCGCTTAAAAAGAATATATATTCTATGACTTTAAAGTTAAAAGTTCTAAAGATATCTATTAAATCAAGTTGATCATATGTATCTTTTAAGTCTGCTGTTTCTTTATTAATTTTCTTTCTTGAGGATCTATCCAGTGATGTTAATGGGGTATTGAAATCCCCTACTATTATAGTATTGCTGTTAATCTCACCCTTTATATCCATCAAAGTCTGCTTTATGTATGTCGGGGTTCCTATGTTTGGTGTATAGATATTTATAATGGTTATATCTTCATGTTGAATTGTTCCCATTATCATTATGTAGTGTCCTTCTTTATCTTTTACTTCAGTATTTGTTTTAAAGTTCATTTTGTCAGATATAAGTATTGCTACCCCAGCTTTATTTCCATTTCCATTTGTATAAAATATGTTTTTTCTCCCTTTTACCTTCAGTCTATGTGCATCTTTTGTTTTAAGGTGTGTCTCTTGTAGACAGCATATGTATGGGTCCTGTTTCTTTATCCATGCAGCTACCATATGTCTTTTGATTGGATCATTTAATCCATTTACATTTAAGGTTATTACTGATATGTAGTTGTTTATTGCCATTTTATTCTTTAAAGCTGTATTCTTCTTTGGCTATATTCTTTTCCCCCTTTGAACTGTTTACAATAGGCCCCTTAGAATCTCCTGCAGAATTGGTTTGGTTTTAATGAATTCTTGAGGCTTTTTTTGTCTGTAAAGCTCTTTATTTCTCCTTCAATTTTAAACATTAGCCTTGCTGGATAGAGTAGTCTTGGTTGTAGGTTCTTGTTCTGCATAACTTTGAATATATCTTGCCATTCCCTCCTGCCCTCATGTGTTTCTGTTGAGAAGTCAGATGTCATCCTTATGGAGGCTCTTTTATAGGTAATAGCTGTTTTTTTTCTAGCAGCTTTTAAAATTTTCTCTTTATTATTAGCTTTGGTAATTTAACTATGATGTATCTTGGTGTAGATTTTTTTGGTTTTCTCTTTAATGGAGTTCTCTGTGCTTCTTGAACGTGTGAAATGTTTTCCAGCTTTTATTTAGGGAAGTTTTCAGCTATGACTTCATTGAACAAAATTTCTATCCTTGTTCTTTCTCTTCATCTTCAGAACCCATATTATGTGGATTTTATTTCTCTTCATATTGTCACAGAGCTCCTATAGAGTTTCTCAGATTTTTTGTGTCTCTTTTCTTTTCTCTGCTTTGCTTCTGTGCCTTTGTTTATTTTGTCCTCTAGCTTATTGATTCGATTCTCAGCTTCATTCATCCTGCTTTTAATTCCTTCCATTGTGGTCTTCAGTTCTGATGCTGCATTTGTCATTTTTGTCTGATTCTTTTATATTATTTTAATATCCTTTTTTATACTTCTTATCTCTTATTTTAGGTGTTTGTAATGACTATCCATTGTTGCTCTAAGCTCTTTGACCATCATACCTACCATTATTTTAAACTCTGCATATGGTAGTTTGGTTATATCTGGTTTATTCAGGTCTTTCTCTGGGCATTTCTCTTAATTCATTTGGTTTGCATTTCTCTGCCTGCCCATTTTGTCTGTGCATAGGAAGGGTGTGTCCACTGGAGTCCAATGGGTGTTGCCTCTGTGTTCCCTAGGTGTGGTCTTTCTGCAGGCCTGCCACCCCCTCTGCTGCTGCCTAAGGCAGTTGGGATGGGCGTTGCCAGAGCTGGCACACTGAGGCTGTGGCTGTGATTTCCACCTCTCCTTTGCAGAAGGGGCTGTGTTCTGGTGCCCGGCTCCACATGCCTCAGCCTGTCTGGGCTTTCGCTTCACCTCCACAAGTAGGATTTTGCACTGCACTCAATCCACAAGCCTCAGAACTAAGGGTAGGGGTGAGCACCTTTTCTCAGCTGTGGACCCAGCCTGTTCCCGGGTTTCCACCCAGCCCCTGGGGACAGAGCCTGCTCGCCTCAGCTTCTCGGGTCAGGCGGGGCTGCTGGTGTGTTCTCAGCTTTGAGCCTCCGCCTGTCCCGGAATTTAGCCGCACCCCCACAGTCAGGGCCAGCTCACACAGTGTCACAAAACTCGGAGGCCAGGTGATGCTGCACGCCCATGGGGCCCTGCTCAGCAGCAGATGTCTGCCCATTCCTGGCCTCCCGCTTTTCCCCACAGGTGGGACTTCAGGCAGGCCAGCAGCTGCTGGACCACTCTCACGAGTCCCCTTTGCCCCTGCTGACCTAGACTGAGTTCATGCTGGCTGGGCCTCCACCCCCACTGACAGAACTGCCTTTCTGCCTACAACTGCCACCACCCCTCCAGCATTCCCTCAGCAGTGTGGGTAGGGGCACTGCAGCTCAGACCCTAACACTCCATCCTATAATCCTGGAAGCTCCTTTCTTCTAAGCAGCTCTGCTCTAAGTGCTGCAGGAGAGCTTTTATGGCTGATGTCCTGCCTTCCTTTGCTGGTCTTGCTAGTTCCAAGGGAAATTTTCGTTTTCGGTTAGGGAAGTGATTCAGCCCAGGGGTTAGGGTGGTGTCCCTCAGAGCATTTCTCCCTGTGCCTTCCAGTCCACACTCTTTTCCCGCTGCTCTGCTCCTCTTCTCTGTCCCCGTTCCCCAGAGCCCCGGGTGTGTGGTTATGAGAGAGGTTTTCTGAGCTGACCCTTTAAGAAGAATCCTGGGTCTGAAAAAACTGTCTTTTTCTTACGAACAATATCCTCACTTGTTTCAAAGCTCAATACTGTCCAACCACCTCTTCTAGGCTCTGGGGCTGCAGGTTGGGGGTTTGTTCCTGGGACCCAGGTCACTCCGTCTCTGCTAAACTTTCTTCCTACCATGCTAGTCTCTCTGGGCTGTCGTTCACTCCAGGGAGCTGGGCAGCCCCTTCTCATTTTCGCTTTTCCTACCAGTCTCAATGTGGCTTCTTCAGTGTTCTTTGGTTGAAGTGTCCACCTAGTTTAGTTCAAAGTTGGTTTATCCAGATGATGATTCTTAAAATTAAGTTTATAATCCACTTTGGTTCTGGGAATTGGAAGTTGGTACATCTGCCTACTCCATCTTACAACATTTCTTTTCCTAACCATATTTGAACTTTGCATCAACATTTGATGCTGTTTACTTATCTCACCTTGGAGATAAAAATACCCTTCTTACATTTAGTTCAACCATTTTATTCTGTATTTTTCTTTCTGTGTAGCATCTCTAGTACGGATAACTTTCTCCACCTACTCTTTAACTATTTCTTTCCCTCACATATTTTTCTAAAGGCATTTTTTTTCTTGATTCCATTTACTTGCCAATTGAATTAGCTTTATATCTTCACTTGTAACCCATTTATTTATGAATCCTAAGGCTATCCATATTCTTGCTCTTGAACCTCCTCTTATATTACCTCCAGAGTGGTCACCAGTTTGTGGATGTGTCAATAAAATATGCAAAGTAACACTCATCATCTACCTGTAGCCTTATCACCTGTATCTGACTCCATGAATAACACCAAATTCAGTCACCCATGTCCCCAGACTTCTGGTTCAGGAAGGAGAGACTGGGGGAGACATTCCACGAAAACAGATTTTCCCATTGTTGAAGCCTGCAATGTCTAACAAGCCCTGCCTACCAACGGGACTGAGACCTAGTTTATGTCATCACCATAATGACACATCAACAGCAAATCTCTACCTAAGAGTGCCACAGAGGCAGAAGCTGAAGTACAGTGCCACCGGCCAACAAGAGAAAGAAAAAGGAAGAAGATAACCTCTCAAAACCAAAAAAAAATTCAGTGTTTATAACTTTTACCATTTTTTTTTAATTTTTGTATTTTCTTTTCTTCTACCTTGGTCTTTTTATCCTCTTCTCATTTTCTTCTTTTTCTTTTCAACTTCATTACCCATAGATGTTACGTTTTCCATTCTTTTTTTTTCTATCTATGAGGGTTACATTCGAAAAACCTTAAATCTCTCTTTTCTTTTCTTTTCTCCCTCTCTTTTGGTTTTTTCTTTTTCACTTTTCCTCTTTTCCTTTCATTCGATCTTCACTCACAAACAAATTATTTTATTTTGGATTCAAATATTTTTTATGGCATTTTGTGTGTGTGTGTCTTACTTTTCTGTTTATCTAATTAGCATTCCCCCCAACTTCAGTTCTTCATTCTATGTAGTTTTTTTTCCACTTAATATAATAGAAACTGCATTTTCACTGTATTTTTTCTTTTTCTTTATTTTGTTTTTTTCTCTTTTACTATATACTCATTTGACCATCATTCACAAGCAAATTATTTTATTCTTGATCAAAATTTTTTCCTTATAGCATTTTGTGGGTTCTTACCTTGTTTTTTGCCTCTTTGTCACTTCTTCCCAACTCAGGCCTTGAGTTCTATGTAGTTTTTGTTCCATCTAGCACAATATAATTTTCAGGTCTTCACTGTATTATCTCAAAAAATCATTATTTTACTTTTTTATCTTAATTTTTTATTCTTTATCAACTCTTATTAGTGTTATTTAAAATACCCCTCTCAAATGCCATTAAGAAAAAAGAAATCAAATATCATGAATACAAAAGACAGAGATATAGCTCAGATAGATGAGAAAAAAATCTATAGAAAAACATTTCAATAACTTAGAGACCTTAAAGTTAAATGACAGATAATTTAATACAAAAATTCTAAAAATACTCAGTGATATACAAAAAAGCACAGAAAGGCCACTTAGGAAGCTCAAAAAACAATTCAATGAACAGAAAGAATACATCATGAAGAAAATTGAAACCATGAAAACAAATCAGAGATTAAAAACTCCATTCATGAACTGAAAAATGAGATAACAAGCTTAGCTAACAGAACAGGCCAGATAGAGGAGAGAATTAGTGAAATAGAAGACAGGCAACTAGAGGCACTACAGAGAGCAGAGGAGAAAAACTCACAAATTTAAAAAAATGAGAAATTTCTACAGGAATTTTCTGACTCCATAAAAAGAGCAACATAAGAATAATGGGTATATCAGAAGGAGCAGAGAGAGAAAATTGAATGGAGAACAAATTCAAACAAATAATAGACGAGAACCTCCCAAGCCTGTGAAAAGAACTAAAGTCTCAAATTCAAGAAGCAAACAGAACACTGAGTTATCTTAACCCTAACAAACCTACTCCAAGGCACATCATTATAAAATTGGCACAAACCAATGACAAAGAAAAAATTCTCAAGGCAGGCAGGGAAAAGAAGAATACAACATATTAAGGAAGGCCAATAAAATTATCAACAGATTTCTCAGCAGAAACTCTACAAGTTAGAAGAGAGTGGACCTGAATATTTAAAGTTCTGAAAGAGAGAAACTTCCAGCCAAGAATACTATACCCATCAAAGCTATCCTTCAAATACGAAGGAGAAATAAAAACATTCACAGATACAGAAAAGGTGAGGAAAGTTATCACAAGAAAACCCCCACTTCAGGAAATACTAAAGGGGTTTTTCCAAACAGATACAAAGAACAAAACAAAACCACAAGTAAAATCACCATCAAGAACACAATAAAATCAAACTTAACCTGTGACAACAAAAACAAAAAAGGAGAGAGGACAAAGATTAACAGTAGCAAAGAAGGATGGACTACAGAAGCACTCATGAGATAATGTACTACAATGAACATGATAGATACCCTTTTTAATTACTTAATGGTAAGAACCCCTGAAAAAACTACCACAGAAGCACAAGGCTGGAAAAAAGCAACACAGAAAAGAAGTATGGATTACAACCAAACAAAAACAAATGATAGAAAAACAAATGAGCCTGACCAGGTGGTGGCGCAGTGGATAGAGCATTGGACTGGGATGTGGAAGACCCAGGTTTGAGACCCCGATGTTGTCATCTTGAGCGCGGGGCCCATCTGGCTTGAGCAAAAATCTCGCCAGCTGGACCCAAGATTGCTGGCTTCAGCAAGGGGTGGCTGAGTCTGCTGAAGGCCCATGGTCAAGGCACATGTGAGAAAGCAATCAATGAACAACTAATGTGTTTCAATGGCAATGAAAAACTAATGATTGATGCTTCTCACCTCTCTCTGTTCCTGTCTGTCTGTCCCTATCTATCCCTCTCACTGACTCTCTGTCCCTGAAAAAAAAAAAAAAAAGAGAAAAATCAAACAAGATACAAAGCTATCAGAAAGCAATATATAAAGTGGCAATAGGAAACCCTCAAATGTCAGTAATTACACTAAATGTAAATGGATTGAACTCACCAATAAAAAGCCACAGAGTAGAAAAATGGATTAAAAAAGAAAATCCAACTGTATGTTGTGTACAAGAAACACATCTAAGCTACAAGGATAAAAACAAATTCAAAGTGAATGGCTAGAAAACAATACTCTAAGCAAATAATATTTAAAAAAAAAGCAGGTGTAGCAATACTCATATTTAACAAAGCTGACTACAAGACAGCAAAGGTACTCAGAGACAAAAACTGTCATTTTATAATTATAAAGGGGACATTGAATCAAAAAGACATAACACTTCTTAATATATATGCACCAAATCAAGGAGCACCAAAATATATAAGACAGCTACTGACTGACCTAAAAACAAAAACCGACAAAAATACAATCATACTTGGAGACCTCAATACATCGCTGATGGCTCTAGATTGTTCATCCAATAAAAAAATTATTGGCCTCAAACGAAACACTAGAACAATTGGATATTATAGACATCTATAGGACATTTCATCCCAAAGTGCCAGAGTATACATTTTTCTCTAGTGTACATGAAACATTCTCAAAAATTGATCATATGTTGGGCCACAAAAATAACATCAACAAGTTCAGAAAGATTGATATTATGCCAAGCATATTCTCTGATCATAAACCTTGAAACTGGAATTCAACTGCAAAAAAAGAGGTATAAAACCCCACAAATATGTGGAAACTAAACAACATACTTAAAAAAAATTAAAAGTGGAGATCAAAAGTTACATACAGACAAAGAAAAATAACAATACATCATATCAGAATCTCTGGGATGCAGCAAAAGCAGTAATAAGAGGGAAGTTCATATCACTACAGGCCTATTTGAACAAACAAGAGAGACCCCAAGTAAACCACTTAACTTCACATCTTAAGGAACTAGAAAAAAAAAGAACAAAGGCAACCCAAAACCATCAGAAGGATGAAAATAATAAAAATCAGAGCAGAAATAAACAAAATGGAGAAGAGAAAAACTATAGAAAATATTAATAAAACAAAGAGCTGGTTCTTTGAAAAGATCAACAAAATTGACAAATCTTTGGCAAGACTCACTAAGGAAAAAAGGGAAAGGGACTCAAACAAATTCAAAATGAAAGAGAAAATATCACCAAAGATAACATAGATATACAAAGAATTATTGTAGAATACTATGAAAAACTATATGCCACCAAATTAAACAAACTAAAAGAAATGGATAAATTCCTAGAACAATACAATCTTCCTAGACTGAATCATGATGAAGCAGAAAGCCTAAACAGACCCATAAGCAGGAAGGAAATAAAAACAACTATCAGAAACCTCCCTCAAAATAAAAGTTCAGGACCAGACAGCTATTCTAGTGAATTCTACCAAACATTCAGAGAAGACTTGATTTCTATTCTACTCAAAGTCTTCCAAGAAATTTAAAAAGAAGCAATACTTCCAAACACATTTCATGATGCCAACATAACTCTCATACCAAAACCTGGCAAGGACAACAAAAAAATACTACAGACTAATATTTCTAACGAATACAGATGCTAAAATACTAAACAAAATACTAGCAAATCGAAAACAACAACACATTAAACATAATTCATCATGATCAAGTGGGACCCATCCCAGAATCAAAAGGATGTTTCAACATAAATAAAACGGTTAACTTAATACACCATATCAACAAAGCACAGGACAAAAACCATATGATCCTATGAATAAATGCAGAAAAGAAATTCAGTAAAATGCAACACAAGTTTATATTTAAAACACTCAACAAAATAGGTATAGAAGGAAAATATCTCAACATATTAAAGGCCATCTATGATAAACCATCAGCTAACATTATATTAAATGGCATAAAACTGAGGACTTTTCCCCTAAAACCAGAAAGAAGACAAGGTTGTCCACTCTCTTTACTCTTACTCAATATAGTGCTGAAAGTTCTAGCCAGAGCAATCAGACAAGAAAAAGAAATACATGGCATTCATATTGGAAAAAAAGAAGTAAAGTTTTCGCTATTTGCAGATTATATGATTCTATACATCAATAACACCAAAGACTCCACAAAAAAACTACTAGAAACAATAAAACAATACAGTAAGGTCACAGGATACAAAATTAATATACAAAAGTCCATTGCCTTCTTATATGCCAACAATGAAACATCAGAAAATGAACTCAAAAAAATAATCTCCTTCATAGTTGCAACCATAAAGTAAAATACCTAGGAATAAACATAATAAAGAATGTAAAGGACCTATATAATGAAAACTATAAAGCATTGTTAAGGCAAATCAAAAAAGCTACAATAAAATAAAAATACATTTTTTTTCCTGGACAGGAAAAATAAATATAGTCAAAATGACTATATGACCCAAAGCGATATACAAATTTAATGCAATTCTCATCAAAATTACAATGAGCTACCACCTCAAGCCTGTTAGATTAACTATTATCAACAAGACAGGTAATAACAAGTGTTGGAGAGGCTGTGGAGAAAAAGGAACCCTCATCCACTGTTGGTGAGAATGTAAAGTAGTACAACCATTATGGAAGAAAGTATGGTGCTTCCTCAAAAAATTAAAAATAGAGCTACCATATGACCCAGCAATCCCTCTACTGTATATATACCCCCAAAACTCAAAAACATTGCTACGTAAAGACACGTGTAGCCCCATGTTCATTTCAACATTGTTCACAGTGGCCAAGACATGGAAACAACCAAAAAGCCCTTCAATAGATGACTGGATAAAGTCATATATACTGTGGAATACTACTCAGCCATAAGAAATGATGACATAGGATCATTTACAACATGGATGTACCTTGATAACATTATACTGAGTGAAATAAGTAAATCAGAAAAAACTAAGAACTATATGATTCCATACATAGGTGGGACATAAAAGAGAGACTCAGAGACACGAACAAGAGTTTGGTGGTTATATGGGGGGAGGGTGAGGAAGGAGAGGTATGGGATGGGGGAAGGGGAGGGGCACAAAGAAAACTACATAGAAGGTAAAGAAAAAAAATTGACTTTGGGTGATGGGTATGCAACATAATCAAATGTCAAAATAACCTGGGGATGTTTTCTCTGAACATATATACCCTGATTTATCAATGTCATGCCATTAAAATTTATTTTAAAAAATTAATCTTACAAGTTAGGTGATAAAAAAATATCACCCAACTTCTAGAATTACCTTGAATTTGCAATGTTTAACTTGATGAGTTCATGCACTACACTTAGAATTAATCATTGGCATATTAATAATGTTGACCACAAACATGAGTAACTCGTGTTTGCGCTTGCATTAGCTATTTCAAATTTTGAAACTCAAGGTAATATAGAATTATTGTATTTGTGACTCTTCACCCTGAGGGTCGAACTTCAAAACACAGCATACCGTTCTATATTCTCATGAGGACTCTTTTTCTTCCCACTCCTCCAGGAGTGAGACCACAAAATCGAAGGTATGGTAAGCAAAAACAATCACAGTGTTGAGCCTTCTAAACTTGGACTATTTTCTAACCATTCACAGTTTGAACACACATATCAAGGATACTGTAAAATCTTTCTTTGTTGTTTTCAATCCAACTAGAATGTGTAAAGCAGTGGTTCTTAACCTGCAGGGATTCGAAGAGCTGGTCTCAGGGGTTCGAAGAAGCCTCTGCCACAGAGGTAAAGACACACTTGTGTAAAGTCATGATGACACGTCCCGCTTGGCCATCACTTGCTGCAGAGGATCATGTTACATTGCTTGACCAACCAGTGCTGTGGGGAATTTAGTGTGCGCAGTAGTCAACGGCTGTCGTAATTGTACGTCGTGTGGTTTCTTTCTTAATATCTTAATCCATACTAAATATGTCAAGCAAAAAAAGAAAGTGGTCGGACGAATATGTACAACATGGATTCACATGTATCATGGAACGGGATGGGATTCAGCTTCCTATCTGCATGATATGCAATGCCAAGTTGAGCAACTCTAGTCTTGCACCGGCAAACTAAATTTGGAAAAAAATCATATTTTATTTATCACTAAAAAAGGTTTCGGTGAATGCGCATATGAAACTGGTGGGTTCAGTACCTCAAAAAAGGTTAAGAACCACTGGTGTAAAGTTTGTGTTTTAAAAAGAAAGCACAGCAAAACCAGATATATTTGCAAAAATGTTGGTGATTGCTATACAGTAGGTGATTGCTATACAGTACACCACACCAAAAAAAATTACAAAATATATAATATGTATAAAATATAATATGTAGTAGATATGTACAAAGTTTCATTTAAATTCATTATGTATAAATAAAGTATACTGAAGTTTATTTAGATTGTTTCACTTTCATACTCAATTATGAAAAAATAGCCGGTCACCTGAGAAAACTTTTGTGTAAAATTGCCAGTCAATAATGTGTTAAAGCACTTAGTACAAAATAACATTGTTATTGAATTTATTTTTAAAGTTTTTTTGTTGTTTTTTTTTAATTTTTTTAAATTTTATTTATTTTAGGGAGGAGACAGAGTGAGAGAGAGAGAGAGAGAGAGAGAGAAAGAGAGTAAGGGGGCAGGAGCTGGAAGCATCAACTCCCATATGTGCCTTGACCAGACCAGTGCAGGGTTTTGAACTGGCGACCTCAGTGTTCCCAGGTCGACGCTTTATCCACTGCGCCACCACAGGTCAGGCCATATTATTGAATTTTAATAAATATTTTTATTTTCTCTACTTATCCTACCAGTAGAAAAATTAATGTCAGGAAAGAGCAATATATAAATATCTTATCTCAAATACCAATAATGCCAATCAAATTGAACACGTATCATAAGCTTTTATTAAAAAAAATAATAAAGACTAAACATCAGGTTTAGTGCATTTTGCAAATAAATTGAGTAATGTTACAACTCTTTCTTACCCTTAATTTTCTCCACAACAGTAGAAACTCAATATTCAATACTCAGGGATTCTCTCTTGAGTTGGATAAGATTAGAGATGATGTGCTTCCTTTCTGATTGCTATTTGACTGCTCCCAAGTCCAAGATCTAAATATAGCATTTTAACTAACAGACTGCAAGCCATAGCTTTTTAGTCTAATTTTCTTGTCATTGATTTTATAATCAGACATAGACCTGTTCTTTATTGATCCTCCTCAAGGTCCTTATAAGCATACTTAATAGAACTGAATTGTTTATTTTGCTTAGAAATTGAAGTAATTTAACAGATTAAAAACTTTCTTCTTTCTTGCATTCCTACTTTCTTACTGGTTGATAACTATTGACAATGCTATTTAAAAATTCTTGTGCTTTATAGATTTACCACTTATTTTCTGTAATCATTTTCAAAGGAATAATATTTATAAAAATTTTTAAACACTAGATGTAAATTCTCAAACACTTTTTTCATTGAAAATGCTATTTATTTTTCATGGTAACTTGGTAGGTAGAATATCATGTGGCAATTTAAAAACCTATGCAAAGGTAAATGCATATAAAGGACACTTCATATACATTAATCTATATATAAAGCAACCATTTATAGAACACATTCTGAGAGCAAAAACTTAATTATGTATATAATTAAAAAAATTAATTGATTTGTAATTCAGTTAATTGGGGTGATATTGGTTATGTAGGTTTCAGGTAAATAATTCTACAATATGTCATCTGTATATATATATTTTTTACTTTATTTTTTTAGCAAAGAAGAGAGAGAGATAAGAAGTAAGAGAGATGAGAAGCATCAAATTATAGTTGCAGCACGTTTATTTAGTTGTTCATTGATTGCTTCTCATATGTGCCTTAATGGGGAGGAGGCTTACAGCTGAGCCAGTGACCCCTTGCTCAAGACAGTGACTTTGGGTTTAAGCCAGTAACCATAGGGTCATGTCTATGCTCTCACACTTAAGCTGGCAACCCCTTTCTCAAACTGGTGAGTCCATGCTCAAGCCAGATGAGCCCACCCTAAAGCTGGTGACCTCAGGGTTTTGATCCTGGGTCCTCATATCCCAGAATGAAACTATATCCACTGAAACACCACCTGTCCAGTCTGTATATTGTATTCTTGATGTGAATTTTTCAGGCTAGAGTTTATTACAATAAGTATGTCTAGTTAGTCATAAATCAAAATATCCATGAAATGTCCAATTGCTGAGGCATAGAATGTCAGAGTTGAAAGTGTTCTAAAAACTTAGTTTCATCTGATGATAATCAACAAAGTTTGTTGATTTATAGAAAATAAAATATTGGATTGAAATTAACACACAATGATCAGGTTCACTGAAAATTTGCAACAAGAAGCCAAGAACAGTCTCACAGGAGCACATTTACTTGCTTTGAGATGAGGAATTTTGAGCATATTATTGTCCCAGTACCCAAAACTTTACAATTAAAATTCTTATTGTAGATATTGAAAAGTTTTGTTTTCAATATTCTATTTTAAAATGTGTCCCTAGCAAAGTCAGTACTCTAAAATAACTTTTACATTTAAAAACCTTTTTTATTATAGTATAATACTTCTAATCATTTTCTAATACAATTTTTATAGAAAGGATCTGCCTTGGCTGGTGGCTCAGTGGATAGAGTGTCGGCTGGTCATATGGATATCCTGGGTTCAATTCACAGTCAGGACACACAGGAGAAATAACCATCTGCTTTTTCACCCCTCTGTCTCCCTCATTCCCTCCTACAACCAATAAGCCTGATTGGTTAGAGCATGGCCCCAGGCACTGATGATAGTTCTGTTGGAGCATATAATATTAAAAAACAAAAGAAGGTGAAAGGATTAAGAAAAAAACCTAGAGACATAGACAATAGTATAGTAATTAAAAAAAGAAAAAATGTGTGGGGGTAGAGGAGAAAAAATAAAAAATAAATTATGATGAAAGGAGACTTTGCTTGGGCTGGTGTACATGTAATACAATATACAGATGTTGTATTACAGAATTGTACACTTGAAACCTATATAATTTTATTAATCAATGTCAACCCCATAAATTCCATAAAAATCAAATAATAAAAAATAAAGAAAAATGCTTCAGTAAACTGATGGACATTGCTGGTGGCAATGTTACAGTATAAAATTTTTGTTTTCTTGTAATAAAATGAAAAGAAACAGGCATGACATTTTTCAATTTAGAGTTTACTATATATTATAGGGCATGTACTGATATTTAATTTAGAAAAATTTAAAGATAAAAATACACAATCCTATTTGCTGAGACCAGTTCAGCCGTGGGCGTGCACAAAAGGAAGGTGTTGCAGGACTTAAGAAAAAAAAGACACAACATACATAAAAAGATGGGTACTTGGGACTCCCAGCCTCTAGGACTGAGAGCCCAGATCACTTTAGCCTCATCGTATTTATTGGTCTCTTTGCTCATGAAGCAAATTAACAGAGTCAGGGTTTAGGTGCAGAGAAGGGTAATTAACTGTCTTTCAGGTATGTAAGGAATAGGCCATAGGGATCAACTGTTTTCCTTTAAACAATCTTACCAGTGCTTGCAAGGGCAGCGTTCTGCCCCCACAAGACTTGGCGTTCCAAAGTCTGCACAAACAAATCGTCTTAGGATACCAGTCTAATTCCCATACCTATTATCCTGAAGTAATACAGTGTGTCCGTAAAGTCATGGTGCACTTTGGACAGGTCAAAAGTCAAAATTGCATATATACTTATTGTCGGGCAGATAAGTTCTTTTATGCTCACTCTGTTAAAGATGGCCGCTGCCCTGTGGGGTGGCTGATTACTTTCATACTTGGGAAGGAGCTTGGTTATGCTAATGTATGTTGGGGAAGGGATTTTACCCCGAAAAGTTTTAAAAGGAGAAGCTAGGAGGCCATTTTGGGGAGAGAGAGAGAGAAAGAAGGAGCCCATGTAGTAGCAGGGCAGTGAGGCCATGTGGAGGAGAGGAGCCAGCCAAAAATGGTGGAATGCTGATGGAGAATCCAGTTTGTGTAGGATAAGGAGACGGGAAACAGACGTCAATGAGACTGGTGAGGTCCTTTCATTCCAGGAAAAAACTGGAAAAAGTCAGTGGTTTTGGAAGCCCTGAATAGAAAGGAAAGTGTTTTCCCACTGTGTGTATTTTCTTGCCTGCCAGTTGTAAGCAGGAATAACAAAAAATGGCTCACCAGTTTTTGGCTCCACTGTTTCTTTACTATATGTCCGAATTAAATGCGAACCTACACAGGACAGGTGGCTGTGATGGTGGCCGCGGCTACTGGCCTTACACTTATCTTTTAAAATTCTAAACAGAATAACTGAATCAGGCAGTTATGTAGTGGATAGAGTCAGTTTGGGATGCTGAGGATCCAGGTTCGAAACCCGAGATCACCAGCTTGAGAGTCACCTATCTGACTTGAGCACAGGCTCACAAGCTTGAGCTTGGGTCACTGGCCTGGGCATGGGATAATAAGCATGACCCCATAGTCTTGGCTTGAAGCCCAAGGTTGCTGGTTTAAGCCTAAGGTTGCTGGCTCGAGCAAGGGTTCACTTGCTCAACTGGAGCTTGCCACCCAATCAAGGCACATATGAGAAAGCAACTAACTAAGGCAGTGCAACTACAAGGTGATGCTTCTTATCTTTTTTCCTTTCTTTCTGTCCCTGTCTGTCTCTCTCTTTGTTTCTCTCTCACTTAAAAAAAAATTCTAAACTGTATAACCATGCATAAAATAAAGAAAAAAAAATCCTATTCCCAAAACCTTCTTCTTAAATGTAAGTTTAAATATTTTGTGTTCATTCTTTAAAAATACTTAATGTTCATAATATTGTCACTTAATATATTTTCATATCAAAATAATTATATTCACCTCATGCTTTTAACAAAAAGTTTATTATATTTATGAATTAATCATAATGTTTTGAGTTCTCTGTAAAATGAAGTTATTTTTATTATAAGTTTACTTTAAAATTTTTATCACACATTTCCAACAGAAAAAAATCTGCCATGATGAGAATCATATTTATTTTTCTTTCTAATCCTTTATAATGATTTTGAGACTATTTGATAATAAAAATGAACATTATTTGATTATAATTTAAGAAAGTAGCAAGCCAATCACATAGCCTAGGTTATGCAAAAGTATCAAAAAGTATTTTACTCTGTTATTTCTACCCTGAGACTTAAAATTTATAAATCTGGTGAATTATGAACACAAGTGTGTGAAAATGGCTCACACCAAATTTTAATATTTTATCTTAATATAATTATTAAACAAAATGGACATCTGAGGTCTTTGTTTTCCATTAGGAGAGCAAGGTCAAAGAGGCTATGACAGTGATTCACCTTGGAAACAAGCTCTACTATTAAATTGCAAGCTGCTATACAATGCTGGGCATTTGTCACAGGCTAGGAAACGTGTGTCCCACATTCATGTTTAAATGTGCATTCAAATTATTTTTAATTTCTGAAATTTAATAAATTGACATTCTGATGAGCGAAATTATGGTAATTAATATAGGTGGGAAGTATTCATTTAGCAAGGAATTTAAGACATCAGTGATCCAGATGATAGAGATGGGATATCAGCACACTCATTTCCAGAATTATAATTTTAATAAAATAAGTTTATAATTGCTTTAGCTCACTTCTAAAGCAACATTTTAAGATTGTTTTTTCTTTTGCAACCAAGGATAAAATTACCAAATAGAAAAAAGTTAAAGCCTCATCAAGAAATGGTTTGAGTCACTAATGCGTAGTTTTCTGTGATGGGGAAAACGGTAATAAAGTCACTTTGTTGAAGCGGATGAACTGAGAAGGGAGTGATAAATTTATATCAGTATAATTGGTATTGACTTAAACACATGAAAGAAGTAAACTCAGAAGTAGCACAGACCATTCTGGCACTCTGAAAGCCTTCTGTTTTCCAAATATCTGTAAGAATGTAAATAATCTCTTCATTTTCTTAACTGGCAAAAGGTAATTTTAGTTTTTGAAATAATTTTTTGAACAAATACAATTAATAGACTCACTAAAACATTAATGAACTAACAAAAAATTATGAAAAGTGGATAAAAACAATGATGATATACTATAATAATGTGTCTTAGAGTGCATAATTAGGAACAAAACTTTTAGTTTATCTTTCCATTTACCTTCATGAAATAAGTATTTTCAATTACTTATTGTTGTATTTTAAAATACAAGTAATAATTTCCATTTTATGTTATTGTTTTATAATATATTTATTTTAGGAATGATAAACTTCTTATTAAGAGTTTTAACAGGATCTTCTAAGTAGGTAGTCAGTATTGGAAAGATACAACTGCTCTTTTTTGTTGTTTGTTTTATGTGCTTTTATATTTGTTTGTTTGTTTGTTTGTTTTTTACAGAGAGAGAGGCAGGAAGAGAGATAGGAATTTCAAGCTGCTCATATATGTGCCCTGACCAGAAAATCAAACCAGCAACCTCTGTTCTCTGTGACGAGCTATTTGGCCAGGGCTTTGCTCTTATTTTTATAAACAACTTTTTATTAATATTTATTTTTCATTGAATTTATTGGCATACAAGTTCAGGTGTGAAACTCAATAAAACATCATCTGCATACTTCATCGTGCACCCATTGCTTCAATAATATATATGTGGGGTTTTGTTTCTTAATCCCTTCACCTTCTATAATCCTGTTTCCTTACTCTCTCCCTCTGACACTGACAGCTGTCACTCTGTTCCACGTACCGATGTGTCCGTTTCTACTTGGTTCATCACTTTAATTTGTTCATTAGATTCCATATATAAGTAAGATCATAAGGTATTTTTTCTTTCTTTTCTTTTCTTTTCTTAAAGTTATTTCTCTTTCTTGATTGGCTTATTTTACTTAGCCTAATAATCGTCATGCTGTTGCTAAAGGTAAGATTTCCTCTTTTTTTTTTTTTTTTTTTTTTTTTTTTACTGCTGCACAGTATTTCATTGTGTTAAATGTACCACAGCTTTTTCCCACTCATCTACTGATGGACACTTGGGCTGTTTTTAGATATTGGTTATTGCAAATAACACTGCAATGAACATAGGAGTGCAAATATTTTTTCAAGTTGGTGTTTCAAGATTCTTAGTATATATTCCCAGAAGTGGAATTACGGAGTCAAAAGGCAGTTTAATTGTTTTATTTTTTAAGGAAATTGCACAGTTTTTCATAGTGGCTGTATCAGTCTGCATCCCCCAACAAAGCACAGAAGTTCCCTTCTCTCCACATTCTGGCAAGTACTTGTTCTTTGTTGATTTATTGTTGGAAGCCATTCTGGCAGGTGTGAGGTGACATTTCATTGTGGTATTAATTTGCATCTTTCTGATGATTAGTGACCTTGAAGATTTTGACAAATGTCTACTGGTCATCAGTATGTCCTTTTTGGAGATTTGTCGATTCAGGACCTTTGACCATTTTTTAATTAGATTGTTTTTCTTCCCGGTGTTGAATTATATAAGTTCTTTATGTATCTTGGAAATTAACCCTTTATCAGATATAATGGCAAATATGTTCTCCCATTCAGTGGGTTCCCACACACAACTTTTTAATTGAGATATACTTTATACAGTGAACTAATTTTTACTTTTAGGAAAATAAAACGTTTGGAAGAGAGTTCAAATACTTGTTTTCTAAAATCTGTGAATCAAATCCCAGAGAACCTATTCAGCATCTTCTTACAAAATAAATTTACACTTAAAATTTACTTGGACATGGAGTCCAAAGGGAGTTGTGTTTTCCATACCATATATTTATACACTAATATTTTGCCACCAAAATGAACATTCTTTTAAATATTTCTAATACTGAATTTTAAGAAAACCTAAGCAACTGGTTAAATTAGTATAATTATAGTAATTTTCTCTTATTCATACTTTAATTATGTCCTGTAGGTTTTGTTGGGTTGGCTCAGTGGTAGACCGTCAACCTGGCCTGTGGATGTCCTGGATTCGATTCTTTGTCAGGGAACACAGGAGAAACAACCATTTGTTTCTTTACCCCTCCCCATTCCCCTTATCTCTCTTTCTCTCTCTTCTTCTCCTAGAGCCATTGCTCTAATAGTTTGAGCACATCAGCCCTGGGCACTGAGGAAGGCTCCATGGACCCTCTGCCTCAGGGACTAAAAACAGTTTAGTTGCGAGCATGGGCCCAAGATGGGGGTTTCTGGGTAGATTCTGGTTGGGACATATGTGGAAGTCTGTCTCCTTATCTCCCCTCTTCTCACTTAGAAAAGAAGAAAAATAATTACATCCTGTACATGTAAGTTTAAAATTTAAGTCAAATAACAACCCTGCTGTATAATACAGAGAAATGGAAACAGAAGCTTCATCAATTCATTCAGAAAAACCTTAGTCTTATGTTTAAATAAAAAGCTATTTTTAAGTAAACAATTGCAACCAAATTGAGAGCATTTTAGAAGCAATGTATGCTATAAGTTAAAAACACTATGTGCCCAATATTTATATTAAAATCTAGTATTTGTTTAATATTTAAATTAATGGACTGTACAACTGCATGGTGGAAGAAAATCTGTACTTTCAACAAATTTTTTATATCAAATACATCCTTCTGGTCTCATACTTTGCTTTGTCAGTATATATAAAGTATTTACTATGTACTAGATTTAAATCTCTGCAGCTGAAGAAGAGAAATACGTTTAAGATTTATTATTTTTCTTTTCTATTTGATGCTTAACTCTACAATGTTTGCAATTTTAATTTTTGTTTCTTTCACTACAGATGGGTCATTTATTTCACTCAATTGCAACTGCATGAATTAAGAGTAAGCCTGTTCAACCTATGTAATAAACCTTTTCTTTTATCAAAGCTTCAATACACTGAATTAAATCTTGTGAATATCTACATACAATGGACCTTTTTCTAAAACAAAGAATAATTTTAATATAAGTAAATGTACAGTATTTGAAGTTAGTGTCAAAGAGTTAATTTCTCCAATGTTCAGCATTTCTTTTGTTTTAATCTAGTAAATCACTTACTTTACAAAACAAAAACAAAAATCCCTTTTTGTTGTATAATTTCAAAATTACTTGGTGTCAGTTATAAGAACCAGTTTTTAATCTTTCTATGGGCTTTATATTTCTCATATTTTTCCTCATTAATAATTTTTATATAAACTATGCTCTTATTAACACATTACCAAATGTAGCTAACTTTACAAACAATCTTTCTCCTTATTCACTTTGCATTGTTAAAATATACTTGCCACTTCATTTATTCCTTTTATACCCTACTCAACTTTCTTCTTCTGGTGCATTTTTTCATTCAAGTACTTTTTGACACCTACATTAATCTACCTTCAATTTCAATTTAGCTTCCCTAAAAGATATTGTCTATTTTATGATGTGTTTATAGCTCTTAACCACCAAAATTAACATTTTTTATGTCACTGTAAGTCTTCTATAATTTTCTCATGTTTTATAAAATTGAGGTTATTTCATAAAAATACATTTGTCAAATTGAGATGTAAATTAATTTATATGAAAATTTTAAATTACTAAGAGTTTATAGCATCTCTGTGATAAATTATTTTTAGAAAACACAGAATGCTAAATCTATCATATTGTTAGAAGATCTTCAGTATAAGTTCCATCTCTTTTTATAGCAAATAAACAGCCAGAACATGTTCTTACATGTTGTATAACCTTCACTTAAAAGTGTTCATTTGCCAATAGTTCTAGGTTTGGGGAATATAAAGCATGATACAGTATTCCCCCAAAAAAAGAATTAGAGAAATTAGAATAATATACAAATCAAGAGGCAAATACAGAAAATTATTAAATATTATTATGTATTTAAGGACAGTGAGCTTCCTGGGCATATAGAAATTAAAACTAATTCAGACTGAGTTTTTCTTTAGACAAAGAAAGATAGGGGAACATGGGTTCCCATTCTATGAGAGCATAGTAAAAAACATAATTGACAGATTCTGTATTGACCTTCAGAAAAGTGCATATATTCAGTGCGAATAGAGAATATTAGATATCTACCTATGTGTATGTGTATGTGTGCATAATATATAGTTGATATATTCAAGTTTCTAACAAAATTTATAAAACTTAATGCCACTTATCTTTAAACAATGAGAAGAATCTACTTGAGAGTTGCCAGTTGTTTTAAAAAAATAACTCTGGAGAGCCGAACAGGAGAGGAATAAACTATTTTATTTATTTTGCTATGAAAGTATCTTTTTATTTATTTTTAAATTTTGTTGTTTTTTCTTTTTATTGAAAATTATACAGGTTTCTGATATACAATTCTAAAACACAGCCTATGTGCACTGTATTGTATATTTACTTTCCCAAGTAAAGTCTCTATCATTAACATTTATGCCCCCTATGAATACCACCCATATCCTCTCCAACTCCTCACAACCCTCTCCCACTGGCAATCACCATATTACTGTCTGTCTCTACAATTATTTTCTTTTCTTTTTTTTTAAGTGAGAAGACGGGAGATAGACAGAATCACACATGCAGCCAAACCAGGATTCATCCAGCAACATCCTTCTGGAGCCAAAACTCTTCCCATCCGGGGTCATGCTTGCAAAGGAGCTTTTTTTAGTGCCTGAGGCAGAGGCTTCAGAGAGCCATCCTCAGTGCCCAATTGTTGCACTTGAAACAATCAAGCTATGGCTGCAGGAGGTAAAGAGAGAAATAGAGGGGAAAAGAGAAGGGAGTCGGGGAGGGGAAGAGAAGAAAATGGTCACTTCTCCTGTGTGCCCTGACTGGGAACCAAATCCAGGACATCCACTTGCTGGGTCTACACTCTATCATTGAGCCAACCAGCCAGAGTCTCTTTTTCTTTTTCCTTTTTCTTTTATTATTATTATTAATTTTAATGGGGTGAGATTGATAAATCAGGGTACATATGTTCAGAGAAAATATCCCCTGGTTATTTTGACATTTGATTATGTAGTATACCTATCACCCAAAGTCAAATTGTCTTTTGTCACCTATCAGGTTTTCTTTGTGCCCCACCCCTCCCCCCCACCTTCTCTCTCTTTTCTCCCCTCCCCCCCATAACCACCACACTCTTGTCCATGTCTCTGCTGGATAAAGAAGATGTGGTATATATATACTATGGAATACTACTCAGCCATAAGAAATGATGACATCGGATCATTTACAACAACATGGATTGACCTTGATAACATTATACTGAGTGAAATTGGTAAATCAGAAAATACTAAGAACTATATAATTCCTTTTTTGTTTTTTCTCATTCCCCATACCCACCTGTCTGAGCCCCACTCCCAACAGCTGTCAGCCTGCTCTCTATATGAGTCTATATATTTTGCTTGTTCATATTGTTCATAAGATTCCACATATAAGTACAATAATATGGTAATTGTTTTTCTCTCACTGGCTTATTTCATTTATCATAATGCTCTTCAAGTCCTTCCATGCTGTTTCAAAGGATAATATTTCCTTCATTTTTACAGCTGAAAAGTATTTATTCCATTGTGTAAATGTCCACAGCATTTTTATTCACTCACTTCTGATGGGCACTTGGACTGCTTCCAAGTCTTGGCTATTCTAAATAACACTGCAGTGAACATTTAGTGTTTTATATTTCTTTGAATAAATCTCCAGAAGTAGAATCACAATTTCATTTTTAATTTTTTGAGATAACTCCATACTGCTTTCCGCAGTATCTACAATAATCTGCATTCCCACCAACAGTGCATGAGGGTTCCTCACCAACAACTGTTGTCTATTGATTTACAGATGATAGCCATTGTGACAGGTGTAAGATGATTGTGATTTTAATTTGCATTTCTTTGATGATTAGTAATGTTGAGCATCTTTTTATAGTGTGTTGGCCATCTGTATGTACTCTTTGGAAAAGTATTTATTCAGGTCAATTGCCCATTTTTAAAATTGGATTGCTTAATTTTTTGATATTGAGTTTTATAAGTTCTTTAATTTTGATATTAACCTCTTATCAGATATATTGGCAAATACATTTTCACATTCAGTGAATTGTATTTTCATTTTGTTGATGGTTTCCTTGGCTGTGCAAAAATGTTTTAGTTTTATGTAGTCCTGTTTGTTTATATTTTCTTCTGTATCTCTTACTCAGGGTGATATATCAGAAATAATAATGCTATAAGAAATGTCTGAGATTTACTACCTATGTAGTATTTCAAGATTTTTATGGTTTTGAGTCCAATATTTATGTCTTTAATCCATTTTGAGTTTATACTTGTATAAAGTGGTGGTCTATTTTTAAATTTTTTTTTGCTTATATCTGTCCAATTTTCCCAACAGCATTTATTTCATAAACTATCTTTACCCTTGCCTAGGTATGTTCTTGCCTCTTTTGTCAAATATTAATTGACTACAAAGTCATATTTTTATTTCTGGGCTCTCTGTTTTCTTCCATCAATATATGTGTTTGTTTTTATGCTAGTGTCATGCGTTTTTGATTACTATAGCCTTGCATCATAGTTTGATATCGGTGTGGTTCCTTCAACTTTATTCTCCTTTCTCAAGATTTTTGTTGCTCTTCAGGGTTTTTTGTAGTTCCATGTAAATTTTTTAAATATTTACTTTAGTTCTGTAAAACACACCTTTGGTATCTTGCTTGGAATTGTGTTGAGTCTATAGATTGCTTTGGGTAGTATGGAGATATTAATGGTGTTAATTATTTAGATCCATAAACATGGTATATGCTTCCATTTATTTATATATCCTTCAATTTCTTATAGTCTTTCAAGTACAGGTATTTTACATCACTGTTTAAATTTATTTCTAGGTATTTATTCTTTATTTATTTATTTATTTATTTATTTTATTCATTTTAGAGAGGAGACACAGAGTGAGAGAGAGAGAGAAAGAGAGAAAGGGGGGAGGAGCTGAAAGCATCAACTCCCATATGTGCTTTGACCGAACCAGTGCAGGGTTTTGAACTGGCGACCTCTGTTCCCAGGTCGACGCTTTAGCCACTGCGCCACCACAGGTCAGGCTTCTAGGTATTTATTCTTTTTGAAGCCATTGTGAATGGGATTATATTCTTAGTTTCTCTTTCTAATGGTTCATTATTGATATATAAAATTAAACTGATTTCTTTATATTTTATCTTTTATACTCCTATACCTTTAAACTTATAAAAGTTCTATATAAAATGTAAATATGCATACTTTAATTACAAATATTGCATATGACAAATAATTTAAGAACAATATTATGTTTATGGTTGTGATTTATTGTGGTGAGCATGTAGACTATATTCATTCACCAAAATTCATTAGTTTACATATTTCAAATTGTTAAATTAAATGTAAATTATACCTTAATAAGAGTAATTTCATCACATGAATTTGATAAATTACATTGAATAATTATTTATTATATGAGATAGCTGCATAATGTTTATGACTCCTAATTTCAGGTATAAATAGAGAGGGAATTTATTACAAATATTTTCATTTATTTAATTAGAAACATTTATATTTAAAAATATTAGTATGTTATTGATCAAGTGACCCTTTTATCATTATAAAATGACCTTTTTATGTCATTAATACTTCTTGTATTGAATTCTAATATGTCTGTAATTAACAAAGTCATACTAACTTTCTTGTGTTGGTATATAGAGAGATAGATGTTACACTCTTCCTCAATCAATTACTTTTAACTTGATAGTGTCTTTAGATTTAAAATGCATCTCTTCTAAACAACTTATAGCCTCATCTTACTTTTTTTTAATTCTCTTAGAATATCTCTTCTTTTAACTGAAAGTTTTATTCCATTTATAATTAACATATTTTCTGGTAAGGTCTGTTTTATTTTTGCATTTAGAATACATGCTTCCAACTTTGCTCTCTTTTCCCCCTTTTCTATCTCCTTTATGATCAAAGATACTGTGTTTCACCATTCTACCTCTTTTATTGACATTTTAGCTGTATTGCTTTTATTATTTTTGCTTTTATTATTTTTAGATGTTTTTTATAAATCAAAATATAGAGCCTTAACTTATCATTCTTTAATTTGAATTAATAGTTACTGCTTTACTTAAAATGTAAGACTCTTACAACATTTTCCAATTTATAAAACCTCTTTTTCTCATGATGTCAAATATTTTAGAAATATACCTGCTATAAAACTTTACAAATTCCCTTAAAATTTTATGTAGTGCAAGTCTACTAGAAATAAATTATTCCTAATTATTTATGAAAAATGTATACTTCAACTTCTTTGGTAATTTTTGCTACAAAATTAAATTTACAGAAATATTGCAGAAAGAGTAAAGTCAGTTTTCATAAACTCTGCACCCAGTTTTTCTTATACTCCATATCTTATATTAGTATGATACACTTCTTATAATTAAAGACCAATATTAATTAATAACTAAAGTTTGTACCTTATTCAGATTTTCTTGACATTCACTGAGTATTCTTTTTCTGTTCCAGGATCCCACCCAAATTACCATATTGCATTTTATCACCATGCACTCTTAGGCTACTGCAGGCTGTGACTGTTTCCCAAACATTATTTTTATTCAATGAATTTGAACTTCTTGAGGTTAAGTATTTTGTAGATGGTCCTCAATTACAATTAAATATTTTTCTCATGATGAAACTGGGATCAGGCCAAAAAACAAACAAAAAAAAGATAAAGTCCATTTTTAACCCATCAAAAGTACACAGTGCCAACATAACTGATCACTGTTGATGCTAACTTTGGTCATCTGCCTGAGGTAGTGTGTATCACATTTCTCTACTACACATTGTTCTTTATCCCCATTTTTCATACTATAGTGTTCACTACCTACAGGTCACAACAAAATGGTTTGGAGTTATTCTCTACTTCCTTCATATGGAGTACCTACATACCTTATTTAGAATCTTTCTGCATGGGAATTTAGTCTGTCACCCATTTTTCCATTTATTCATTCAATCATATAACTATCTATACAGAAATATGAATATTATTTTATATTTTGGATTAGAGTTCAAAGTATGTTATTTATGTCATGGTTCGAAAATGTTCCAGTGTTTCAGATTTTGCCATTAGAACTTCTTTTTTATTTTTTAATTTAAATGGGGTGACATTGTAAATGAGGGTACGTATATTCAGAGAAAACATCTCGAAGTTATATTGACATTTGATTGTGTTGCATATCTATCGCCCAAAGTCAAATTGTTTTTCATCACCTTCTGTTTGTTTTTATTTTTTAATTTATTTATTTATTCATTTTAGAGAGGAGACACAGAGTGAGAGAGAGAGATAGAGAAAGAGAGAAAGGGGGGAGGAGCTGGAAGCATCAACTCCCATATGTGCCTTGACCAGACCAGTGCAGGGTTTTGAACTGGCGACCTCAGTGTTCCCAGGTCGACGCTTTATCCACTGCGCCACCACAGGTCAGGCTTTCATCACCTTCTATCTGATTTTCTTTGTGCCCTTACCCTTCTCTTCCTCCACCTCTCCGTCTCCTTCCTTCCCCCGCCCCCAGTAACCACCACACTCTTGTTCATGTCTCTGAGTCTCATTTTTATGCCCCACCTATCCATGGAATCATATAGTTTTTAGTTTTTTCTGATTTACTTATTTCACTCAGTATAATGTTATCAAGGTCCATCCATGTTGTTGTAAATGATCCTATGTCATCATTTCTTATGTCTGAGTAGTATTCCATAGTATATATGTACCACATCTTCTTTATCCAGTAATCTATTGAAGGAATTTTTTGATTGTTTCCATGTCTTGGCCACTGTGAAAAATGCTGCAATGAACATGGGGCTGCATGTGTCTTTACCTAGCAATGTTTTTGAATTTTGGGGGTATATACCCAGTGGAGGGATTGCTGGGTCATATGGAAGCTCTATTTTTAATTTTTCGAGGAACCACCATACTTTCTTCTATAATGGTTATACTACTTTACATTCCCACCAACAGTGGATGAGTGTTCCTTTTTCTCCACGGCCACTCCAACATTTGTTATTACCTGTCTTGTTGATAATAGCTAATCTAACAGGTGTGAGATGGTATCTCATTGTATTTTTGATTTGCATTTCTCTAATAGCTAATTAAGATGAGCATCTTTTCATATATCTGTTGGCCATTTGTATTTCTTCCTGGGAGAAGTGTCTGTTCATGTCCTCTTCCCATTTTTTTATTGGATTGTTTTTCGTTTGTGGCTGAGTTTTGTGAGTTCTTAATATATTTTGGATGTTAGCCCCTTATCTGAGCTGTTGTTTGAAAATATCTCCCATTTAGTTGACTATTTGTTTTGTTGTCAGTTTCTCTTGCTGTGCAAAAACTTCTTAGTCTGATGTAGTCCCATTCATTTATCTTTGCCTTCATTTCCCTTGCCTTTGGAGTCACCCATTAGAACTTCTTTTGGTTGGTTCCTATATTCCATTTTATTTATTCCTCATCATTGTGGGTGGGTTTTTTTTTGTTTTTGTTTTTGTATCACTCTTCTACTTTTTGGATCTACAGAATCTAAGATATCTTGCTTGGTCATAGAATCAGTCATTACTTTAGGAGCTCAATTTCCATTAATTGGAGAATGGTATCATAAACCAAGATCTTTGTATTAGTTGTCCTGTCACTTTGGAGGTATTATTATGTCCAGAGCATCTCCTGTGTGCTCTGACTATGGATTGAACCTGGGACTTTCACATGCTGGGTGGACACTCTACCACTGAGCTAGCTGGCCAGGGCAACGATTTGTTTTTGTTGTTTTAGTTTGCACACATAAAATTTATGTTCTGTAGGTTTTGATAAGTTCATAGTGCAATGTATCTACTATTACAGTACCAGGCAAAATAGTTTCACCACCCTAAAACTTACCCTGTATTTTACCTATTCAACCCAATCCTTCTCACTTCCAAAACAACTGTAAGCCACCGATTCAATTAGTCGCTATAAGCTGTGCTTTTCTCAGAATGGCAAAATTATTGTGATCATATTTTAGGTAGTTTTGTTGAACTGGCTTATTTTGCTTATCAGTATGCAATTAAGATTTATCTATGTCTTTGCATGACTTAATAGCACATTCTTTTTTATATTTAAATAGTATTCTATTGATTAGATATGCCAATGTCAGTTTATCCATTCACTTATTTAAAATATATTTAACTACTTCCAATATTTTGGTGATTACAATATTACTGAAAACATTTGTGTATAGATTATTGTATAAATATAAATTTCAAGTAAGTTGGGTAAATACATAGGAGTACCATTGTTTTATTATATGGTAATCCTATATCTAGCTATTAAAACAATGTCAAACTTTCTTTTAAACTCCTGTAGCATTTACATTCTTGGAAGAAATTAATTATAATTTCTGTTGTTTCTCATTCACACCAGTTAGAGATCTATCAGTGTTTTGGATTTTACCCATTCTAAAAAGTGTGTATTAGCCTATCATTGTTCTTTTAATTTGAAGTTTTCTAATACCATATGACATTGAGCACTTTTTATATACTAACTTGCATACACTGTACTTATATATTGTATATGCTCTTTGCTGGGGTATCTGATCAAATACTTTGTCTATTTTAATTGAATTGTTTTTTAATGTTGAGTTTTAAGATAACTTTGTATATTTTTATGTATTTTAAAAATACTATATTCCATATAAGTATCTTATCTTTTGAGCCTCTTAATACTTTTACAGGGCAGAACTTTTTATTTTACTCAAGCTTCAGTTATCCTTTTTGTATATTTGTGTGAAAGAAGGTTCTATATTATACCAAAAATGCATTACTAAGCTCAAAGTTGTATATATTGTCTTCTATGTTTTGTTCTGAAATGTTTTTGTTTGTTTTATGTTGTATATTTAGTTCTGTAATATATTTTGAGTTAATTTTTCTGAATGTTTTTAGTGTTTAGGTCATTGTTTTTTCATTTTGTTCCTTTGTAGTATTTTTACTTATCCCTCTCCTCTTCTCTCTCTCTCTCTCTCTCTCTCTCTCTCTCTCTCTTGCATATGTACATCTTTTTCCAGCACCATTTTTTTAAAAGTGAAAAGTAGGTACTTGCCAGGTGACTCAGTGGATTTAGCCTCTGCAAAGGTGAATTGAGATAGGCAAAAGTCATGGGTTTGACTCGCAGTCAGAGCACATATAAGAAGTGACTAATGAGTACACAACTAAACTATTGTAAGTGGTACAATGAATTGGTGCTTCTCTCTCTCTCTCCCTATGCCCACTCTTTTTCTCTCTTTCTACCCCATCCTTTTTATCCACATCCTTCATCTCTCTCTCTCTCTCTAATCTGTAATTTTTTTAAAAAAACAGAAAGAAAAATGTAAAGTCTGTTACTTCTACATTGAATTGTCATTGTTCTGTTGTCAAATATCTGTAGACTGTAATTCCGTGGGTCTTTTTCTGACCTCACTATTCATTTCCATTGACCTATGGGTCTATTCTTTTACCAGTACCACAATGTTATTATAATTTTCTACATAGAAAATCATGTCCTGTGAAAATAAAGACAGTTTTATTTCTTCTTTTCCAATTGCTAGATACTATATATTTTTTCTTGTTTTATCACACAACTAGCACATACAGTGTGATGTCATATAGATTTTGAAATAGAGGTTATTTCTTTGCCTCTTTTCTGACTTTGGAAGGAAAGTGTATAGTTTTATACAATTAAGTTTACTGTCAACTATAGGTTTCTGTTGATGTATTTTATCAAGTTGATGAAATTCTTTTCTACTCTTAGTTTGCTGACAGTTTTTATGATGAATGGGAATTGAATTTTGTCAAATGCTTTTTCTATCTGAATTCATATGAACAAATAATTTTCTTCTTTAGCTTTATAATGTGCTCAGTTATATTAATTTTCAAATGTTGAACCACCCCACATACCTGGAATAAATCTTATTTGATTTAAATATATACGTTTTTATACATTGTTGGGTTTAATTTGTTAGTAATTTGAGAGGACTTTTGCACATTTGTTTATAAAAGATAGTGGTCTGTAGTTGTTTTTCTGGCAATGTCTTTATCAGATTTTGGTATATAAATTATGCTAAATTATATAATGGATTTGAAAGTAAGGACTGTGGTCTGTGCTTCTGTGTTCAGAAAAAGAATTATGGCTTCATTTTTTTAAGGTTATTAATAACTGACTTTACTTTTTTAAAGAGAGAGAGACAGATAGGAACAGACAGAGAGAAAGCAAGAGATTAGAAGCATTAATTCTTTGTTGTGGCACCTTAGTTGTTCACCGATTGCTTTCCCATATATGCCTTCACTAGGGGGCTCCAGCCAATCCAATGACCCCTTGCTCAAGCCAACAACCTTTGATCTCAAGCCAACAACCATGGGGGTCATCTCTATGATCCCACTTTCAATCCAGCAACTTTGTGTTCAAGCTGGTAAGATCATGCTCAAGTTAGATGAGTTTGCACTTAACTTCAGTGTTTTGAACCTGAATTCTACATATCCTAGTCCAATCCTCTAGCCACTGTGCTATTGCTTGGTCAGGTTTGACTTGATTTATTTAATAAAATTCTATTCTGAGCATTTATCTTTTCTAATTTAAAGTTGGTATTTGGTGTCATTTGAAGAATAGATTGAACTGGTAGGTTATCAAATTTATGGAACTAAAGTTATTCGTTGTTTGTCATAAGTTTTTATTCTTTTAATGACCATGACATCACTATTGACTACGCTTCTTTTGTTTCTGATAATGGTTGTCTCCTAAATAGCCTATTTTATTTCTCTAAAATAGCCTATTTTCTATTTTTTTGAGCTTTTTAAGAGTTTTATTTTGTTTATTATGCCTGTTTTTATTTTTAATTTTATTGATTTCTGCTATAATTTTTATTATTTCCTTTATTCTAAATTATATTAAAATTAAGCCTGACCTGTGGTGGCGCAGTGGATAAAGCGTCGACCTGGGAACACTGAGGTTGCCAGTTCAAAACCCTGCACTGGTCTGGTCAAGGCACATATGGGAGTTGATGCTTCGAGCTCCTCCCCCCTTTCTCTCTTTCTCTATCTCTCTCTCTCACTCTGTGTCTCCTCTCTAAAATAAATAAATAAATAAAAATAAAAAATAAAATAAAATAAAATAAATTAAATTGCTGTTCTTTTTCTAGTTTTTGTAAACTAGAATCTTGATTGTTCATTTTAGATATTTCTGTTTTTAAATACATTTATTCAGTGCTATCAGTTTCCCTTTAAATATTGTGTTCACAGTATCCCTCATATTTTATAAGCTTTGTATTCATTTTAATATACTTTAAAATAAGTGTAATTTTCTTAAGATTACTTTTTTAAACAGTTATCAGAGGACTAGGATCCCTGGCAGGTCATCCCCTGCATGGCCTGGAAATACAAACACAATTCTTCTGCACTGCCGCAGGAAAGGAATTTCAGGGAAATACATGTAGTAGGATTGTAAGTGACAGTAGCAGGATTTATTAGATTGAAATGAGATATTTTGTCTTTGCTCTCAGAGAGGCAGAGAGGCTATAGTAGTGGCTGCTGCCGTGGACTCAGGAAAGGAAGTAACAGAGTTCTCTACTGCTAGCTGCTCCCAATTGCAAGTCTGTGGAGATTCTTATACTTTAGGACAGTGATGGGCAATCTTTTGAGCTTGGTGTGTTAAAATTTGCCAAAAAATCAAGCATAACTCTGGTGGTGTGTCACTTCGAGAAAAACAGCCTAACCGGAAGTCCCAGAACTAGACGCTCTGTGCCGGAGTCCTGTTGTTTTGGCCTACAGACCTCCAGCACAAAGTGTCTACACTACAGAAAATGTTTCATCCTCGGCTTCTGCACCTGGCCATGCAGGAGCCGAGGATGAAATGTCCTTCTCGGCATGCATCCCCATACTTCTCTGGTATAGGGCCACATATGGCCCCGTGTCATCAAAAATGGCTATGCATGTCAGTGCTGACACACATTTCATAGGTTCGCCATCATGGCTTTAGGAGAAAACAAAGAGTATATATCTCAGGATAAGGGCACTGCATGCCTCAAGGAGGGCGTACAGGGAACAGATGCCATTGAAGAGGCTGTTGCACTGGATGAGGTGCTTCCCTGGCACTCACTTGGTAGAGCGCATTCACTGCCCACAGGTATACCATACCTGATTCTTTATCCACAACAAGGCGTTTCAGCTCTGTCTTGCTATGAAGAAGTTTAGCTTCCAGGACCACAAGGCAACACTTTTGCCCACCATGCCCTGGAGGGTCAGGGCCTAGAGCTGCAGTACCATCATTTCTAGTACCCAAAGCTCTAGTAATCCAGTTTAGTCTCTGCGTCCAACTGGCATCAAATATCTTAACTATTTGACCTTGGTCAAATTGCTTAACTTCTCTGTGTCTCATTCTGATCATGGGGCTGCCATGGAGATAGGACTTTGTTGAATTTATATATTTTTTCTTAGGTTTTGGCTTTTGCCAGAGCTGTACTTGTATCCTCTTCTTATCCAATCCCTTTCCTGGATCTTCTGAGGTTTTGTGCCCTGATCCTATCCAATCTTTTCCTCTGATTGTCCCAGGCTAATTCCTTCCCCATCTATGGTCATATTTTTGACCTGTTTTGCACATGTGTTCAGTGAAAGAAATTTTCCTTTGGCATTTTCTTCCCTTCTCCCACCCCCCCTCCAGCTTAATCAGACAGATGCTGTTTGCTCCCTTGGTTGACTAAAAAGTGCTTTTCCACCCTACTTGGATACCTGGAGTGACTGAAACTGCTCTTCCCTAGTTAATCTGGATTAATCATATGTCTAGCTCCCTTCTCTTTTCATTATTATCTAACTGCCTGCAGAACAAAAATCATGTCATTACAATTATATTTTTAAATTTCCAATACTTGAGGATTTTTCAGCCATCTATTCTTTATTCCAGTTTAATTCATTTGTGACCTGGGAAAAGACTTTGTAAGATTTTTATTCTTTTAACATTATTAATGTATACCATATGGCCCAAAATATAGGGTGGGACAAAAGTAAATTTACAGTTGAAAATACATGAAATACAGTTCATTCTTGTATTTTAATTCATAAATTATAATATTTTTCATACAAGCAACTATTAACCTACTTTTGCCCCACCCTGTAAGGTCCATCTTGTTAAATGTTATATATGAGCTTTAGATGCATATGTATTCTGCTTTTGTTTGCAGTATTTTGTTAATATATATTAGATTAATTTGGCTGATATTGCTATTCAAGTCAGCTATAGCTTAAATAAATTTCTGACTGCTTGATTTAACAACTATTAAAATTGGAGTGTTAAAATTTCCAACTATAATAGCAGATTTGTCTGCTTCTCCTTATAGTTCTATCAGTTTTGCCTCATGAATTTTCAAGTTCTGTTGTTAGGTTCATCCCATAGAGGATATTTGTGCTCTCTTGGAAAATTGACTCCTTCATCATTATGTCATTCTACTGTTAATTACCATAATTGTTTCTTTTTCTGAAGTTGGTTTTGTTTGAATTTAACATAGTTACTTCAATTTTTCTTTGATTAGTGTTAATATTATATAACTTTCTCCACCTGTAGGACCAGTAGTGTGGTCATCACAGCCACCGCCAGGCTGGTGAGGTTCACATTAAATTTGAATAGATCCTAGAGAAACAATGGAGCCAGGATGGTGGGCTATTTTCTTTATTTCTAGCCTCACACTTGGCCAACGAGTAAAAACAAACACACAATCATCAAAACCATTTTATACATTCTCTGGTACCAGAACCAGGAGAATCTTTTCCGAGTTTTCCTAGAATCAAAGGCCCTCACCAGTTCAGCAGAGCTTACAAACCCCTCACCTCTGTTCCCTTTCAGTACACCTCCATCTTGGCTGCTTGTTTCTCTTTACAACCACGCGGCCTCTCTCCCTGTAACAATATGGTCTCCTCCAAAATGGCCTCCTTGTTCCTCCTTTTAAAACTTTTTGGCTTGAAATCTCCTCCTCCAGCACAAATTATCGTAACCAAGCCCCTTCTCAAGCAGGAAGGTAATTAACCGTATTACCTGGGCAAGGGCCATTCAAACTGGTTAATAAAATTGTACAGGTTTCAGGTGCACAACTCTACAACACATCTCCGTACACTGTATTGTGTATTCACCACCCAAGTTAAGTCTCCATCCATCGTCATTTATCCCCCTATACCCTCCTGCACTGTACTGCACCTTCCTTCCCCCCTAGTCACCACACTGTTGCTTGTGTGCATGAGTGATTTTTTTCTTTTGTTCTCAATCCCTGCCCCACTAACTCCCTCCCCCAACAGCTCTTGGTCTATTCTCTATTTATGAATCTTTCAATATATCTGAGTCTTTATAATTAAAGTGGGTTTCTTCATAACACAGAAATAAACAGGTCTTGATTATTATTCTTTGAAAATATCTGCATTTAATCAATGTATCTAGATCATACCATGTAAAATGATAATTGTTCCTGTTAAATTAATGTCTAATATGTTTGTAACTGCTTTCTCTTTGTTGATTTGCTCCTGTTTTATTTTTTACTTTATGCTCATTTTTTTTTACTTTCTTTGATTTTTTTGAGTATTTTATCACTTTATTAACTCTTCTTTGAGTATAATAATTATATATTTATTTTATTACTTTTAGCTGTCATACTAGATTTTGTAACATACATTTTTAAACACTAAGTATAGCTTAAAATTACACATTACTACTCACAGGTAATGAAAGTGTTCTATAACAGAATATTCTCAATTTCACCCTCATGTTTCTGACAGTGCTGTCATTCACTTAACTTATTCATATGCCATAAACACTCAGTATATTTTTATTATAATTACTTAGAGAAATAATTATTTCAGGTAAATTAAGAATAAAAGAAAAAAATCTCTCTTCATTTCTTCATTCTTCAATACTCTTTTTTATATTTTTATGTACAGGTAGTCCCTGGGTTATGAACAAGGTTCTATAGTTTTGTTCTTAAGTTGAATTTGTATGTAAATTGGAGCAGGTACATTTATGTATTAAATAAAACTTAGACAGGTGTTTGTCTTAAAATAGTATTTATTTTACCTTTTTGTGCATATAGATAAACATTTTCAAACCTACAGAACCTATTCATGACTTGGGAATTACCTATAGTTACTAATTTCTGATCTGTATCATTTTCCTTCTTCAGGGGAATTTATTTTATTCTATTTTATTTTTTGAGAGAGAGAGAAAGAGAGGGACAGACAGACAGGAAGGGAGAGAGATGAAAATCATCAACTCACAGTTGTGGCACCTTAGTTGTTCACTGATTGCTTTCTCAAATGAGCCTTGACCCCTTGCTCAAGCCAGTCACCTTGGGCTTCAAGCCAATGAATTTTGGGCTCAAGCCATCAACCATGGGGTCATGTCTATGATCCCATGCTCAAGCCAGCAACCCCACACTGAAGCTCATCAGCCTGCACTTAAGTCAGATGAGCCTGCACTCAAGCCAGTGACCTCAGTATTTTGAACCTTTGTCCTCAACATCCCAGGCCAACCCTCTATCGACTGTGCCACCACCTGGTCAGGTTTAATGGAAATCTTTTGAAAAGATATTTATTTCTGGGTAAATTGGCTAGCCTTGAATATTCAGGGGTTTTATTATTCCCCCTATGAAAGTCTTTATATGCTTTATTTTAGAAAAATATTAATTCTGGATATAGACTTTTTATTTGATGAATTGTTCTTCTTTTTACACTTTAAATATTTCCCTTTACACTCCTCTTGCTTGAGTGATCTTTTTAAAAATTATTTATTTAATTTTAGGTAGTGGTATTGGTTATCAAGATTATATGTTTCAGGTGTACATTCTATAATTTTAACATCATTTTTATATTGTATTATATGTGTACTGTCTAAAGTCAAGTCTCCTTCCATCACCGTTTTATCCCCATTTACCCTCTTCTATTTTCCCTTATGTCCTTTCCTTCTTGTAATCCCCATATTGTTGTCTTTGTGAGTTTTTTCCCCCTTACTTAATCCCTTCACCTTTTCACCCAGCTCTCCAACACCCTCTCCTCTGAGAATTGTCAGTCTGTTCTCCATATCTATGATTCTTGACATTGAAAGCTACTATGACTCATACCTATTTCACTATATAGGTAGGGTGGGTTTTCACCTCTCTGATTTTTTCGATTTAACTGGGATATGCTTAATGAGTCTGAATTTTATAGCTCTTTTATATGTAAACCATTGTTGTTATACTGGAGTCCTATTGGTTTGGTGGTAAGGTGTGGGGGCAGGGAAACATTCTATAGTATCATTAAATCTCATTGTTTTAATGGGTTTTTGTCTCCTGACTGTGACACTCATAGTGTTTCTTAGTTTCTCAACTACAAGGCTACATTGAGCTAGACTGGGAGAACTATTGTTTACCCGAGTGGAATAAGCTATTTTTCCACAGTTTTTTGTTATGAAGAAGGCACTTAGGGGTATTTCACAAATATTCTTTCTCTTCTTGTACAAGATCCACAAAAAAATCTTCTTTGAATTTTTACCATGAAAATCTATTGGGGTTCCTGGAGGTATAAAACCCATTAAAATGTGCAGAATTCCTTCATTCTAAAACCACCATGAGTTTTTCTCATGTGATTTCTCTTTTATCTTATGTCAGTTCCTGAGAATTACCACTTAAGTATTACTATCAGTTACTGGTACAACACATTTTGCTCCAGATAAGCAGATATTGGTTGAGATTTTGTATGCACCTGTCTCTTCCAGTTTGCAGACTTGGGATTGCCTCGTGACCTCAGTTCTCTGATGAGTGAAAGAAAAGCCCTTTGGTTTCAGTTTGTTTAGATTCTTTGTGTTTAAGGCCCAGAGTGACAATTTTCAAGCTCACTATGTGTTATTGCTAAAACTGGAATCCTTTACTATTTTCTTTCTTTTTATTGAAAACCAAGCATTGTGTGTAAAAGAACAATGGAATCTGACCAATGAAACATATGCCTTGCCCAGAAATGGATACTCTTCTTTATTTGTTAGACAATTACTGTCGGTTTAAGTCAATCTATAATGTAGTTGAGCTCTGTATTAGTATTCTTGTTGCTATAGTTACCTTTAGTGCAGCATTAGCCTCAGATTTCTAAAGGGATATGTAGCCACTGCCTTACGCTTAATGTGAGGACTGGAGTGCTAGAGAGTTTATATCAATATTTCTGTCCCTCCGATACCAGCATGCTTAAATCACAGGTGTTATCATCCTGTATTCATGTCCTTCCCCTTGAAATATATATAACAATTGCTTGTTATCTTATCTCCTGCTTTCTTCTTATTCTTAGGCCTTGTGCACTTGTATTTCAGGGATGGTACTTTTTCATCATTCCTGTTTTCCCTCAGTGACATATAACCCCTGCTCCCTACTCTTATTATTTCTACAGCTGACATATTTCCTGCCCCTCCCTCAGTGGCAGACTTCATCTGTCTGCTATCAGTAAAGGTTCAAAGAGCCAGGCTGCTTTCCCACCCTTGTGCCACCAGCAGTTGCCCTTTTCTTTGTAGCAGCATATGTCCGTGTATTGGTGACTTTCCTGCCCAGTACTCACCAGTGCCTTATACTAATGGGTGTAAAGTACTTCTAGGAATTTTCAGATTTTCCTGTTTCTATTTAAATATTGGCAGGCCCTGCCTACTTGTACCATGTGGGACGGGGGAGGCAAGTGTCTATCAAGTTTCCAGCCCTACAACCATTGCTTCTCTTCAGATCTTTTTGGAGTTCTTAAATCAAATGATGAGAAGGTATACACTAACTTTATAATCAGGGCTTCCAGTGATTTTCAAATGTCATACTTCTTCACTCTCTGATTAAAAAACAAAACTTGGTTGTTTTCTTCCCATCTTCACTGGTGATGCTCTCTTTTCCCTGCGCTCTGACACAGGTAAATCAGTGTAGGCCCAGTCTTCATGGTTCAGTTTACCTACCTTTGGACTTCATGTTTAGCTTGTGAACTCAGATGTCAGTTGGGCTTAAAACCTATGGTTTTGTAGATTATCTATGTAGCTTGTTTGTTCTCATTACTAGAAAATATCTTCTTGAAGCATTTTATACCTGAGATAACAGGTATTTCTGACTTTATACTTAAGTAATCAATTTTTCCGTGTTTTAACTTGTTTGTTTTTGTTTTTTGTGTTTCCGACATAATCATTTCCAAAGACAATGTATTATATCAACATACACAATTAATTTGACTAGCCTGACTACATGTACTAATTAGAAAATACCCACAGCATATATTTGCTAACAGTTCACAATTACTCATAGAATGATTATTTTAGAATGACATTTTCTAGTCCTTTCAGAAATATTTACTCTTTTCTTCCCAATAAACAGTTTCTAATTATTTATTTATTTATTTCAGAGAAAAAAGATTGAGTGTTTGCTTTGTTCCATTAATTGTGTTAAATGCTGTGAATATTAATAAATTAGCACAAAATATTTTCCTTCAAGATAAACTCAAATAAGTATGGGAAATAGACAATTAAACAGTTTCAATACAAAATGCTAAAAGAGTGGCAGGCAACTAAAAAATAAGAACTCCTATTTCTGTTATAGGATATAAGGGAGCCCCACACAGAATAAATTATGCCTGTTCTCAGTTACATAGCATTTTCCAGGGGTTAGCATTCCAGGACTTTGAATTTTTTAATTCATACTATAATCAATTTCCAAACTACAAGATATATTTGTTTGGGTATTGTTCATTGCTCTATTTTATGCCAAATAGTACTTATCATCCATATCACTTACTGACTAGAACATTATCCTTTTTGGACATAATAAATGCAAAACCTAGTATGATCATCATTTCAGCCACCTGAGGAACATTGCATACAGTCATGAAACAACACTGAGAAAATATAAATAAGTACCTGCTTCCTTTGAAATTAATAATAACCAGATATTTGCTAGTAAATTTTTAGCTGCAACTTAATTTAGTAAGTAATAACATATGATACACCATTCTCTCAGCCATTTTTAATTTTGACCTATAGCCATGGTTTATTCCAAACTCCGTGGTTCTGACATATTACCTAATTTGCTACAGTGGTGACAACTGTTATTTTTCACTTTATTGTGAAGTAAAACAATCACTTTGAGCCAGATGAGCTGTCACTATTCATCATTCTGGGTTAGCATGATATGCCATACAAAATTAACCAACATGTTATCAGAGTCACTATGATCATGAGTGGTTTCATGGTAATAATCAATATAAATCTGGCTTTTGATTCTGAAATCAATTACTGCCAAAGACATCTTAGACCCAGACTGCCAGCAAGGGATTCTACTGAACTGTAGTGAGTCAGAGTAAATAAAGAAGGATAAGTCTTAAACTCTAAAGATGTCATACAATCCTATGGTTATGTGCCTCAGAGTTAAAATCAATATGACTTTAAAAGAGTAGAAATGTCAGAAATGTCCACACTTAACCATGAATGATGAAAATGTGTTTGTAGTAACAACTCAGGGAAATCTAACAGTACTATGTAAAAAATAAATAAATAATGCAATATACTAAAATAAACCTTTTTTGAATAGGTGTATGTGTGTGTGTGTGTGTGTGTGTGTGTGTGTGTGTTCATCTCTGTGTGTAAATTTATGCTTTGCCTTATGTTTAGAAGGCTGACTTGTAAAACAATTGAAATATCAACAATAGGGCTTCTGATTTAAAATAACATAGTTGTGTTTGACCAGGAGGTAGTGTAGTGAATAGAGCATAGGCCTGGGAAGCTGAGGACCCACATTTGCAAACTTGATGTCACCAGCTTGAGTGCAGGGTAACTCGCTTAAGTCCAAAGGTCACTGGCTTGAAGCCCAAGGTTGCTGGCTTTAGCCCAAGGTTACTGGCTTGAGCAAGCAGTCACTACTTTTCCCCACCCAGTTCAAGGCACATATGAGAAAGCAATCAATGAACAACTAAGGTGCAACAACTATGAGTAGACGCCTCTCATTTCTCTCCCTTTATGTCTGTCTGTCTCTGTCTCTCTCTCTCTAGCACACAATAAAATAAAAAAATATAATAGTCATGTTACATTATAAATAAATGGAATCCTATATCTTATAGTGAGAGAAATATTAAGTACATATCTCCAGTCCAGTTAATATCTTAAAATAATTTGAGACTCACAAGAAGCTAAAAATAATACAAAAATCCTATTTATCCTTTAACAAAACTGCATGAACAATGATGACAACTTATACAATCATTATACATTTATCATAATCAGCAAATAGATTTTAGTACATTATTGTCCATACATTACCTAAGTTATCCTCTAGAAGTTTTATGGTTTCAGCTCTTACCGTCAAGCTTTTAGTTTTTTTTGTTGTTGTTGTTCTTTTTTTTTAGTTAATTTTGTGTATGGTGTCAGATAGTAGTTCAGTTTCATTCTTCTGTATGTGAATGTCTAGCTTCCCAGCCCTTTTTATTAAAGAAACTTTTCTTGTCTCTTTGTCATAAATTAATTGACCATATAAGTGTGGGTTTGTTTCTGGGGTCTCTATTTCTTTTTCCACTTATTTATGTGTCTGTTTTTATGACAATGCCATACTATTTTGATTACTATAGTTTTAGAAGACAGTTTGAAATTAGGAAGGATGATGACCCCATCTTCATTCTTACTCAGCATTACTTTGACTACTTGGGATCTTTTGTGAATACATTAAAATGTTTGCATAATTTGTTTTGCTTCTGTTTTTAAAAAAATGCCATTAGAATTTTGGTAGAGATTAAATTGAATCTGTGGATTGTTTTTATGATACAGATGCCTTAACCACATTAATTTTTCAATCTACAAGCAGAGAATATCCTTCTCTTTGTTTGTGTTTTTTAAAGTTTATTTCATCAATGCCTTATAGTCTTAATATATGACACACCACTACATATGATACAGTATAAACAGTTCTAAGAAGGGAGTTCATATTGATAAATATCTATTTCAAGGAACAAGAAAGTAGCCTGACCTGTGGTGGTGCAGTGGATAAAGCATCAGCCTGGAATGCTGAGGTTGCCGGTTCAAAACCTTGGGCTTCCCTGCTCAAGGCACATACAAAAAGTAACTACTAGGAGTTAATACTTCCTGCTTCTCCCCATCCCTCCTCTCTCTAAAATCAATAAATAAAATTTTTAAACAATAAAGAAACAAGAAAGTCTAAAATGAACTTACCTAACTTTACACTTCACAGAACTAGAAGAAGAAAAATAATAACACATAAAGTTAGTATAAGTTAGGAAATAACAAGGACTAGAGTGGCTAAAGTAAAATAGAGGGTAAGAAGACAATAAAAAAGATCAATAAAACCAGAGCTGGTTTTTTAAAAAGATAAAATTGACAAATCTTTAGCTAGACTAACCCAAAAAGAGAAGACTCAAGGAAATAAACTCAGAAATATAAGGGAAAATATTACATCTGCTACACAAAAATACAAAGGATCATAGGACACTTTTACAAACAATAACATGCTAACAAATTGAACAATGTAGAAAAAAGTATAAATTCCTAAAAACACACAACTGTCCAACACTGAACCATGAAGAAACAAAAAATGTGAACAGATCAATTATAAGAAGATTTAATCAGCAATAAATAAGTTAATAAGCAATACAAAAAAACCCTGCCAACAAACAAGTTTACAACCAGACAGCTTGACTAGTGAATTCAACCAAACATTCAAAGAATTTTCATGCTTCTAAAAATCTTCCAAAAATACAAGAGGAAATAATTCTAAATTCATTTTTGTAAGACCAACATTACCCTGATACCAAAGCCAGACAAAGATGCCCCTCCGAAAGAGAGTTAAATCCAATATTCCTAATAAACATAGATGTGAAAATTCTCAATAAAAATCAAATTCAACTTTATATTAAGAGGATCATACACAGTGGTGTAATTCAAATAATTTAACAATCAGTACTCTGCCCTAATCACTTTTTTAAGTAATAAAAATGATATACTGAAAGATAGTTTATTATTTCATGCATTTTATACTTAAATAATAAAGGAGGTGCATAATTTTATTAAAATATTAATGAAAAAATAATAAATATTTTCTGACAAAATGCATGAAATAATAAACTATCTTTTAGTATATTATTTGTATTAGCAAATTATGAGGGTTTCTAATCTGGTTAATAGGAATGGCTTTCAGTCACTACCTTTGGTGAACTTAAAGTTTTCCCTTTAATCCTCTGGGTTTATTTTCCTGTTTGTCCACCCTCCTCACCCCCATCTCCCCCACTGTTAGGTAGTTACTTCCTTTATATAGTATGCATGAGTTGATCAAGTGTTCAGCTGAATTCTAGGAGAACCTTCAAAGTCCTCAAGAGTTCTCTCTTTGTGGATGTTCTTTCCCTGCTTATACTCTGACTTGAGAATCCTGGCCATCTTACCCTTCATCAACCCCATTTCACATCATGCAGACTGCAGAGTTTGCCTGTGTTTGCTCTTCCTGAGCAGTAATCAGCAACTCTTTGCAGGCAAGCTGAGAATATTGTTAGACTCACCTCTTTTGTCTTTTACCTTTCAAGTATTACAATCTTTTGTTGGGATATACACAGTTTTTTGAGACTAGTTATTCCATTACTTGTCCATTTTTTAAAAGTTTTTCAGACTAAAGGGTGCTGTTGCTGTTCAGGTTTCAGTCTCTGTTATTCTATCTGAGTCTAATATCCTCCCTGCCCCCTGCCCATTTCAATTTTCCTACCCTAATAAATTGACCTATCTCTATCTGTTTTGAAAACACAGTATTAAGCTAAATTATCTAATTCTCATATTGGGCTGACCAAATATGAACTTCATAATTTTGTAGCCTATAGCAATCCTGCAATAACACCTATCCAAAGTTGGGTCCGTCCCTCAGTATCTTCCATATCTCAATATCTTCTTTAGTATTGTTAAAAAACCACTGAAATTTTTTTTGTGTGATGCTAGCAATTATTGGATGTGGGTAAATTTCTTTTTTAAAAAATACTTTATATACATGTATGTCTATAAATGTGTGTGCATGATTGCACATGAATTGATGTCAAAATATGTGGCCATCTATATTAGCTGAGAATTTGATTTAGACCTTCTTATGATTTGATCAAATATAAATTATTATAGGAGTTTCAGCAAGGGTCTGCAAACTTTTTTATTTAAGGGCCAGATAGTAAATATTTCAGACTTTGAGGGTTATATACACTTTGATGCTACTCAACTCTTCTATCAAGTGAGAAAGCAGCCATAGATAATGTAATGAAATGGGTATGGCTGTTTTTATAAAGTATTTATAAAAACAAACAATGATCCATGTTTTGGCTTGTGGGTGATAGCTTGCTGACATCTTCATTAGTAAATGTCTTGAATATTTACAGTGGACAGAATAAGTTTCATGGGTTCCTTAGATAGTAAATATTTTGGAAGTTTAAATTTATATAGGAACATGTTTTCTTAAAATGTCCTTCAAAATAATTCCATTTCTGTAATGAGGGCAGAAAAGTCATATTTGATGCAACATTGAGAATCTATTTGAGACCTTTGGACAACTATAAGGGAATTGCTTTTTTGAAAGAACAAAGGCCACTTGACAATTTTAAATTATTTTTCAGCAATTTCTTGCTTTTTCAAACAAATCCTGTGTGATGCTATTGCTAAAAACTGTCCTATCTGCTTCTTTCCATATTTGTTCTTGTTCAACTGTATTGTCTTGTCATATAGAGAAAAGGTTTAGGTGATTGCTGAGAAAGTAATTTGTTATGGCTAAGCCCACATATAATTTATTGAAATTACGTATAATATCTCAGATATTTTCTTTAATACCTTTGTATTACTAGAGTCGGAATTAAAAAATGACATGTATCAATAAGATAGGCTATCAGAACAAGCTTTTGAATGAACCCAATAAAATTGATGTGGTATTTAAATAGTGAATAATGATATTGATCTATTTCCTTAGTTTCCAAGTAGCAACTATTTCAGCAGCTTTGCTTTGGTTCTGTCCATTGTGGTGCTGTTTGTGGTTAAAAGAATCAATGATAATAAGATAGACACTGGAAGGCTTTGTTACTGCATTCTTGAGAGAAATGGAATAACCTTTCCCCCTGAATCCATTTCCTAAGCCTGTGATGTCATCACAGGTATAGTAATGTTGAAACCTGCTAGACTTCTACCATAGAAAAGACAAAGAAATAGTAAATGATTTAAAAATGGCAAAGAAAACATACACATATTAATCAATTATTATTTATTAATATACTATAAAGAATATTATATATATTCAATATATAAAGCAGTCTATATATAATTCTTACCCTTGAAATCTTAGGTTAAAATTGATGAAGCTTGGATTTCATATTACTTTACTCATATTCTTCAGAACTTTCACCACCATCTGTAGCCCAGACACTGAGTTGGGTATGAATACAAAGACAGTCATATTCTTGTACTTCTGACAAGTGAACTGATGATGAACAAATAAACTATTATGTGCTAAAATAAAGAAACACTCAAAATGCTATGGAAGCATAGAAAAGAGGTTAAAAAATCAAATTGAAGTTTCAGAAAAAGATTGAGGGGTTGCTTTGTCTGAATTTTGAAAGAAAATAATATGCTATGCAAATCAACATAAATTTGAAGCAGGATATAAAGTACTTCAGTCAAAATGACTGAACATGTCAGTGAACATGATCCATCAGGGGTATTGAAAGCAACTGAATATGGTTGTAATAGGGCATGTTAAGTGTGGTAGTGATAAGAAGTAAGCCTGGAGAAGTAGAAAACAGTACTTGAATTTGTTACTCAGTTTAAAAGAATTCAGTAAGAAATGCAAAACCATGAATGAATTTAATTAAAGAAGTAAGTGCTATGGCTGATATTTTTCATGGATTTTTTGAGCACTGAACTTGGAAGGTGAGGATCTTATTAGGATATTTCAGCAATACCAGCAAGAAATTATAAGGCCTTGAACTAAGGTAATGTTAGTGAGATGCTAAAATGAGGATAGATTTCAAGACCACCTAAGAAAATAATTAAACGCCAGTTGAATCAGCAGTAGAGCACTGGCCCAGCGTGATGAATTCCCGGGTTTGATTACCAGCCAGGGCACACAGAGAAGCACCCATCTGCTTTTACATCCTTCCCCCTCTCCTTTCTCTCTATCTCTCTCTTCCCCTCACATAGCCAATGCTCCATTGGAGCAAAAGTTAGGCCAATGTGCTGAGTATGGCTCCATGGCCTCCACGTCAGGCCCTAGAATGGCTCTGGTTGCAACGGAGTAACGCCCTTGGTGGGCATGCTGGGTGGATCCTGGTTGGGTACATATGGGAGTCTGTCTGTCTGCTTCCCCACTTCTCACCTCAGAAAAAATAATAATAATAAAAAAATAAATGGAATACAGTGTTTGTTTTAAAATAACATATTGTTATAATTAACTATAATAAGATATAAAAGCATATTTGTATGCTACTACAAATAGCAAGTATTTTATTTAATTTTTGCAAAAATTGTGACATTATGAAGCAAGTATTATGATATGATACTCATTAAAACTAGTATTTAAATCTGGTGTGGTTGAATATAAAGTTCATTCTTTTAAACACTTCACTATGCAAAATTTATTTTTATTTGATAAATACCTGTTTAGGATAGGCCAGGAACACGTAAGTGTTTTTTGAATTTTAACTCAATTTCAAATGTATTGAGTTTGATATGCACAGGAGACAACAATGATTAAGTACTAGCAGAAGTGTGTATATGTTTATTGTTTCGAATGTATAAATTTCACAAATGACAGCTGGTATTTTATATATAAGTATATGCATTTCAGAAACAGTAAAGAAATGTGGAGAAAAGATTATTAGCAGCTTTTCTGAATAAATTGGCTTGGGAATAATAACTCAAAGAAAATAAACAGGCCAAAATATAATTTCTCGGAAATCATACATGCAAAAAAGATGAATGAAGGAGAGTATAACACTCTCACCTCTGGCCTATTTTAGGTAACACATGGGCCATACTTTCCAATAGCTTTAGCAATAAAATCATGTATAATATTGGTGGGGTGATAGGAGCAGAAGGTCTTTGGCAGAAGTTTGAGGTAGAAAGGGGACTACAGTCATTTCACATGAGCTGTTACTGCAGAGACTTATAATAACATGAGAAAAAGATATAATCTAGTTAGTAGGAGTGACAAGAATAGGATAATAGGCATAGTGAAAAATATTAAAATCTTAGAAGCCACGCTTCAGAGATGAAATATTTCAGATATTATTAAGGTTATAGAATTTAGTTTTCCAAAATAGTTTAAAATTAAGCATTTTTTTCCCAATAGAATATTACAAATAATGAGTTACTTACTTAGGGAGGAGCATGTGATTAATTGTTCTGAATGTCCTTGAAATGGTACAAATGAGCATCATGAATCAAGCATGGTGCGATTTGCTCGAGTTTGAAAACAGGCCGCTTGCCTCCTCTATAATTTCATTACTTGCAAAACTTAAGGATTTTATAAAGGGGAGAAATGGCAATATTTTGATGTTTAAATTGTCTATGGATGTTTAGTGAAGAGAAGTATAATTAATATTAAAATATTAAAAATTAATTGATATATGAATGTGAAATATAACTTAGAAAAATATCTACAAAGCCAGAAAGTACCATACCAACACTTTTTTCATCAATCATTGTTCCTCTGTGTTCAAATCTAATTAGCACTTTATTTCAAGCAGTTGGGCACAGCTAATTCCATTTCATAATTATGCTCAAGTCCCCAGTGTAGGTTTTTACTACACAAAAAAAGAAAAACTGTAGGTTTCTTCTTCCATGTTTTAATATAACAGGCATTAGGAAAAGAAAGACCAATAAATCACTAGAATCTGTATATCTTCCGTACAGATATATATAGAAATATTCAGCCAGCTGTCAGAGCCCATGTAGCAAAGAACCTCAAATGAGCTGACCTACTTGTAGTTCAGTACAGTCTTCCCTTTCTTATCTCAGTTAATTACATCTTTAACGACAGCTGTTTGTGTATAAAAAAAGAAAAAAATATTTTGTTTTCTTCTGAGTAATTTTGATGATGTTATATTCCTTGTGTTTTTTTATGCTTTTTAATGTGAAACTAATTCTTGTTTTAAATACATTTCCCTCCATTTTTAATTACTGCATTGTCTGTGTCAGAAAAGTTCTTTAAATTTCCCCAAATGGCATTCAAGTCTCTGTCAAATTTATCAGTGCTATTTTGTTCCTAGGAGAGCTGAATTTCTCTCATTTCCAAAATGCCAAATGAATACAAGAAAATAAATTTTTACAAGTTGAAAGTATAAAGTGTGTGAGGATCAGAAAAAGGAACACAGGTTCCCTTCCATCATTATTGTTGGGCTAGTGTTTTCATCTTTATGTGTTACTTTATAACTATCTATAAAACGAGTATTATGTTCATGTCACACTTACATTTGTACCAAAGGAATTGAGCTATTTCCTCTGAAGTTGAGTTTCTCACAAGGAACATCTTAACTAATAATGTCTCATTTCATGTGTAATACATACATAAATAGAAAATAATAGATGTAGATATATTTCATATAATGCCACTGTATCAGGAAAAAATTTTAGATAGTTAAAAAATGTATAATTTCACATTAAGGTCAGTTTCCAATGTGGCACATCTGTGCTTAGCATGATGACATACACAGAAAAAAAAATTAGAGTAGGATCCATGTGAAACAACAAGTGATATACACATTTACTATTATCAATCAATAACTTCTGTACTCATAAATACTTACAAGAAATCAGAGATTATTTCTATAGAAGTAATGGCAGTTACAGCTGCATTATGGTATCAAGTAAGTCCCCTAAATCTTTATAGGTTAACAATATAAGATTTTATTGTTTCTTGATGGAAGTCAAATTATCTCGCTAACCTGCCCTTCTCTCTTGTTAAACTAGCCTGTTTTGAACATATGGAACTGTAACATGTCTAAAGGTGAAAAAAAATATGGTGCTTCACTTTAATTTACTAAATATAATTGGGAAATGAGGTCATATTTACCTTCTAGCTTGAAAATTGAAGAAATACACATGTGCTCAATAAAATGCTAGGTGGTTTCAAATAGAAAGCTTTGCTCTATGCTTAGAAAAATGAATTCATTTGGTAAACTCATAACACTGCTTATGTTGTAGTTCTTCGGAAAATTATAATCCTCAAAAGTAAATTTCACAGATGATATTTGAAACAAATTGGCAAACACATACACAGCAGGTTATATAGATTGGTATTTTAATAATTTGAGGAGCATTAACTACTTAAGACTGGAAGCATTATTTAATTGCAAAAATAATTGAAAAATCTATAAAACTTTAGTATTCTGAAGCATACCTTATGCCTACAGTATTAAAATTTAATTCAAATGCCAAGTTTTCTTTTAGTATAAGTATTTAACTTTATATATTTATATTCTTTCTTACTTAACATAGTTTGCAAGCATAGAAACTACATTTCCCAGAGTCAAGTTTATTTAGAGTGCTTTATGTGATTTCTTTTGTGTCCTTGAGAAGCAATAGTTTGAGATTTGGAAAGAATTTAAACCCATTTTTTAAAAAAAATTTATTTATATTTATTCATTTCAGAGAGGAGACACGAGAGAGAGAGAGAGAGAGAGAGAGAGAGAGAGAGAGAGAGAGAGAGAAAGGGGGGAGGAGCTAGAAGCATCAACTCCCATATGTGCCTTGACCAGACCAGTGCAGGGATTTTTTTTTTGAACTGGCGACCTCAGTGTTCCGAGGTTGACACTTTATCCACTGCGCCACCACAGGTCAGGCCTAGAACCATTTTATCTCCATCAGCAGTGATGGCAGATATGTGGGTTTTCAAGGGTCAAGCTTTGCAATGTCCTCTGCCCTTTCTCATGCATCCATTTTAGAAGTGAAATACGCAGTCAATGAAATACGCAGCAGTTTCCTGAATGTTTCTGACTTATGAGCAACAGAAACTCTACTGAAGAAATGTCATTATGATAGTTCACATAATGACTACTCCCCACAAAGAAACAGAAACACACACAGAACAACTCCCTACCCCAGTTCTCAGAACCTGTGAACATGTTATACTACAAGACAAAAGGATCTCTACAGCTGTGATTAAGATGCAGGAAATTAAAAAGGAAGATAATCTCTAACTACATTAGCTCTTAAAATCTAGAAACTTTTCTGCTATGGTCAGAGAAACATGTGCATGTGAAAGAAGAATATGAAATATAGTGCAGCAGGAGATCTGAAGCCCATGTCTGCAGGCAGCGATCAGAGGCTGTAAAAGGCAAAGAAACAGATTCCACCCTAGAGCCTCCAGAACTTTATATATATATATAAAATCTTCCTTCTTCTCTCAGTGTGCCACATTACGCAGATGAGTGAGAGGGAGTGAGTAGGGAAGGGTCATACAGGAAGAATCGGAGGAAACAACAAACCGTCTCTCTTTGCTTTTGGCCAATCAATACACTTGAGGCAAAAGGGTTTTATCATTTCTGGTAGAAACTATCTTCTCATTTCTTATTTTTCAATATATAAAAATAAATTTTATTTGTATATGTTAACATCAAATAAAATTTATATTATAAAAAATTAAATATCAAAGAATAATTTTAAAAAAGATTGTTCAAGCCTTTTATACTGAAAATTATAAAATATTGTTGAAAGAAGTTAACCTAAACACAAAGACTAGTATTCTTTTTTATAAATTAATTTTAATGGGGTGACATTAATAAATCAGGGTACATACGTTCAAAGAAAACATCTTCAGATTATCGTGTCATTCAATTATGTTGCATACCCATCACCCAAAGTCAAATAGTCCTCTGTCACCTTCTATTTGGATTTCTTTGTGCCCCTCCCCTCCCCTCCCCCCTCTTCCTTCTTCTCCTCCTTCCCCACACTCCTGTCCATGTCTCATAGTCTCGTTTTTATGTCCCACTATGTATGAAATCATGCTGTTCTCAGTTTTTTTCTGATTTACTTATTTCACTCCATATAATGTTATCAAGGTCCATCCATTTTGTTGTAAATGATCCGATGTCATCATTTCTTATGGCTGAGTAGTATTCCATAGTATATATGTACCAAAGCTTTTTAATCCACTCATCCTCTGATGGACACTTGGGCTGTTTCCAGATCTCCGCTATTGTGAACAATGCTGCCACAAACATGGGGGCGCATTTCTTCTTTTCTAACAGTGCTATGGTGTTCTTAGGGTATATTCCTATAAGTGGGATAGCTGGGTCAAAAGGCAGTTCAATTTTTAATTTGTAGAGAATCTCCATACTGTTTTCCACAGTGGCTGCACCAGTCTGCATTCCCACCAGCAATGCAGGAGGGTTCCCTTTTCTCCACATTCTCGCCAGCACTTGTTCTGTGTTGTTTTGCTGATGAGCGCCATTCTGACTGGTGTGAGGTGATATATCATTGTGGTTTTAATTTGCATTTCTCTAATGATTAGTGATGTTGAGCATTTTTTCATATGCCTATTGGCCATCTGTATGTCCTCTTTGGAGAAATTTCTATTCATTTCTTTTGCCCATTTTTTGATTGGATTGTTTGTCTTTCTGGTGTTGAGTTTTATAAGTTCTTTATAAATTTTGGTTATTAACCCCTTAGCAGACGTGTTGTCGAATATGTTCTCCCATTGTGTGGTGTGCCTTTTTATTCTGTTCTTATTGTCTTTAGCTGTGCAAAAAGTTTTTAGTTTGATATACTCCCATTTGTTTATCCTGCATTTTATTTCATTTGCCCGTGGAGATAAATCGACATATATATTGCTGCAACAGATGTTGGAGAGCTTACTGCCTGTATTTTCTTCTAAGATGCTTATGCTTTCATGGCTTACATTTAAGTCTTTTATCCATTTTGAGTTTGTTTTTGTGAATGGTGTAAGTTGATGGTCTAGTTTCACTTTTTTGCAGGTAGATGTCCAATTTTCCCAACACTATTTTTAAAGAGGCTGTTTCTACTCCATTGTATGTTCTTTCCTCCTTTCTCAAATATCAGTTGTCCATAAAGCTGTGGGTTTATTTCTGGATTCTCTTTTCTGTTCCATTGATCACTGTGCCTGTTCTTATGCCAGTATTTGGCAGTCTTGAGTACAATGGCCTTGTAGTATACCTTGATATCTGGAAGAATGATACCTCCTGCTTTATTTTTTCTCTTTTTAAGATTGATGAGGCTATTCATGTTCTTTCTGGTTCCATATAAATTTTTGGAATATGTGTTCTATATCTTTGAAGTATGTCATTGATATTTTAATTGGTATTGAATCAAATTTATAAATTGCTTTGGGTAATATAAACATTTTAATGATGTTTGTTCTTCCTAACCATGAGCACAGTATATGCTTCCATTTGTTTGTATCGTCCTTGATTTCTTTTATCAATGTTTTATAATTTTCTGAGTACAAGTCCTTAACCGCCTTGGTTAAACTTACTCCTAGGTACTTTATTTTTTCGGTTGCAATAGGGAACAGGATTGTTTCCTTAATTTCTTTTGCTGACAGTTCATTTTTGGTATTTGAAAATACCTCTGATTTCTGAGTATTAATTTTATATCCTGCCAACTTGCTGAATTCATTTATCAGGTCCAGTAGATTTTTTACTGAGACTTTAGGGTTTTCTATAAACAATATCATATCATCTTTAAATAATGACAGTTTTACTTCTTCTTTTCCAATTTGGATGCCTTTTATTTCTTCTTCTTGTCTGATTGCTGTAGCTAGGACTTCTAGAACTACGTTGAATAAGAGTGGAGAAAAAGGGCACCCCTGCCTTGTTCCTGATCTTAAAGAGATTGCTTTTAATTGTTGCCCATTTAGTATGATGTTTGCTGTGGGTTTGTCATAGATAGCCTTTATCATTTTAAGGTATGATCCCTGTATTCCCACTTTACTGAGAGTTTTGAGCATGAATGGGTGCTGGATTTTTTTTTTAATTTATTTTATTTTATTTTATTCATTTTAGAGAGGAGACAGAGAGTAAGAGAGAGAGAGAGAGAGAGAAAGAGAGAAAGAGGGGAGGAGCTGAAAGCATCAACTCCCATATGTGCCTTGACTAAACCAGTGCAGGGTTTTGAACTGGCGACCTCAGTTTTCCCAGGTCGACGCTTTATCCACTGCGCCACCACAGGTCAGGCTGGATGCTGGATTTTATCAAATGCTTTTTCGGCATCTATTGAAATTATCATGTGATTTTTGTCCTTCCTTTTGTTTATGTGATGAATCACATTGATTGATTTGTAAATATTGAACAAGCCTTGCCTCCCCAGAATAAATCCCACTTGATCTTGGTGTATGATTTTTTTCATATATTGCTGGATCTGGTTCGCTAATATTTTGTTGAGAATTTTAGCATCTAAATTCATCAGGGATATTGGCCTATAATTTACTTTCTTTGTGTTGTCTTTGCCTGGTTTCGGGATCAGAATTATGCTCACCTCATAAAAGGAGTTTGGAAGTCTTCCTTCTTCTTGAATTTTTTGAAATAGCTTGAGGAGGATAGGAGTTAGATCTTTGAATTTTGATAGAATTCACTTGTGAAGCCATCACGCCCAGGACTTTTCTTTGTTGAGAGTTTTTTGATAACTGTTTCAATCTCATTTGTTGTAATTGGTCTTTTAGATGTTCTGATTCTTCCAGATTGATTTTTGGAAGACTATATGATTCAAGAAATTAGTCCATTTCACCTAGGTTGTCTAATTTATTGGCATACAGTTATTCATAGTATTTTCTTACAATACTTTGTATTTCTGCTCTGTCAGTTGTTATTTCTCCACTCTCATTTTTAATTTTATTATTTGGGTCCTCTCTCTGTTTTCTTGGTGAGTCTTGTTAAAGGTTCATAGATGTTGTTTACCTTTTCAAAGAACCAACTCCTGGTTCATTGATCCTCTGTATTGTTTCCTTAGCCTCTATGTCATTTATTTCCCCTCTGAACTTTATTATTTCCTTCCATCCATTAGTCCTGAGCTTTATTTGCTGTTATTTTTCTAGTTGTTTTAGATGCAGGGTCAAGTTGCTTATTTGAGCTTTTTCTAGTTTCTCATGGTATGCCTGGAGTGCAATGAACTTCCCTCTCAGTGCTGCTTTTGCTGTGTCCTATAAATTTTGAGTTGAAGTATGCTCATTATCATTCATTTCTAGAAACTTTTTTATTTCTTCTTTGAATTCATTGTTAAACCATTTGTTATTTAATAACATGCTATTTAGTTTCCAAGTGTTTGAGTATTTTTCAGTTTTTCTTTTGTGGTTAATTTCTAGTTTCATGCCATTGTGATCGTAGAAAATGCTTGATATGATTTCAATCTTCTTAAATTAGTTGAGACCACATTTTTGTCCTAATATGTGGTCTGTCCTAGAGAATATACCATGAGCGCTTGAAAAGAATGTATATTCTACTGCTTTACGGTGAAAAGTTCTGAAGGTATCTGTTAAATCGAGTTGATCTAGTGTATTCTTTAAGTCTGCTGTTTCTTTATTAATTTTCTTTCATGAGGATCTATCCAATGATGTTAGTGGGGTATTGAAATCCCCTACTATTATAGTATTGTTGTTAATCTTGTCCTCTATATGCATCAAAATCTGCTTTATGTATGTTAGGGATCCTATGTTTTGTGTTAGATATTTATAATGGTTATATCTTCCTGTTGAATTGTTCCCTTTATTATTAGGTAGTGTCCTTCTTTATCTTTTACTACAGCTTTTGTTTTAAAGTTGATTTTGTCCGATATAAGTATTGCTACTCCGTTTTTTTTTCATTTCCATTTGCATGAAATATTGTTTTCTATCCTTTTACCTTTAGTCTATGTGCATCTTTTGTTTTAAAGTATTTCTCTTGTAGACAGCATATGTATGGGTCCTGTTTCTTTATACACGCAGCTACCCTATGTCTTTTGATTGGATCATTTAATCCATTTACATTTAAGGTTATTATTGATATGTAGTAGTTTATTGCCATTTTATTTTTTAAAGCTGTATTCTTCTTTTGCTATATTCTTTTCCCCCTTTAACTCTTGCCGTATTGGATTGGTTTTAATAAATTCCTTGAGGGTTTTCTTTTTTTGTCTGGGAAACTCTTTATTTCTCCCTCAATTTTAAATGTTAGCCTTGCTGGATAGAGTAGTTTTGGTTGTCGGTTCTTGTTCTGCATTACTTTGAATATATCTTGCCATTCCCTTCTGGCCTCAAGTGTTTCTGTTGAGAAGACATATGTCATCCATATGGGGGCTCCTTTGTAGGTGATAGCCTTTTTATTCTAGCAGCTTTTAAATTTTTCTTTTTATCACTTAGCTTTGGTATTTTACCTATGATGTGTCTTGGTGTAGATTTCTTTGGTTTTCTCTTTATTGGAGTTCTCTGTGCTTCTTGAACGTGTGAAATGTTTTCTAGTCTTAATTTAGGAAAGTCTTCAGGTGTGGTTTGATTAAACAAAGTTTCTATTTCTTGTTCTTTCTCCTCTTCTTTAGAAACCCCTATGATGCGGATGTTATTTCTCTTCATGTTGTCACAGAGATCTCTTAGAGTTTCCTCAGATTTTTTGAGTCTCTTTTCTTTTTTCTGCTCTGCTTCTGTGCCTTTGTTTATTTTGTCCTTTAACTCACTGATTCAATCCGCAGCTTCATCCATCCTGCTTTTAATTCCTTCCTTTGTGGTCTTCAGTTCTGATACTTATTTGTCATTTCTGTTTGATTCTTTTTTATTATTTCAATTTTCTTTTTTATTCTTGCTATCTCTGTATTTAGGTGTTCATAATGACTATCCATTGTTGCTCTAAGCTTTTTGTACATCCTGATTATCATTATTTTAAACTCTGCATCAGGTAGTTTGGTTATATCTGATTCATTCAGGTCCTTTACTGGGGATTTCTCTTGATTCATTTGGGTTGCATTCCTCCGGCTCATTTTGTCTGTGTGTAAGAAGGTTTTGGTACTGAAGTCCAATGGGTGTTGCCTCTGTGTTCCCTAGGTGTGGTCTGTCTGCAGGCCCACAGCCCCCTCTGCTGCTGGCTAGGCTAGGACGGTTGGGTGTGGGTGTTGCTGGTGCAAGCTGCTGAGGCTGCTGCTGTGGTTTCTGCCTCACCTCTGCAGGAGAGGCTGCGTTCTAGTGCCCGCCTCTATAAGCCTCAGTTGGTCTTGGCCTTTACCTTCTCCCATGGGTGGGACCATGCACCACACTCAGGCCACAAGCCTGTGCACCAAGGGCAAGTTTCAGCACTTTTGCTTAGCTGTGTGTCCCTGTCAGCCTGTTCCTCCAGTGGGGGAAAATTTTGGTGGGACTCAGCCGCTTGCTGCCTCCGCCCCACCCCCACCAACCTTGGCTCCTCAGCTGGGGCTTCCTCCCCACCTCCATGGGCAAAGCAGATTCAGGCAGGGCTTCAAGCCTTGGAGGCTGGGTGCAGCTGCATGCCTGCCCACCCCTTCCCAGTGGTGGAACTCTGCCCATTCCAGGCTCCCACTTTTTGCCAATAGGTGGAGTCGCAGGCATACCCACAGCTGACGGACTACTTTTGCACATCCCCTTTGACCCGGCTGGGCTAGACCGAGCTCATGCCAGCCAACTCAAACTTTGCCCTGGCTGGCCGAACCGCTGCCACCTGCCCTCCAGCAAGCCCTCAGCAGTGTGTGTGAGGGCACTGCAGCTCAGACCCTAATGCTCCTTGAAGTAGTCCTGAAAGCTTCCTTTTAAGCGACTGTGCTCTAATTGTCGCAGGGGAGCCTATTTGGCTGATATCCTGCTTCCCTTTGCTGGTTCCAGGAGAAATATTGTTTCAGATTTGTGGAATGACTCAGACCAGGGTTTAGGGTGGCTGTCTCTCAAAGCTTTTGTCCCTGTGCCTTCCAGACCACACTCTCTTTCCGCTGCTCTGGTCCTCTCCTCTCTTCCTGTCTCCCGGAGTCCCAGGTGAGCGGTTGTGAGAGAGGTTTTCTGTGCCGTCCCTTTAAGAAGAATTTTGGGTCTGAGACAATTGTTTCTTTCTCACAAACAGTATCCTAACCTGTTTCAAAGCTAAATACTGTCCATACGCCTCTTCTAGGCTCTGGGGCTGCAGGCTGGGGCTTTGTTTCTGGGACCCAGGTCCCTACCCTTCCACTAGCCTCTCTTCCCAGCACATGAGTCTCTCCAGGCTGCCTTTCACTCCGGGGAGCTGTGGAGCTGGGCAGCCCTTTCCGCGTTTTTGCTTTTCCTACCAGTCTCAGTGTGGCTTCTTCAATGTTCCCCGGTTGAAGAGTCCTCTCAGTCCAGTTCAACATTGGTTTATCCAGATGATGGTTCTTAAAATCAAGTTATAATCCACTTTGGTTCTGGGAGTTGGAAGTTGGTATATTTGTTTACTCCATCACCATCTTGCCCCTCCTATCTTCTCTTTTCTTAAAGAAGAACGTGGATCCTCATTCAAAACTAGATCCTCCACTCACTAGTTATAGTACCTGAACAAAAGGATGCTTCTTTCCATTTAGTAGCAGAGTATTAAAACTGTACCATGAAATAAATCACTTTTCTGACAATTATAAATTTTCAGCAGGTCAATTAGCGTTTACTCATCATTGAATTGGTCTTGAATATACTTTAATTTCCAAGTCACTTGAAAGGGCTACTTGTTTTTGTTAGTTAATGTCCAGTGTAATTAGCTTCTAGTGAAATATTGATTTTACATTAAGGAAGATAAATGCTAAAGTATTGGCAGCTGAATGTCGTTTTAATAAAGACCGACATTTTATAGATACGAAAACACTGCACTTGTCATTGCCCTTCCACTTTTGTGCAATTACAATATGTACATGACTTTCAAACAGCAGTATTTAGTGTAGTGTGCCTGAACTTTAACTATCTTGGTTAAAGAGGTCATGTTAAAATCTTTACATCTGGATTAGACAGACGTGATATCCTATCTATTTTATACATCAGGGAATGACACACACTTTTCTTTCTCTGAAGAAAATCTACTCTTAGGAAATTTGCAAGATTTTTATTTTCACAGCATAGAACTAACTTTCCTTACACTATTTGAACTCTATATTTTTATCCTGACTTCATTAATAGCTATGATGATATTGAAAAATAAAAAGCAAGGAATAAATGAATCTATTATTTTGATAATTTCTATTCTGTTCTTTCTTGTATGTGAGAGAGAGTTTAGATATATGCATGTGTTTTCCTCTCTGGAGAAATAGTTATAAATTTGTAGGGCCAGGGGCCACCACCATCATGACTATGCACATGCAGGTTCTCATTGAATTTGGACAGATGATAAAGAAACAGTGGAGCCAAAAAAATGGTGGGCCATTCCTTTACTAAAGTCTCTCACCAGCTGATGAGCACCACACTGGGAAAACACTTCTCTTTCACTCATTCAGAGCTCTTAAAGCCCTGACATATTCTCTGGTTCCATAACCAGGAGAATCTTCTCTGGTTTCTCCTAGAATCAAAGGTCCTACCAGTCTTAGCAGAACAAAAGCCCATTACCTCTGGATCCCCATCTGCACACCTTTTCCTCTCTGTACAAACTGGCTTCTTCTTTAGCACTCTGCATTTCTCTGCTCTCATTCTGAAAACATGGCTTCTTTCTCCTTGTTCTGCAAAAACTACTTGGGCCCACAAAGACCACTCCTCCAGCAAACATTAGCAAAACAATGACCATTACCAAGCAGGAAGGTAATTTGAAATTTTACAGACCACATATACCTGGCAATGCACAGACACAATGCAAACTATAAGAAAGCAAACATAAAAATCATATTTTACAAACTTATTTGACCAACAAAATAAAAATTTGAATTATTTTATTGAAATTAATTTTTTTTCTTTTGTGAAAAATACCAAAATTAAGTATTTAAAGAACACTAACTGACAATATTGGTATTGAAGATTTTAAATCAGTATTTCTTTTAGAAATCGTGGTATAAAGAGAAGATGTTTACACACTCAAAACCCTATACTGTGTTATTTTTAAATTAATATTTCATAATAATGTTGTAATTAAAATTTTCCTAAATCAAATTTGCATTAGTACTATATTTGGATATAATGCAAGATGGATCCCCAAATGGTATCTTCAGAGTTGTCTGTGATATTTGTTCCATACATATACCTGCCCACTAGACATCTCTTCTTGGCTGAAAAACAGTTTTGGCTTAATTATTTTAAGTAAAATAACAATTTTACTTAAAGTCACCATATTATTTCCATATTCCAAAAACTCTTTTGTTTCTGTACTCCTCATCACAGTTAATAACATCATCAAAGAATGGCATCAATTTTAACCCACCCTCTATCTTATCTTTGCTCATCCCTGTAATGTTTCTTGGAAGCCCTGCCAATTTTGTGCCAGACATGGGCAAGGTAAACTTTTCCCAGTCAGGTAGGATAGAAATGACATAGAGAAGGCTCCAGAGAAGTGAAATAAGAAAGTAAGAGCAGACATCACAGGTTGATAAAGTGCCAGTTCCTCTCATCAGAACCCCCAAATCTGAGCATAATCAAAGGGAAACTATAAGGCAGGAAACCCCATACAGAAGGGTTCACAGAAGTCCACAACAACAAGGACTGGCTAAAACCAGATTAATCCAAGATGGAAAATATAATGACCAGGAAACAACCCCAAAACCCATTATACCATCATTATAATGAAAACTAACACCAGAAATAGAATGGAGGCCAAGGAGGGACAAATGCCATGACACTTCCAGAGTAGAACATAGTAGGGAGAAGAGTCCCCATCAACCAGAAGGCAGAGACTGCGTTTGGTGCCATAAATTCTACCACTGGAAATACGTAAAATCTCATGAACTGACTGACTATGGTGTGCTACTCACTGTGAAACTTCCCAAATCCTCTTGGATGGGTACTTTTGCTTTTTACACAGTGATGCCCTTTCACATTTGCAACCAGGGGAACAGCAGATGGTGTCAGCCAGTCCTTGGATTACTTTCTGATCTTGTCTCCAAGAATTCATATCTTGTCCTCTATTTTTCTCTACCTAAAGAAAACTTGCTTATGCTTTCACTGGGACTCACTCTTGAATTCTTTCCTGCATGAAATCAAGAACCTGCAAGTCAAGTTTTTTCATGTCCACCTCCAGTGACATGATCAGTCATTTATTATGAGGTCTAGCAAACCTCAGAATTATGCTTTGAAGCAGAACTTGGATGCTAGGCATTATGAATACCTACAGCATTCTGACCCATTCTAATGCTTATAAATCTCTCCAGCTTCCTTGCTTCTCAAATAAAATCCCTTTATATAATACCCAATATATCACTTTCACTTAGTTCAAAGTTTTCACAAAAATCTGCTCTTTCAGATAATTTTTGCACCCCATGCTCTCTTCTTAAGACTCATCCCAACCCCACCCAATCCAAAAAGTAAATAATCAAAAAGTTTTACTTACAGTGTCACGGACCCACACAACGAGTATATATTCAGATCTCGAGCAGGAATGGTGCAGAATTAAAGAACATAAACTTAAAGAACTAAAAAAATATAAAGATGGGTTCGGGAGGGTTTTGTAATTACTGCTCGCAGAAACACCATCCTAGCAGAGAAAACATGGCCGCCCCCAGACACCGCATCCTTCTTTAGTTATAGGGCAAAGTGGGCCATTAGCAAATCAATGACTTTTCTGATTACAGCTTCCAAGGAAACTCAAGAATTCTACCAAATCCAAAACCCCCCACCAATACATAAACATACACAGAGAAGCCAGTCTTTCCTTCAAGGGAACATGGGGGAAGGGGGGAGGAGCATCACGGCTAACATGGAGGTGTAGGGAAGGGCTTAGCTTTTTGCAAGCAAGGTGGAGGGTTGGGCAGCAGCCAGTTCCCCACACCTCTGTCCCCCAGAAATAACTCTAAAAACCTTGTTGATTTTTTGTTCCCTGACATTACAGTATAATAAGCAAATAACTGAGTATAAAATTTAAATTTAATATATCAAAATAAATTGCACTAAAAGTGTTTGTGGCTCTGTTCTTGATGTATTACATATATTTATTATTTTGTACATATTGTATTTTGTCCAGGGGTATGTAGATTTGATGTAAGAAGGCAATATCTTTATTTTTATTAGAACAACTGTCAATAAAATGTTTTGTACACTCAAAAGCTTATTGCTGATCTGTACAACAGCTATGCACTAGTAATAATTTTATACCAAAAGAAAGATATATATTGATTAAACTATCATAATGATTTTTTTGGCCCATGGACCCCAGAAAGGTTATGACTATGATTTATGATTTATGAGGTTTTTGATAGTATGTGGTATATGTAAAATTCTGTGTTTATATTTTACTGGGTCTAGTGACCATAGTTCCATTCAGACTTTTAAAGCCCCATGACACAAAAAGTAGGCCATTAGCAAATCAATGACTTTTCTGATTACAGTTTTCAAGGAAACTCTAGAATTCTACCAAGTGCAAAACCTATAGATAAATATTGGAAATTTATCAAAGTTTTTAAAATAGTTCTGATTTTGAGATGCATAAATTTTACTTTAAATAATAACTACATTAAAAATATATTGTCCCTGACTGGGTAGCTCAGTTAGTTAGAACACTGTCTTAATATGCCCAGGTTGAAAGTTCAGTCCCTTGTAGGGACCCATACAAGAATCAACCAATGATGGCATGAATAAACGAAACAACAAATCAATGTTTCTCTCTCTCTCTCTCTGTTTCTCTCCCTTCCTCTCTCCCAAAATTCAAATACAAATTAAATATTTTTTCACATCAAGCAATATGTATTTTTTATAGAAATATAACTTGAATAATGTCCTAGCTTTTGATTTTTGTTAATATCTTTGTATTATGTTTTATTATCACATTAACATTGTTCATAATTCCTTATATTACGACATTTGCCTCAGAGTTCAAAGTGTAGGCAACCCAAAAGATATAAATGCATATACATGGACATATAATAAGTTTTAAATAATGAGAAACATACTTAAGTAACAGTCTTACCTGAAATAAGAATAAAGAGTTTGAATCACTAAAAGAGAAGAGATAGCAATCATCAGGAAAACAAATAGGTTTGCAAAGAGTTTCCCATTAATTTTGTGATGCTTGACATAAATAGGGCAGTGAAAAAACAGTTTCAGTCTCCTGTCGATATGAACCATTGCCTGAAGGAGCCATTCATTGTGGGAGGAGGTACAGTACCTGATACCTTGATCATTGAACATATTGCCTCTAGTTTATTCCTATGCTAACGAGCCTTTCTTTAAAGTGGAGAGAAAGTATCAAAGATATTATAAAACACCCCAAACCACTGAGAGGAAAAAAATAATTTCAATAGAGAAAAGATAAAATGAAGACTACATAAAAAATTAAAGTTGAACTCTGTAACTGACAAATTCATCTGTGCTTAAACTAAGAGCTAAGATGAAGGACTTTACTTTGTGTCAGAAGGAGTTTTAAATCTATGGACCCTAGGATGTGTGTGTGTGTGTGTGTGTGTGTGTGTTTGTGTGTGCATGCATGCTTGCATGTGTGTGTGTGTGTGTGTGTGTGTGCGTCTGTGTATATGTGTGTATATAATTTTCTTTTGGGTTTTGCATGATAATGAACTTCATTTGTTAGCAATGACTCCTTTTGACCATAAATTTATAGAAAAAGTTTAACAATATATATATAAAAATATATATTATATCTGTGTATATATAACTGATTATATATAACTGCCCAGATTATGAATTCACAAAATTGTGAGGAAATAAGTAGAGATTAAATCTCATGGTGCTTTATTTTTAAAAATATATTGATATTTGATACAATATCGTTCACAGATTTAGAGATTAACAGGGAAGAAAAGGATGCTCCCTCTTCTAAAATTTGTTATATAAATATATAAATATTTTAATAAATTTAGACTAATTATTTTCTTATGTCATAAAAACAACAAAATACCATTATTAAATTAATAGTTAATAACTGAAGAATTTATATTATCAATAACAATTTTAAGTATTGAGTTCAAAATTATTATCATGCAAATAAAATATATAATTTTAAAACTTCATATTATGGGTATTATAATATTGCCCATAGTACATCTTTTTTATTATGAATACTGAGAGTGCTACACATATTGATTAATCTATAAGGGTCATTATAATTTATTTTCTGATATGGACTAGCATTTACTTTTATTCTGAAATTTTAACATATAAAATGTCTACTTTGTCAGTTATTTTATCAATATTTATTTGAATATTCCTATTTTAAAAATACTTTTGCTTGTTAAGAGTTAAGGTTTCAGTAAAATTGAGTAGAAGGTACAGAGATTTCATATGTACTCTTTGACCTCACACAGGCATAGTCTTACTATTATCAATATACCCCTACCAGGTTGTTGTATTTGTTACAACTCATGAAACTATCTTGACACATCATTATCATCCAGTGTTTAGCTGTAATATCTTCTCATTCTTTTATTATTTTTATTTGAGTCTTGTCTCTTTTTTATATTTTATTTAATTTCATTACTTATTTTGAATTAAATTAATTGGGGTATCATTAGTTTATAAAATTCTATATGTTTCAGATGTACAACTTGATAAGTCTAGCTAAAAGTTTGCCAGTATTAACTTTTTGAAGAATCAGTTCTTAGTTTCCTTGGTTCTTTCTAGTGTTTTTCTGGTGTCTCTTTTATTTCCATTCTGATTTTTATTACTTCTTTCATTCTGAAACATTGGACTTAGTTTGTTCTCATTTTTCTAGAGCCTTGGGGTAAAAGAGTTGTTCATTTGAGATCTTTCTAATTCTTAACATATACATTTATCATTATAAACTTTCCTCTCAGAACTTCTGTGGCATCTATTAAATTTGATATTTTGTGTTTGTTTTTATTTGTTACTACATAATTTTATTTCCCTTTGATTTATTGGTTGTTCAGAAATGTGTTGTTTAGTTTCAACATACCTGTAGATTTTCCAGCTTTACTCTTTTTTTTGTTGAAATCTAGGTTAATATTGTGTTCAGAAAAGATAGTTGCTATGCTTTTAAACTTTTTAAAGTTACAAAGAGTTTTCTGTCTTATTCTATGATTGAACCTGGTGAATTATCTGTGTGCGCTTATAAACAATGTGTATTCTGCTTATTTTGTATGCAATATTCTCTATATATCTATTAACACACTTGGCCTAAAATATGGCTTAATTTCAATGTTTCCTTGTTGATTTTTTTGTCTGAAATATCTATCTTTGCTGACAATGGGAAACAGCAGTTTCCTACTATGATTGTATTCTTATTTCTTCCTCCAGATGTTAGTAATTGCTCAATATGTTTAGGTATTTTGTACATATATATCTCTGGGTGTTGGATACATGTATACACACACAGATGGGTAGGCACAGGTATACTTACAGTTATTCATATGGAAAAAGACATGCAGGTTATAATTATTACAATAGCTTTATTAACTGTTTCACATACTACTCTTTTTCACTCCTGTATGTGTGTGTATACATGCATCCAATGTCCAGTGATGTGTGTGTGTGTGTGTGTGTGCATATACAAAGAGAGAGAGAAAGAGATTATTGTCTTTTTCTCTTATTGCCATTTTTGCCTTAAAGATTATTTTGTCTGATATAAGCATGGTAATCCTGCCTGTAATTTGGTTTCCACTTGAATTAAGTAAGTAACTTCTTCTTTCACTATACTGAAATGAGTCTACTATTGCCAGCACATGCTGGGTCTTAAATTTTATCCATTCAGCCACTGTATGCCTTTTGGTTGAACTAAATCTATTTACATTTACAATGATTATTTATATGTAAGAAATTACTACTGCCTTCTCATTACCTTCTGTTTGTTTATTGTTTCCAATGTTTATTTTTACTTTGTGTTTTTGCCTATCTTTGTAAATTGTTGGTTTATCATGGTGATATGCTTTGTAGCTCACTTTTTATTTTATTTTTTTAAGTGAGAGAGACAGAGAGAGAGGACAGACAGGAAGGGAGTAAGATGAAAAGCATCAATTTCTTCATTGTGTCTTCTTAGTATCTTTAGTTGTTCATTGATTGTTTTCTCATATGTGCCTTGACTGGGGGGCTACAGCAGAGTGAGTGACCCCTTGCTCAAGCCAGCAACCTTGGGTTTCAAGTCAGCCACCTTTGGGCCCCCAGCGATCATGAAGCCAGTGACATTGTGCTCAAGGCGGTCAGCCCGCACTCAAGCCGGCAACCTCGGGGTTTTGAACCTGAGTCTTCTGCATCCCAAGCTGATGCTCTACCCACTGTACCGCCAACTGGTCAGGCTCAATTTTTCATATGTTGTTAATTTACTTAGGTCCCAGCTTTGTGGTTACCATGAGGATTACGTAAACCATTTCATAGATAAAAAGAGTTAATTTTATACTGATAGCCTTATATTCTTTTGCCCATAATGGCTCCCTCTTTATTCTACCCCTGTTATATTTTGATGTCATAATTTTCCTCTTTCATGCTGTAATTTAATATATAAATTATAGTAGCTTTTGGTATTTGTAATACTCTTTTCTTTTATCTTTATGCTATAAAGTGGCTAATGTATCATTTTAATTAGTCACAACTATCTAATATCTATCAACTACTTTCCCAGTATTGTGTGATTTATAAGTTAAAATGTTGTATCTTCTCATTTTAGTTGAAGAACTTTCTGCATTTCTTTCAAGGCAGGTCTTGTGATAGTAAACTCTTTTACTTTTTGGTTTGTATGGGACAAGTTTGTATTCTCACCATATATAATGGATAACTTTCCAGATAAGTTATTCTTGGCTAGAAATATTTATCCTTCAATACTGTAAATATGTCATTCCACTTTCTTCTGGTGTGTAGAGTATCTGCTGAGAATTTCCCAAGTAACCCTGGTTGGTTGGCTCAGTAGTAGAGCATTGGCCCAGCATGTGGATGTCCTGGGTTCAATTCCTGGTCAGGCCACACAGAAGTGACCATCTGCTACTTCCCCTCTCTCTCCCCTCTATCTTCCCCTCCTGCAGCCATGGCTTTATTGGTTTAAGCACATCAGCCCCAGATACTGAGGACGGGTCTGTGGAGCAAGCACCTTAAATGCTAAATCTGAGTTTGGGCACATGTGACAGTCTGTCTCCCTGTCTCCCTCCTCCAATTTGAAAAAGAAGAAAAATAAATCCCCAAGTACCCTAATAGTGTTCCTTTATAGGTTATCTTGCCTTCATTTCTCCACTTTACCGCCTTTAAGATTCTTTCTTTATCATTGATTTTTTTTACAGTATCAGTGTAACATGCCTTAGGGGATGTCTTTTTGCATTGAGGAAAGGTGTTTTATTAGCTTTGTGGACCTGTATATCCAATTCCTTCTGGAGAATTGGGAAGTTCTCAGCTATTATTATTATTATTTTTTGACAGTGACAGAGAGAGAGTCAGAGAGAGGGACAGATAGGGACAGACAGGAAGAGAAAGAGATGAGAAGCATCAATTTTTTATTGCAGCTCCTTTGTTCAGTGATTGCTTTCTCATATGTGCCTTGCCTGGCATTACAGCAGAGGAAGTGACCCTTTGCTCAAGCGAGCAAAATTGGGCTTCAAGCCAGCAACCTTGGGCTTCAAGCCAGCAAATTTGGGCTCAAGCCAGCTACCATGGCATCATGTCTATGATCCCATGCTCAAGTCAGCAATCCCTCTTTCAAGCTGGTGAGCCCGTGCTCAAGCTGGATGATCTCACATTCAAGCCGGTGACCTTGGGGTTTTGAACCTGGTTTCTCTGCATCCCAGTCAGATGCTCTATACACTGCACCACTGCCTGGTAAGACCTATTATTTCTTTAAATAAAATTTCTAGCCTCTTCTCCCCTATTGTCTTGGTATACCAATTCTTATATTTTTCTGTCTGACAAAATTCAATAGCTTTCATGAAGTTTCTTCATTTTTAAAAATCTTAGTTCTATCTCCTCTTATAAATGAATTTCTGTTTGCCAAACACATATTCTTTCTCCCATCTACTTTGTCCTGTTGTTGATACCCTGTATTGAATATTTTATCTTTTGTTGAATTATTCAGCTTCAGAATTTGTTTTGTTCTCTTTTTTTTTCTTTTTTCTTTTTTATTACAGAGACAGAGAGAGATAGAGAGAGGGATAGATAGGAACAAAGACAGACAGGAAAAGAGAGAGAAGAGAAGCATCAATTTTTTGTTGTGGCGCCTTAGTTGTTCATTGATTGCTTTATCAGATGTGCTTTGATTGAGGGCTATAGCAGACCAAATGACCCCTTGCTCAAGCCAGGAACCTTGTGTTCAAGCTGATGAGCTGTGCTCAAAGCAGATGAACCTACACTCAAGCTGGCAAGCTCAGGGTCTTGAAGCTGGGTACTCTGCGTCCCAGTCTGATGCTCTATCCACTGAGCCTCCACCTGGTCAGGCTGTTTCATTTTTTTTCATATTTCTAGTATCTTTGGTAAATAACTTTTTCTGTTCATTAATGTTATTTCTGAGTTCATTGAATTACCTTTTGAATTTACTTACAGCTCCTCAAATTTCATTATAAGAGTGTGTTTGAATATTTTCAAAGTTAGATCATAAGATTTCCTGAATTTGTGTTCAGTTGATGAAGACTTATTTTATTTTTGTGAACATATATTTCCTTAATTTTTTATAGTATTTGAAGGTATGTGCTTCTACGTTTATATGTAAAGTAGCATTTAATCTACTTAGCTAAAGTTTGTGCCAGCTTTGGCTCTTACAATTCAATGGGCTGGCTGTTATAAGCCTTTCTTTTATGTTCCTAAATGTGGCCATATAGCTCAAGTTTGTGGTTTCTTCTCCCAGAGCTTGCTCTCAGAGATGCACTAATAAGCAAGCATAAGTAGCCAGCAGCAGAGTGAAGGAAGATGTGGGCGTCCACAGATCCAGTGTGAGGGTTCTTGATTGGGACATTCCTAGAGGTTGACAGGTAGTCCTCCTGCTGAAGTCCAAGGAAGAGAACAGGAAACACATTCCTTATCTGACTCCTTTTGTATTTTTTATCTGACTCCTTCCTTTTCTTCTCCCCTCTTTCCAGTCATGGATTTCCCTCCTCAGAAATGTGGGTGCTATTGAAAAGAAACTGGTCTTTCTAACTGCAGCGTGCACAACTGCGGTAGCCAGGCAGTCACTCACCACTACTGCTTTCCAACTTCTATAAAAAGGTTGTTGCTGCCAATATCAAAAGCCAAACCCCTTGCAATATTACCCTGGGTGACTGGGTCACCTTAGCAAGTTCCTCCATATTTTTCTGCTTTCAAATTAATATCTATCCTGCTCAGATTGTATGTTGGATTTTTCCTCAGGCATGCTGTATCTCCACAAAGTCTCTCCCATTGTCACGTAGCTTTTTTCTCTCCAGTTTCTCTTTTTCCAAATTGTTGTGATGAAGTTAGCTCCCTTAGACCCACAATCCCACCAAGGTCTTATTCAACCATTTTTGGATGCACAGGGAGTTAAAAATATCCCTGGTATCCTGCTTGATTTTGCAGAGACACTTTTTTTCAGTTATAAATGTCCAAGTCATTGTTAATCAAGGGGAATAGAAAATAAAGTTTTGTGCCACTATGATGTTGACACCACCCACTAATAAAAGAAATATCATCTCATAATGGCATAAAAAAACTCTGCATTTCTACTCTTTTCCCATTTTGTTCTTTGGTAGCTAGTGTGGCTTTGTTATATTGTGTATTCATAAATACATTTTATTGTTTAACTTTTATATTAAGATTAGAAATAATTTATGTACTTCCATTACAGTGTTTTGTTAGTCTGTAATTGTGTCTATATTTATCTTACTAGAGTAATGTATGCTTTCAGATGCTTTGGTATAGCTGTTTACTATGTTTGTTTGTTTTTTAATTTAAGAATGTACTTACGTATTTCTTGTAAGGTAGATATACTGATGAAAAACGCTCAATTTTTGATTCTCTGGGATATCTCTTCATTTTGAAGGATAATTTTGCCAGGTATATTACTGGCTTGAATTTTTAAAATATTTATTACTTTGAATATATAATTTAAATTTTTACTGGCTGTGTAATTTCTGCTAAGAAATCTGATCATAAACTTGTTGAGGGATTTCCTTGCATGTGATAAATTATCTTTCTTATAAAAGTTTCAAAATTCTCTGTGTCCTTGTCTTTTGACAATTGTTATCATCTCTGATAGTAGTTATTTTTTTTACTGATGTTATTTGAAATTCCATGAAATACATGAATGTGAAGTCCATTTTCTTCCCAAAGATTTGGTAATTGTTCAACCATCAAATCATTAAATAAGCTTTCTGCTCCATTTGCTCCCTTCTTTCCTTTGGGGATTTCTATGATGTGGATATTCCTTTATTTGATGGTGTCCTATTATTCATGTAGGCTTTCTTCACTCATTTTTATTCTGTTTTGCTTTTGACTCTAATGGATTATTTCAAATAATCTTTCTTCAATTTCACAGGCTCTTCTAATTAATTATTGCTGCTGAAGATACATTGCATTGTTAATTTCATTCTATTTTTATCTCTAGAATTTTTTATTTCTACTTATTTGTTAAATTACTTTTTGTTTTTGCATTGCTTTTCTAATTTTATTGACTTATATGTTCCGTTTGTAGCTTGCTGAGCTTTGTTAAAAAACATTATTTTAAATTCTTTGTCAGAGAATTTTAGATTTTCATTTATTTGGTGTCAAGTACTAGAAATCTATTATATTCTCCTGGTGGTATCATGTTTCCTTATTTTCTATGTTATTTATATCCTTTAATTGATGTCTGTTCATTTGACCTAATGGACTTTGTGGACTGACTTAGGGTTGGTGCAAGGTTGCCAGTTGTTTGTTATAAAGTATCTATGGCCCCAGGGGTTGCAAAAGTAACTCCAATACTAGAGAAGTATAGTGGCATGACTCTCAACAGTTCTGTAACCTGAGGTCAGTGTCAAAGGTTTCAAGCGTTTTTGGTTACCAAGAAAAAAGGTATTTGGTAGTAGGTGCTCTGGAGGTGAGGTATGCTGGAGTCTCCGTGTTATCACTTTTTTTTTTAATATGATAGCATCATACTTAAGAGACCCCTGTTGACAGTTAAGTTAGAGGGCATCAGTATGCAATAATGGCTTCTGTTTTGGAGGGCTGCAGCACTACACACTATAAGCAGCTCTGTTACCTGGGGTCATTATTTTCAAATATACCATTTTTATTCTCTTCTATTAATATATATTCTACATAGCTACTCTGCAGATTACAATTAAAAGCTTAATCTTATAGCTATCAAGTTTGAATTAATAAAACCTTAGTTGCAATAATATACAGAAACTATACTATTTTATATCTCTGTTTCTTTTATTTCCTTGTTGAAAATGACATCTTAGTCCATTTGGTGCCCCTTAACCAGTGTATTTATGATTGTCTTTTAAATCATAGGATAAAACAAGTCAGGCAATCAAAGTGTAGTGCAAATAGCTTTTATTTTTACATATGTAGCTAGATTTTCTGTTCTTTATGTTTTAGATGGAATCCAGTTATCATATATTGTTCTTTTATTTCAGCCCAGAGTAGTCCTTTTAACTTTTCTTGTAGGGCAGGCCCACTGATAACTAAGTGAATATTTTTTTTAAATAAAACAGTGTCGTAATATTTTTTCATCTTTGAAGAAAAACTTTTCATATATGGACATGTTGATTATCAGCATTTTATTTCAGCATTTTTAATACATCATGTTAGTACCTTCGAGCTGTTCCTCCATGTTCTCTGAGGAGAACTTAGCTGCTAATATCATTGAGGGTAATTTGCCTGTCATGTCACCTCTCTTCTTTGCTTCTTTCAAGCTTCTCCTTTTTCCTTTCTCTTTCAGATATAAATCTTTATACATTTACATTTTTGGAGTTTATTGAAATTATTATATGTATAGATTCACGCATTACATAAGATAGGGGAAGTTTGGGTCATCATTTCTACAAATATTCTATCAGTTTTCTTCTCTGCATCTGGGACTCCCACTTTGTGAATGTTGATATAATTGATGGTGTCCAAAGAGCTCTGAGATTGTTGATTTTACTCATTCTTTTCTCTTTCTGTTCCTCAGACTTAACAATCTCAACAGACCTATTATCAAGTTTGCTGATTTTTTTTCTTCTGCCTCCTCTGATTTGCTGATTGTTACCTCTAGTGATTTCCCCCATTTAGTTATTGTATTTTTCAGCTCCAGAACTTTTCATTCATTCCTTTTTATAATTTCCATCTTCTTGTTAATATTCTATACTGACATTATTCCCTTGTTTCCATCAGCTGTCTATGGTTTACTTTACTAATTAGAGTATATTTTATTTGATTTAAAGCCCTATCAATTAAATCCAAAACTTGTGTTTCCCCAGGAACAATTTCCATTTGTCTTCCTTGTGCATGAGCCCTGTCTTATTTATTTTTTTTGTATGTCTAAAAAAATTTTGTTGAAAACTGAACATTTGTTGGTGGTTATTTGTTTAGTGACTTTTTTCTAAATTGCTACTACAATGCCTGTGTTCTTTCTGTATATGGCCACTGACATCTGTTTCAATAGCTTAGTTGACTAATAGTGTTTTGGAAGAGTTTTCTTAAATGTCTAGAACTAATATACATATATATTAGAAATTCTAATCTCTGGTTATACACTCTTGTGGCAATATACTTCATTTTCTTCAAAGCAAGTATAATTAACTTTTGATACTACAAATCAGGTTATGCCATTATCAGCATAAATTTACTTACAGATTTGTATTAGACTCTAGTACAGTGGTTCTTAACCTGGGTTCTATGGAACCCTAGGGGTTCGATGAGTTGGTCTCAGAGGTTAGGATAAGCCTCTGCCACGGAGGCCAGAATAAAGTAATATCGTAATTTGTTGTGAGTTCATGCACTTTGTTGGTTTTGTTCTTTGAGCAAGGTGATGTTCATGCACGGCTCATTTTGTGCACCAGTATAAAAATATACACCTATGTCTTGAATTTGGAAAAAAAAACATATTTTATTCATCACTAAAGAAGGGTTCGGTGAATGCGCATATGAAACTGGTGGGTTCGGTACCTCAGAAAAGGTTAAGAATCACTGCTCTAGTACTTTAAATAATTACCCCCTCTACCTGTGTGATGATTTGGAAAATAGAGTCTCATACATTTCTCTTAAATAGTGACTTTATAACAAATTTTTATTAGTTTAATCATTTTTACCATTAAGTCCCTTACCATCATAAGAATACAAAATATACTAGAAAAATATTTCTGTAGTCCAAAATATCTATGTGATGAAAATATATGTTCTTTAAAAATAGCAGTTAAGGAGGGTAGGAAGATGGCGATGGAGTAGGCAGACGTACCAACTTCCAACTCCCAGAACCAAAGTGGATTATAACTCAATTTTAAGAACCATCATCTGGATAAACCAACTTGGAGCAAAACTAAGTGGACTCTTCAACCAAGGAACACTGCAGAAGCCACATTGAGACGGGTAGGAATAGCGTAAACGCGAAGAGGGCTGCCCAGCTCCCCGGAGCAAACGGCAGCCCGGAGAGATCCGCGTGGCGGGAGGAGAGTTTGGCGGAGAGGGAGGGACCTGGGTCCCAGGAACCAAGCCCCAGACTGCAGTCCCAGACCCTAGAAGAGCCGATTGGACAGTATCGAGCTGTGAAGTAAATGAGGATACTATTTGGGAAAAAGAGAGAGTCTTCTCAGACCCAAAAATCTTTTTAAAGGGACAGCTCAGAAAGCCTCTCTCACAACCACGCACCCGGGGCTCCGGGGAACTGGGACAGAGGAGAGGAACAGAGCAGCGGGAACAAAGAGTGGACTGAAGGCACGAGGACACTCTGAGGGACAGCCACCCCGACCCATGGGCTAAGTCACTTCCCTAATCGAAAACGAATATTTCCCCTGGAGCTAGCAATACCAGCAAAGGGAGACAGGACACTAGCCAAACAAGCTCTCCCGCGGCAATTAGAGCAGACCTGCCTAGAGGGAGGGAGCTCCCAAGCCTACAGTGTGGAGACTTAGGGCACTTCTAGCCCCCTGAGGTTGCTGAAGCCTATGGTCGGGACAGGACGCCGAAACGCGGTCCTGTCGGTGTGGGCGGGACAGTGAGAGCTCGGGCTAGCCTAGCAGTGGCAGAGGTGACGCGCTAAAGCTGTCCGGCAGCTGCGGGCCGCCTGTGACCCCACTTGTGGGGAAAAATACGGGCAGAGATCAGCCCTGCGACCCTGCGCTAGCCGGCCCTGACCGCGGGCACCGGGCTAAGACCAGGGACGGGCGAGGGGCCCGAGGCTCACGCTGCCAACACCGCCCAGAAGGAGAAACCTCGGTGTGCCATCTGTGGGCGCGAGCGGGCTCCTAAGTTGGGGGCGAGGGAGACACTGAGACCAGGGGAAGTTCCCTGCGGAGCTCAGGCTGCTCGCCCTGCCCGGCTGGAGAAACCGCGGAGTACCGCCCTACGTGCGCGAGCTTTCTCCGAGCGTGGGGGCGGGGTAGGAGCCGGAACGACCGGAAGCTAGCCGCGGTGCGCACGCCAGCAAACACGCCCGGCCCAATAATCCCCGGTTTTCGGTTTCAGTCCCTGAGCAGGAGGGCCCTGGCCTCGAGGGCGGGGCTAAATTCTGGACGGGCAAAGGCTCACAGCTGAGAGCACGTCAAAAGCCCCGCCCAACCCACAAAATGGTGGCGAGCAGGCTCGGACTGAGGGGGCTGGGCGTAAGCCTTCCAGAAAAAGTCTGGGGCCGCAGCTGAGCGAAGGTGCTCACCTCTGCCCTACGCGCTAACGCTAGTGGCTTGAGCGACAGCCCCTCCCGCAAAGGAGAGGCAGAAACCACAGCAATAGCTGCAGTGAGCCGGCGCTGGCAACGCCCACACCAAACCGCCCTAGGCAGCGACAGAGGGGGTGGCAAGCCTGCAGACAGACCACACCTGGAGAACACAAAGGCAACACATACTGGACTCCAGTGGCCACAACTTGCTTACACTCAGATAAAATGGGCAGGCAGAGGAATGCAAACCAAATCAACCAAGAGAAATCCCCAGAGAAGGTCCTGAATGAACCAGATATAACCAAACTACCAGAAGCAGACTTTAGAATAATGATAGTTAGGATGTTCAAAGAAATTAGAGCAACAATGGATAGTCACTATGAGCACCTAAATAAAGAGATAACAAGTATAAAAAATGAAATTGAAATAATAAAAAAGAACCAGACAGAAATGACAAATACAGTATCAGAACTGAAGACCACAATGGAAGGAATTAAAAGCAGGATAGATGACGCTGAGGATCGAATCAGTGAGTTAGAGGACACAATAAACATAGTTACAGAAGCAGAGAAAAAAAAGGAAAAGAGATTCAAAAAATGTGAGGAAACTCTAAGGGAGCTCTGTGACAACCTGAAGAGAAACAACATTCGCATCATAGGGGTACCTGAAGAAGAGGAAAGTGGACAGGAAATGGAAACTTTGTTCAATCAAATCATAGCCGAAAACTTCCCTAAATTAAGGCTGGGAAACATTCTACATGTCCAAGAAGCGCACAGAACCCCATTAAAGAGAAACCCAAAAAGATCTACACCAAGACACATCATAGTTAAAATACCAAAGCTAATAGATAAAGAAAAAATCTTAAAAGCTGCTAGAGAAAAAAAGACTCTCACCTACAAAGGAGCCCCCATTAGGATGACATCGGACTTCTCAACAGAAACACTTGAGGCCAGAAAGGAATGGCAAGATATAATCAAAGTAATGCAGAACAAGAACCTACAACCAAGACTACTTTATCCAGCAAGGCTAACGTTTAAAATTGAGGGAGAAATAAAGAGCTTTCCAGACAAAGAAAACCTCAAGGAATTCATTAAAACCAAACCAATCCTGCAAGAGATTTTAAGGGGCCTAGTGTGAACAGTTCAAAGGGAGAAAAGAATATAGCAAAAAAAAAAGAAAAATACAGCTTTAAAGAATAAAATGTCAATAAACAACTACATATCAATAATAACCTTAAATGTAAATGGACTAAATGATCCAATCAAAAGACATAGGGTAGCAGCGTGGATAAAGAAACAGGACCCATACATATGCTGTCTACAAGAGACACACCTTAAAACAAAAGATGCTCATACACTGAAGATAAAAGGATGGAAAAAAATATTTCATGCAAATGGAAATGAAAAAAAAGCCGGGGTAGCAGTACTTATATCTGACAAAATGGACTTTAAAACAAAGACTGTAGTAAGAGATAAAGAAGGACACTACATAATGATAAAGGGAACAATTCAACAGGAAGATATAACTATTATAAATATCTACGCACCAAATATAGGAGCCCCGACATTCATAAAGCAGACTTTGATGGACATTAAGGGCGAGATTAACAGTAATACTATCATAGTAGGGGATTTCAATACCCCACTAACAACACTGGATAGATCCACAAGAAAGAAAATCAATAAAGAAACAGCAGAATTAAAGGATACACTAGATCAACTTGATTTAATAGATATATTCAGAACTTTTCACCCTAAAGCAGTAGAATATACATTCTTCTCAAGCGCTCATGGTACGTTTTCTAGGATAGACCACATGTTAGGACACAAAAAAGGCCTCAACACATTTAAGAAGATTGAAATTATATCAAGCATTTTCTCTGATCACAATGCCATGAAACTAGAAATCAACCACAAAAGAAAAACTGAAAAATACTCAAACACTTGGAAACTAAATAGCATGTTATTAAATAATGAATGGATTAACATTGAGATCAAAGAAGAAATAAAAAAGTTTCTAGAAACAAATGATAACGAGCATACGTCAACTCAAAATCTATGGGACACAGCAAAAGCAGTCCTGAGAGGGAAGTTTATTGCACTACAGGCATATCATAAGAAGCTAGAAAAAGAACATATAAGCAACTTAACCCTGCAGCTAAAAGAACTTGAAAAACAACAACAAATAAAATGCAGGACAAGTAGAAGGAAGGAAATAATAAAGATCAGAGCAGAAATAAATGACATAGAGGCTAAGGAAACAATACAGAGGATCAATGAAACCAGAAGCTGGTTCTTCGAAAAGGTAAACAAGATTGATGAACCCTTAACTAGACTCATCAAGAAAAAAAGAGAGAGGTCTCAAATAGATAAAATTAGAAAGGACACTGGAGAAATTACAACTAATACAACAGAGATACAAAGCATTGTAAGAAAATACTATGAAGAACTCTATGCCAAAAAATTTGACAATCTAGATGAAATGGACAAATTTCTTGAATCATATAAACTTCCAAAAATCAATCTGGAAGAATCAGAACACCTGAACAGACCAATTACAACAGAGGAGATTGAAACAGTTATCAAAAAACTCCCAAAAAAGAAAAGTCCTGGGCCTGATGGCTTCACAAGTGAATTCTATCAAAAATTCAAAGAAGAATTAACTCCTATCCTCCTCAAGCTATTTCAAAAAATTCAAAAGGAAGGCAGACTTCCAAACTCCTTTTATGAGGCGAGCATAATTCTGATCCCCAAACTGGGCAAAGACAACACAAAGAAAGAAAATTATAGGCCTATATCCCTGATGAATTTAGACGCTAAAATTCTCAACAAAATATTAGCCAACCGGATTCAGCAATATATGAAAAAAATCATACACCATGACCAAGTGGGATTTATTCTGGAGAGGCAAGGCTGGTACAATATTCGCAAATCGATCAATGTGATTCAACACATAAACAAAAGGAAGGACAAAAATCACATGATAATTTCAATAGATGCAGAAAAGGCATTTGATAAAATCCAGCACCCATTCATGCTTAAAACTCTCAATAAAGTGGGAATACAAGGAACATTCCTTAACATGATCAAGGCCATCTACGACAAACCCACAGCAAACATCATACTTAATGGACAAAAATTAAAAGCAATCCCCTTAAGATCAGGAACCAGGCAGGGTTGCCCACTTTCACCACTTTTATTCAACATAGTTCTGGAAGTCCTAGCTACAGCAATCAGACAAAAAGAAGAAATAAAAGGCATCCAAATTGGAAAAGAAGAAGTAAAACTGTCACTATTTGCAGATGATATGATATTGTACATAGAAAACCCTAAAGTCTCAGTTAAAAAACTACTGGACCTGATAAATGAATTCAGCAAGGTGGCAGGATATAAAATTAATACCCAGAAATCAGAGGCATTTCTATATACAAACAATGACCTGTCAGCAAAAGAAATTAAGGAATCAATCCCCTTCACTATTGCAGCCAAAAAAATAAAATACCTAGGAGTAAATTTAACCAAGGAGGTTAAGGACTTGTACTCGGAAAATTATAAAACATTGATAAAAGAAATCAAGGAAGATACAAACAAGTGGAAGCATATACCGTGCTCATGGCTAGGAAGAACAAACATCATTAAAATGTCTATATTACCCAAAGCAATTTATAAATTCAATGCAATACCAATTAAAATACCAATGACATACTTCAAAGATATAGAAAACATATTCCAAAAATTTATATGGAACCAAAAAAGAACACGAATAGCCTCAGCAATCTTAAAAAGAAAAAATAAAGCAGGAGGCATCACTCTTCCGGATATCAAGGTTTACTACAAGGCCATTATACTCAAGACTGCCTGGTACTGGCATAAGAACAGGCACAGTGATCAATGGAACAGAACAGAAAACCCAGAAATAAACCCACAGCTTTATGGACAACTGATATTTGACAAAGGAGGAAAGAACATACAATGGAGTAAAGACAGCCTCTTTAACAAATGGTGCTGGGAAAATTGGACATCTACCTGCAAAAAAATGAAACTAGACCATCAACTTACTCCATGCACAAAAACAAATTCAAAATGGATAAAAGACTTAAACATAAGCCGTGAAACTATAAGCATCGTAGAAGAAAACATAGGCAGCAAGCTCTCCGACATCTGTAGCAGCAATTTATTTGCCGATTTATCTCCACGAGCAAATGAAATAAAAGGCAAGATAAACAAATGGGACTACATCAAACTAAAAAGCTTTTGCACAGCTAAAGACAACAAGAACAGAATAAAAAGACAAACTACACAATGGGAGAACATATTCGACAGCACGTCTGATAAGGGGTTAATAACCAAAATTTATAAAGAACTTATAAAACTCAACACCAGGAAGACAAACAATCCAATCAAAAAATGGGCAAAAGAAATGAATAGAAATTTTACCAAAGAAGACATACAGATGGCCAAAAGACATATGAAAAAATGCTCAACATCACTAATTATTAGAGAAATGCAAATTAAAACCACAATGAGATATCACCTCACACCAGTCAGAATGGCACACATCAGCAAAACAACACAGAACAAGTGCTGGCGAGGATGTGGAGAAAAGGGAACCCTTCTGCACTGCTGGTGGGAATGCAGACTGGTGCAGTCACTGTGGAAAACAGTTTGGAGATTCCTCAAAAAATTAAAAGTCGAACTGCCTTTTGACCCAGCTATCCCACTTTTAGGAATATACCCTAAGAACACCATAACACTGTTCGAAAAGAAGAAATGCGCCCCCATGTTTGTGGCAGCATTGTTCACAATAGCGAAGAGCTGGAAACAGCCCAAGTGTCCGTCAGAAGACGAGTGGATTAAAAAGCTTTGGTATATATATACTATGGAACAATATTCAGCCATAAGAAATGATGACATCGGATCATTTATAACAAAATGGATGTACCTTGATAACATTATACGGAGTGAAATAAGTAAATCAGAAAAAAAGAAAAACTGAGAACAGCATGATTTCAGACATAGGTGGGACATTAAAATGAGACTACGAGACACGTACAAGAGTGTGGTGGTTACGGGATGGGGGGAGGGAGGGGAGGGTGGGATAGGGAGAAGGGGAGGGACACAGGGAAAAACAGATAGAAGGTGACAGAGGACAATTTGACTTTGGGTAATGGGTATGCAGCACAATTGAATGATGGGATAATCTGGAGATGTTTTCATTGTACATATGTACCCTGATTTATTGGTGTCACCCCATTAAAGTTAATAAAAAAAAAAAAAAAAAAAAAAAAATAGCAGTTAAACACATTGTGCTACAAAATATCACATTAGGAAAATTAAAGTTACTTTTAGCAGGTGGCTGGAGATAGATCCTTGGGGAGTAGGGTGATGGTTGTCTGAGACTGAAGAGATTCAGGGTAGCTGGATTTGGGAGTCTGATGCTAAGAGTCACATTCTGCAAGAAGCATAGACCAAGTTGTAAATTAGTAACTTTTATAAATGTACTGTCATGCAACATAATTCTCTTCCAATTATTCTGCTTGTCTCTATGAAGCAGAGCTAAAAATACTACTCTGGAAATATAACTATCCACTTTTCCTTTGAAATTTACATTCTTTGTTTCAGGTATGACCTTTCCCAAATTTATCCTAGTACAGTGTTATTATCTACATAGAGCTTGTTTCTATTTTGGCCTTGACATTTCAAATTGGTTATGGCACTTACCTGTCTTATGACACTTAGTAACATAAATAATTTGCTTTTATTAGCAGTTTCCTCTTGTAAAAATGTGGAGATGGAAATATATATAAAATCAGGCTCAAACAAGAATAAGTCCAGAAAGTGTGTACTGTATTGACTAGCTATAATAACATACAATTATTGAAAACTATATGTATTACTATAATAAATAAGAGAATTTCCAGTATCTTTTTTTTTGTTATTTATACTTAATAGTAAAATGCATACTCCACAGCATTACATAGTTAGGCAACTGCTAAACATATATTTGCTTATACTATAAAATATAAATAATAAGTAATAGGGTATAAGTTACATAATCACTGCATTATCAGCATGTAATTTTGGTGGCATAAAATATCTTAAATTCTTAAATACTAAATATATTATTCAAATGGCAGCAAGTATATATATAATATTTTTGGAAAACTTTTACCTTTTTATTCTGTCATGGTTGGCTTCAGCTCTTTAAAAAAAATACAGTGTGTCCGTAAAGTCATGGCGCACTTTTGGCCGGTCAAAAGTCAAAAGTGCGCCATGACTTTACAAACACACTGTAGTTGTGTTAAAGAAAAATTGAGAACCACGGTTCTGAAGCATCCACCATGGTGGGATATCTGAAACAACATTATATTCAGAACTGAAAAGCTTGAGTATAAACCTTCTCTCAGCTATTGCCTGTTTTGTGGCTTTGGAAATCTGTTCAGCATCTTCTAAAAAGTAATAATTATTATTATTTACCTCATAGGATATTGCAATCAGGAACTTAATTAGGAAAATATATCATGTGCCTTGATACTAATGCTATTCTTTTTTTTTTAATCAGCTTGATATACTTGGATTAAAAATAAGTTATCGTAAAACTGGCTTAGTTTTAGAACACAGTGTCTAATCAACACTCCAGTCACTTACTGGTCATATCAATGTGAGCAACTGAACCTATTGACTTATTTGTATAATGTGGTTAATTATATATCCTTGCTGGGTTATTGAGAGGATTAAATGAGATGGTTAGTACTTAATAAAGAAAGGCCTACCTCTTAATAAACAGGCATTATTGTTATAGTTTGTAATTACAGTTGCTGGCATCATTACCCACCCATAAACTTTCTTAACTGTGACTTAGTTTATGTGCCTCATATTTGATAATTGGCTATTAAGGTTGCTTCAGTCATATGTTCATAAGCAAATTGACAAAATCTAGGTAATGCCCACCATCTCACGCTTTACTTCTTCTTCTTTTTTAAATTTTTTTATACTTTATCAATAGAAATACCAGGTTTAGCATGCACAAAGCCAAGAAAACCAACGATGCCAGATATTGAATTTCTATCGCACTGTGCTTTGAAACTGCTGAATGCAGATACCATGCAGTGCAAGCTTTACTTCTTATACCTCCATTTCAGTAATATAAAATGCAAAGCTACATACTGTTACCATGCATTTAAGGACAAAGTAATTTTGTATTATCAGCTTAAGGACACCCAATTCTTATAGTTTCGATCTCCTTATGGAATTTATAGAGTGTTCATTATTTTTATACCTTTAAAATGCAGCTCTTAAAAACTAACCTGACTGTTCATTACTATCTTCACTAGTGGTGTTTTCTCTTGGATATTCTTTAATTGGAATCTGGTATAGAGATAACAATAGCTTTCTGCTTGAGGTTAAAATTATTCCCTTTTCAGCCATTTGAGTGAGGTTTTTGCTTTTAAATGCAAACTACAACACTGTGTTTATGACATCCACATTTTTTCAAAAGATCATCTTGGCAAAAGCATTGCAGGTATATCTAGAGACTGTCATCTTGTCCTGAGTGGCAGTGCTACAGTTTAGAATAAGCAATTTTGCTCTCCTGGAAAGCAAAAGTGCTGAAGAGTCCTTACATCACAGCAGGAGTGAGTTCATTTATAATAAAGGAAATTGCAGCCATTATGGATCTCACATGCTTTACTATAATTCCTTCAAAAATATAGTATGTAGAAAAAGGGACTGGATTCTAAAAGAAATTTTTAAAAACCTGGAAAAACAACAGCATAATACTGTTATATTTTTAAGAATTAAAATTAAAATAGTGCCATTTTTTATGCTATAATTAAAAATGAGGGTTTGTGGCCATTGCTAGTTGGCTCAGTGGAGAGAGTGTGTGCCCTGGGCCCTAAGGATAGCTCAGTTGGTCCAAGCATCACCCTCAAGCACTGAGGATGACACAGTTGATTCGAGCATTGGCCCCAGACAAGGGTTGCGAGGTGGTTCCTGGTCAGGGCACATTCGGGAGTCTCTATCTCTTCTCTTCTAACTTAAAAAACAAACAACAACAAATCACAAGGCTTTTTAGGTATGACATATCGAGCATAGTAGATTACATCAGATGCAGTCACTTGGGTCCACTGTGCCCTACAAATATTATCAGTTGGTCATCATGAAGTTACAACAGAAAGATTTAAATTCATTTTTTTAAATTCCTTATTGTTTGGAAACAGTAATAATAAATGTTGTTTCCCTGAGTGTCAGTCCCTAGTGACTGTGTGATCAATCTCTTCTGAAGAGTAACTTCACTGTTCTTATAGATATATTTCTAAGTTTTGAGTTTAGTAGGTGTATGCATCCCAATCCCATTCTCTCTACTGCACCGCCACCTGGTCGGGCCCGTTTCAAAATTTCTATAAAAACCTTTAAGTGTAGAAAAACATAAAATTAAATACTACATAAAATGGTTTATTCAGTTACATGTCAAATTTGTTTAAATGGGTTTAAGAATATGTAAATGTAGTATTGATTACTTTTAGTTTATAGGAGTTATATAATTAGTTTTCATGTATTTCTAATAACTTCCCAATGTCTTACATTAAAGAAACAGTTTTAAAAATCTAAATAAAATATTTTAATTTAAAGAAAACTCATAGACTGACCTGTGGTGTTACAGTGGGTAAAATGTTGACCTGGAGTTCTGAGGTCACTGGTTTGAGATCCAACGCTTGCCAAGTCAAGGCACAAGTAGTTGCCAGAAGCAACTATTATGAGTTGATGCTTCCCTTTCCTCCCCACTTCTCTCTCCCCCTCTTTCTCTCTCTTCTCTTTCTAAATTAAATAGGTAAAATATTTTTTTTTTAAAAAAAGACTCAGAAACAACCAATTAAGGATGAAATGCTGTATTATTCTTGATGCTTACAAAATGTTATTGATCCATTACATTTGATTAGGGAAAATAAGAGTTAAGTGTGTGACTTTTGTTAATGTATTGAAATCATCTTTATTGTTATTATATCATGTTTTAGTGATTCTATAAAATATTAATTATTAAATTTAGTTGCAATATTGTCTCTATTAGTTATTAAAACTATACTTAATACAGTCATGATTCTATGGTACACCTTATCTGGTCCACCACACATTCACATATAGAATTGCCTAGTTGGAAAACTTGATATATTTAGACAGCTAGTGTTGTGGAAATGTTATCTGGAGATTATATAACTTCAAATTCAGTGTAAAACTAAAGTATGGTTTTACATAAATGTCTTATTTTGTTTGTTGATGATGGTTGTTTTCCAGTAGATTGGATTTTGAATTTGTCACAAAAATTGTACTTTGAAAGGAAATTCCAATAACCAGAAAATAACTTGCTTCACATGAGATGTTTATGATTTAGAACCTACTGTTGTATGATTCATGATTCAATAATGATTAAATTTTTCTTTTCAAACAGCTATTATGGGCAAGAAAAACAAAGTTTTTTCATAATTTTGTCAAAAGATAAAAATATCATTGAACTAGAATTTAAGAAAATAAAACGCTAGGAAGGCAATCATGTTTATGCTAAATCATGTCTATAAAACAACTACTTCAAGAAGATTTATTCTAATCAAGATTCATTTCCCATTTTATGAATTTTGCCACTTAGGCTTATATAAAATATATTTACATTAAATATACATTAAAATATATTTATGTATGAGAGAGGTAATCTGAGTTATTACTTACATAAAAAACATAAATGATATTTCTAACACAATAACCAGAAGAAATAATGCATTTTAAGTTTATTGAATAATTGAATTAAATGAGATAAGTGTTATCTCATTAGTTGCAGTAGCAAATGAAATAATTTTATCATAATTACCTTTTTCCTATATTCTTGTTTATTCAGCAAGTCATGATGAACTTAAAATTAAGAGGATAGACACCCTGAGCAGGTGGTGGTGCAGTGGATAGAGCACCAGACTGGGAAGCAGAGGACCCAGGTTCAAACCCTGAGGTTGCCGACTTGAGTGCGAGCTCACCAATGGAGCATGTGGTCACTGGCTTTTGTGTGGGATCATAGACATAATTTCATGATCACTGGCTGAAAGTCCAAAGTCACTGGCTTGAGCCCAAGTTGCTGACTTGAGCAAGGGGTTACTCACTCTCTGCTGAAGCCCGAGGTCAAGCCACTTAAGAGAAAGCAATCAAGGAACAGCTAAGGATAAGGAGCTGCAACAAGGAATTGATGCTTCTCATCTCTCTCCCTTTCTGCCTGTCTCTATTTGTCCCTCTCTCTGTCTCCCTCTCACTTAAAAAAAAAAAAAAAGAGCACAAACAGAAGCCCTATACCTATAACATACAACTGTTTGTGCTCTTTGAGATTGTTAGAATTCTTAAACTCCCATATGTTGCTTATATTAAAAAGAAAAAAAAAAGGCCGATGCTCTATCACTGAGCCAACTGGCCAGGGCCATCTCAGGTCTTAAATTCAAGGGCCATCTCAGGTCTTAAAATGTCCATGTTTAAAACTTTGTTTTTTTGCCCATAATAGCTGTTTGAAAAGAAAAATTTAATCATTATTGAATCATGAATCATACAACAGTAGGTTCTAAATCACAATATGTCCATGTTTAAATCTGATTTTTGTTGTTATTGAGTTGTATGAGTTCCTATACTTTTTGAATATTTACTCCATATAAGAAATATGAATTACAGATATTTTCTATTCCATAATTCGCCATTTTATTTGCTGATGGTTTCCTTTGCTACACAGAGATTTTGGTTTGATAGAGCCCCGTTGGTTATGTTTTTCTTTGATGCCTCTGCTTTTAGTGTCAAATCCAAAAAATTATTGCCAAGACCATATCAAAGAGCTCATTGCTTATGTTTTCTTCTAGGAGTTTTACAGTTGCTGGTATATATATATATATATATATATATATATATATATATATATATATATATATATGAGAAGCTGTGAGGCAGAGAGACAGACTCTCACATGTGTCCTCATTGCAATTCACCTGGCAAGCCCCCTACCAGGTGATGTTCTACCCATGCTCTATTACTCAGCAACTGAGCTCTTTTAGCTCCTGAGGCAAGGCCATGGAGCCATCCTCAGGGCCATGGCTAGCTTGTTAGAATCATTGGAGCCATGGCTACAGTGAGGGAGACAAAGAGAAAGAGAAAAGGAAAATGGTGAAAGGTGGAGAAGCAGATGGTCGCTTCTCCTGTGTGTCCTGACAGGGAATCAAACCCTGGACTTCCACATGCTGGGCCAATACTCTACCACTGAGCCAAATGGCCAGGGCCATCTCAGGTCTTAAATTCAAGTTTTTACTCCATTTTGAGTTAATTTTTTTGAGTGGTCTAAGACAGGTCTCCAATTTCATTGTTTGGCCCGTTTATATTCAGTATTCCCAGCACCGTGTGCTGAAGAGACTATCCATTCACTATGAGTGTTCTTGGCTCCCTTTTTGAATATTATTTGACTGTATATATGCAGTGGTTTAGTTCTGAATTCTTTATTCTGATGTATTGTTCTATGTGTTTGTTTTTGTGCCAGCACCATACTGTTTTTATTACTATAGCTCTGTAATAAAATTTGATACCAGGAATTATGATATCTCTAGCTTTGATCTTTTTCTTCAAGTTTGTTTTGGCTACTTGGGGTCTTTTGCAGTTCTATAGAGAAGTTTAGATTGTTTTGGCTAAATCTGTGGAAAATGTTGTTAAAATTTTGATAAAGATTACATTGAATCTGTAAATTGTTTGGGGTAGTATGTACAATTCTAAATTAATTTCCAAAACCAGGAGCATGTAATATCTTTTCTTTTTTGTGTATTTATGTGCTTTCTTCTATTAGTGTCTTATAGGTTTCATTCGCCATTATGAAACATTTATTTCTAGGTATTTTATTCTTTTTAATGCAATTGTAAATGGGTACTTTTTTCTTAACTTTTCTTTCTGAAGGTCTTTTATTAGTGTATAGAAAAACACAACTGATTTTTTACAATTTTGTATCTTATAACTTTACTAAATTTATAAACTAACTAATAGTTTTATTGTGCAGTGATTAGATTTTCTATATATCATCTCATCTGAAAATTATATAGTTTTATGTATAATGTTTTATATATTTTATATATGATGTTTTATACACATAAACATGCACTTATACACACACACACACACAACAGTAGCAAAACAAAGAGGCAGTTTTTAATTGGTTACCCCTCCACCCCCCAGGCATTAGCATAGAAGGAACAGGCAAAAATTTCCATCTCTCAGTACTTCCCCAAAAGGTGTTTTTCTTCATACTTTAAAAGCTGCTGACTGAGGGAGAGTCTTCTAATTTAGCACACATCTAGAGCTGACTGTGATTCAACCAGGGAAGCTGGAGAACACAACTCCAGCCTTCTTCCTCCAGCTAGCACCAACAATAAAATGATGTTGCTGTGCATTTGTCATATATGGCCTTCATTATTTAAAGTATGTTCCCTCTATTCACATTTTGCTGAGATTTTAACATAAATAAAAGCTGGATATTATCAAATATTTTCCCAGCATCTATTGATATAATCATGTGATTTTTTATCTTTCATTTTGTTTATATGGTGTATAATATTTATTGATTTGTGAATGTTAAAACAATCTTGTATCCTCAGAATAAATCCCAGCTGATCATGGTGTATGGTGATCTTAATGTATTGCTGGATCTGATTTGCTAGTATTTGAAAAGGATTTTAGCATCTATGTTCATCACCGATACTGAGCTATAATATTTTTCTTTGCAGTGTCTTTATCTAGTTTTGGAACTAGGATAATACTGGTCTCATAAAAAAGCTTGGAATTCCTCCCTCCTCTTGAATTTTTTGGAATAGTTTTAGAAGGAAAGGTGTTAGTTCTTCTTTCAATGTTTGGTAAAATTTACCTATGAAACTATCCTGTCCAGGACTTTTGTTTGTTGGGATATTTTTAATGATTTTTTTTTTCCAATTACTTATTCAGTTTCACTACTTGTAATCTATTTTGATTCTCTGATTTAGGGTAGTATGTACAATTCTAAATTAATTTAGTTTCTGATTCAGTTTTTGAAGATTGTATGTTTCAAGTAATTTATCCATTTTATCTAGATTGTCCAATTTATTGGCATATAACTGTTAGTAATATTTTCTTACAATTTTTGTTTATTTGGTATGTGTTGTTACTTCTCTTTCACCTCTGACTTTACTTATTTGGGTTCTTTCACTTTTTTTTTGATGAGTCTAGATAAAGGTTTATCAATCTTGGTTATTTTTTCGAAGAACCAGCTCTTGGTTTTATTGATCATTTGTATTGATTATTTGGACTCTATGTAATTTATTTCTACTCTGATCTTTATTATTTTCAGAATAGAAACTTTCTCTAGGCTTTATTTGTTGTTATTTTTTAAGTTTAAGTGTAATTTAAGATTGTTTATTTTAAAATTTTTCTTGTTTTTATATAGGTCTGTAAATGCTATAAATTTTTCTGTTAGGACAGATTTTGCTGTGTCTCATAGATTTTGAATTGTAGTGTTCTCATTTTTATTTGTTCAAGGTGTCTTTTGATTGGTTCCGTGATCTCATTTTTTGACCCATTCCCTGCTTAGTAACATGTTATTTAGCTTTCATGTCTTCATGTGCTTTTCACTTGTTTTCTTGTGATTGATTTCTAGTTTCACACCATAATGGTCAGAGAAGGTGCTTGATATATCAATCTTTTCAAATTCATTGAGACTTGTTTTGTGTCCTAACATGTGGTCTGTCCTAGAAAATGTTCCATGAGCACTTGAAAAGAATATATATTCTGCTGCTTTGGGGAAAATGCTCTGAATATTTCAGTTAAATCCAGGTGATTGAATGGGTCATTTAGGGCTGCCATTTTCTTGTTGATTTTCTGTCTGGAAGACCTACCCATTGATGTCAATGGGGAGGGTTTATAAAGCCTTTATATATATATAATAAAATAAATATAAGGTAACTACTTTGTGGATTTTCACCTATCATGGAGGGTTCTGGAACCTAACCCCTGTGACAGACAAGGGACCACTGTATGCAGTACAGTGTACGGTACAGTATATTTATGTCCTTTTTCTGTGGCTTAGTTGTGCTTTTATGTTCTAGATTATAATTTTACAACTGTGTTAGAATAGGTGACAGTCTAGGGTGTGTTTCAACTTACACCAAAATTTGGGTTACGACACTATCGTAGGAACAGAATTGTCATAATCCGAGGACTCCCTGTACTGCTACATCAGCTTTTTGTTTTAATTTCCATTTGCATGAACTATATTTTTCCATCCCTTTACTTTTAGTCTGTATCTTTCATTCTCAGATAGTTTTTCTTGTAGATAGCCAATAGATAGGTTTTATCCATTAACTACTCTATGTCTCTTAATTGCAGCATTTAAGTCATTTATTTACATTTAAAGTCATTATGATAGTACATATTTATTACCATTATAACCTGTTAGCTATGTTCTTCTATTTCTTCTTTCATCTTAAAGCAGGCCTTTTAACATGTTTTTAATACTGGTTTGTGGTAACAAGTTTCTTTAGTTTTCTTCTTGTCAGAAAGTTCTTTATTTCTCTTTCAATTTTGAATAATAGCCTTGCTTGGTAAAGTAGTTCTGGTTGTAGATTCTTGCTTTTCATCACTTTGAATATTTTATTCCAATCCCTGCTGGCCTGAAGTGTTTCTGTTGTTAAAGCAACTGACAGCCTTAAGGGAACATCCTTTTACGTAACTAAATGCTTTCTCTTGCTGTTTTTAAGATTTTCTCTTTATCTTTAAACTTTAACATTTTAATTATGATGTGTCTGGGTATGGGCTTCTTTGGGTTTGTCTTGTTTGCAACTTTTTGGACATGTGTTCTTTTTCCTCTACAAGGTTTGGAAAGTTCTTGGTATTTTATCAAATAGATTCTCAATCCTTTACTCATTTTCTTCTCCACTGGTACCCATATAATACAGATGTTGTTACACTTCATGTTTTCCCAAAGATCCCTTTAACTGTCCTCATTCTGTTTAAAATATATATATATATATATATATCATTGCTGCTCTGATGGGGTTTTTTCTACTTTGGCTTCCAAATTGTTGATTCAATTTTCTGCTTCATCCAAACTACTGTTTATTCCTTCCAGTGTCTTCAAGATGTCAGATGTTGTATTCTTCATTTCTAATTCATTGCATTTTGTGTTTTTTATTACCTTTTTTATGATTGATATCTTTTAGTTGAAGTTCTCACTTTGTTCCTTAAATACCTTTATAATCATTACTTTGAACTCTAACCCTGATAAATTGCTTTTATCCATTTCTGTAAGTTCTTTTTATGAAGAAGTTTCCTTTTTATTCATTCTGGGCCTATTTCTTTGTCTCCCAATTTTGGCTGCCTCTTTGTGTTTGTTTCCATGTATTAGATATATCTGCTAAGGCCTCTCTTTATTTAGTCTTGAATTGGCTTTCAGGATGATTGTTCTTAAATTTAGTTATAACTCAAGTGTGATTATGGGATAAAGTACATATAACATGCACTTACTCTGCCTACCATCTTGGATCTCCCCATTTATACTCTTTAAAGAATTCCTGGCATTGTAGATAAAATTAACAGGACTTATAACTAGATATGAAAATCCTTTCAAATAACCTTTGCAATATTTCAAAGTCACATAATTATAAGAAATCTAATTTATAACTTAGAACCTGGTTACTATTAATAACACTGGACAGATATAATCTTTTAAGCAAATATAATCAGAAAATTAAACTAAAATTATGAACATTATTTTCTCACAATGCTGTTTAAGTATTTTTTCTGCCCAGGAATAGGCAATTAAAGACAAAATAAAAGGCTGATTTCTGTGGCAAAAATAATTTCTAGCTTATACGTAAAGGGAAATTTTTTATTTAATTAAAAAGTATAGGAATGTGATCCAAAATTAAAGTGTATTTAAACATAGTGTCATATATTTCTAAATTAAGTGATCTTTTATTTCTACCACCACAACCATTAAAATACACTAATTATAAAACATTTTCTTGTTGGGAACACTAATAGTTGCCTTCCCTCTTATATTGGAGCTTCTTAAGGGGTAGAGTCATTCATTTTCATCTTCTTTTCTCTTCAAGAAAGAATAAATAAAATGTTGATTTTGAAAAATACTAAGTGAAAAATAAAAACAGCTACATGTTTGTACTTATCCTATGTTCCAGGAGCCTATTTTTTTTAAAAAAAATAGAATATAAAATTTCAACTTTTATGAGCCATAGTTTAAATATCTGTAAAAAGTAAAGATGTAAGAGGAGATGATATAAAAATTCCCTCCCAGTTATCTTCTGGAACTATATATGTGAACAGAACAGCAGTATGTACTCCAGAGTAAAATTACTGACTGTTCCTGATAAAACTTTATAATTATTAAAGCACAATCATATTCAATTCTCATTGAATCTCTACATCAAATCTTTCATGTAGATTTTATTAGTTATTTTTTGTGAATGGCTGGAATTGAAAGATGTTTCACTTGACCAAGGTCATCCTCTGAGTGAGTAGACAATACACTGAATACTGTTTTGTTAAGTTCAAAACTAGTCCTCATAATAATGTACCATTTGTATTTTCTGGTGTATGTTTGCATATTTTCAACTGTCTTATATTTGTTTATCCTCTCTAATATACATACAATTTCCTTTCCTCAATCAACATTTAGTATCTTGTAATAGGGATAATTTCATGTTTCTACATATGTGTATATTTCTTGGTTTACTTTATATTGTTCTGCACACAGTAGGTACCTACAAGAGGCTTGCCGGGGTAATGTCTGATGAGGGTGCTACTCTTACTTGATCAGTTTTATGTATAGAAACAGTTTTGTTTGGAAAGTTTGCATGAATTAAGGAGGTCTAAGCACAAATATATGTAAAAAATAACAATTTTAAAAATGGCAGGTATTCTACAGTTCCTTACTAGGTTCTTAAGTTAATCTTGATTCAGCTTTGGTAAGTGCAAGCATTTTTGAACTAGTTGGACTATTTCATTTGGTTTCACTGCCAGGAATTTTATAGAACCTTTTAGTCATCCCAGGGTTTTAATGGTATTCATGGAAAAGCAGACTGAATTTTTTAAAGCAAATGAGGTGTCAATTTCCTTAGTGACTCATTTTCTCTTTTGTCCTCCACTATTTTCCATGTTCTGCTTCTGAGACAATATAGAGTAACCAAAGCCTAACAGACTATTATCAAGAAAGCATTTGGGAGTCATTAAAAACACTAATTTCAGAACCAAGATTAAATATTAATTTAAACTAGTAATATTTTCCCCAATTTCTAATTTGTATCACATAATTTACATGACAGAATGACTGCATACTTTAACAGCATTCACCAGATGATCTTTCTGCTCCTTAAACCATTTAGCTTTTCTAGTGCTCTGATGAAATAGATTTTAGAGAACAGCTACTGAGAAAAGGCAGACTGAGCCTCTGCCCAGTATTTTTTTTTTTATTCAGCGAAGGAGTGGAGGTAGAGACAGACTGACCAGAATCCACCATGCAGTCTGACCAGGATCTACCCAGCAAGCCCACTAGGGGTCAATACTCTGCTGAGCTGGGGCATCATTCCATTACAAAGCAACCAAAATTTTCTTACCACCTGAGGTAGAGGCCATGGTGAAGCCATCCTCAGCACCTGGGGCCAACTCATTCCAACTGATCCTTGGTTGCAGGGGAGGAAGAGAGCAAAGGGAGAGGGGGAAGAATAGAGAAGCAGATGAGCATTTCTTCTGTGTGCCCTGACCAGGAATCACACCCGAGATTTCCACATGCCAGGCCGATGATCTACCACTGAGCCAACTGGCCAAGACCTGATACTAATTTGAAGTTACATAAAAGTATGCTTAAAAGAAATAGATGGCTTTCTCCAGTGTTGTCTGAACTTTTGGAATTTAATTAACATTTAATTAAGGGCCTTATTAAAATACAAATATGTTGAGTTGAAATTAACATATTAATCTATTTATATATTAGCACATACTAACCAAAAACAATGAGCAGAAATCCATGGAATAAATGTTAATACCTTGCATATTTTTTCTCCTATCAAAGATACATTATGGAACACAATTTAGAAGGCAAAGATGAGGGGCAACTATGGAATTAGGATACCATAGGTCATAATCAACCCCCTCTCTTCAGCCACACACTCAGGTGAAAATATGTTGACATCCATTAAATCTTTGGCATTGAGGACTTATCAGTTTTGGTGTTGACACTGTTCACAATTGCGAAGACTCAAGACATAAAAAATTTGTATGGCTTATGCTATAAGTGAAACACCTGTTTATTAAAGGGGTCACTTATCTGGCCAGAAAACATTTTCTATCAAAATCCACTTTCTATCATATTTTGAAATTTCTATTTAATTTTTTTTTAAGTTTTAGCTCATTGTGTTTCTTAATTACCTGTAAATTTAGATTTTTAGAGTTTTAATTTTTATTATGTATTTAATTATGATTAGATAAAAATGGCTGTAATATTTCTAATTTTGACATTTTATATTATTTCTATACAAATAGACACACACATGTAAACAATATACTTTGAGTTTATTACTAGTATGCAGGCCATCCTTGTCATTACTTTGTGTCTACTGAAATATTCCTTTTCTGTGAGATAATTACTAATACATTTCCAAAAAATGAAAAGCATTTAATTAAATGTATCTTTTTCATGCAAGCTCTGTTTTACTTATTTGCTGGTTTTTCCTTAAAGGCTTTTGATATATAGATTTGAGACTGTCTTCACATCAAGAATAGATTATTCTGTCACTTATTTATTCTTCTCATGTCTTTAACTTGATTTACTTTCTTCTGTAGCTTCTGAGTATTACATCCTATGCAGATATCTTCCAATTTTGTTTATTTCCCATTCCTTGAAACTTCCAAATTTGTCTACTTTTTCCTCCATGGCTTTGAGATAGTTTTGAATTGATATGAAAGATCTATATATACAACTGTCAGGACTACTTAGCTCTTTTAGTTTACCTACTTTAGCTTTTTTTGTGGTATCATGTTTTCCATCCTTTGACTGTTTTATTTGAGTTACATCTCTAAATTACTCTTATTATTATTAACCAATATTTTCCTCCATCAACTCTAGTTCTTTAGGACAGTGCTTAGGTTGTTCTGCCTGACTTCTCTAGCTAATAGAGAAATTTTAATGGCTGTACTATACTTTTGTTAGCCAACCAACGTAGCTCAAAGTCTGAGATAGTTATTGAAGCATAGTGTGCTTGATATGAGACAGTGCAGTTGTTCCCCAGCTGACTATTAGGTAGAAATAGGCAGCAACTGCAGAAAAACCTGAAAAAGGCCTCCTGACACTTGGGCCTTATAATAGCCTTTCAGCCTCAAGAAAAAGAGGACACAGACTACAATGTCAGTTTCTTCATTATATGGGGTCAGGGACAGCAGACACATTACATAAAAATGATAAAGACTTTCCCTTGCAGGTTCCCCGATAATTGAAGGTCATTTCTATATAGAATTATTCTATTTCTTATGCCTTGACACTCTACCTTATTTTTCTGTTACTGAAACAAAATATAGAGACAAAAACCTGACCCAAGGTCTTCTGTTGGGTTTCTTTCAGAGCCAAGGCATTGAGCCAAAGCAGTAATTTTTCTCAGAGATAAAGGTAAATTGAGAGGGGTAGGGAAGAGCATTACATTTGGTCTAGTACCTTTTTTGATCACTGGAGTCACAACAGTAAATGAGAAAGCCATAGTCCCTACTCATATAATGCCTGTATTATAATCGGGAGAAAGAAAAAAGTAAAGTTACATGTAAAATTATAAAATAGCACTATCTAAAATTAGCTACAAAAATAGTCAAATAAGAAAAAGTGATAGAAGTTTCCAGAGAGGTTTTAGAGCTACATATGATTGTATAGTGAGGAAAGTGATCTGAAATAGAAAAGCTGAAAACTGAATGTGAAAGAGTTAGAACTACGGAATTCTAGAGTAAAATGTTCAATGTATAAAAATAACACAGGCAACAGCCAAAAAAATAGTGTTCTCAATGTAGTGACTGGTACAAATTCAGTAACACTGAAAATGAATAAATTTTGTTTCTGTTTCCTATAGCATCTTCAAAATAAATTTAATTAAAAATGTTGGTATTAATATTAAATAAAAGAAGGATTTCTAAAAGAAAATATCAGATCAGGTATAAAGAATATTAAGAAACCCACTATTTAGTCAGACCCATGGTGGTGCTGTGGATAGAACGTTGACAGGGATACTGAGGTCTCTGGTTTGAAACCCTGAGGTCCCTGGCATGAGCATGAGATCAACAAATTACCACAACTACAAGTTTATGTTTCTTATCTCTCTTGCTTAAAACAAAAACAAAACAAAAAACAAACAAAAAATAAACCCACCATTTAATTATATAAATGTTTACAAATATAAAAAGGTGATTTGGGACACTATTTCAAATAAATATTTAATTTTTTGCAAAAGGGAAAAGATTTTCATTGATGAGTAAATATAAATTGCAAATTTTCTCAACATATCTGTAGATATTAATGCTGGATATAAATTTTTCATCTATTTTATTTATAGTTTAAAAATATCAACCAGTTTCATACTTCTTATTTTCTTTTCATGCCATTTCTTTTGATTGGAAAATACTGTTTTAATCTTTATCTTTCTCAAGAATAAATCACAGGACTAAGAATAATTCAAAGTCAAAAATGGAGATGTAGGAGAATCTAGCCTCTGTCCCAACAAAAAATAGCTATCCACAAAGACAGACAGCTTGGTGGAACTCTGGAGTCCACTTAAGAACTTTAGCAACACAGTGGAATTCAAACCATAAAGAAAACCATTTTGTCTGTAGCACCTCTTCCTCATGCGAGCACTTCTCAGCATAAAGAGAAAACTATCCAGCTAGAAAGAGTTCATTGCACAAGGTTGGGAGTGTGTGTGTGTGTGTGTGTGTGTGTGTGTGTGTGTGTGTGTGTGTGTGTTGAGAAGCTCCAGCCTCAATGCCAGAAAGATTGGACCAGTCTTCATGGGTAGGATCAAGAGGGTTGGGGTTTTCCCCCCACCTCAGATGCCACAGGAGGTGACTGCTCCACCCAAAAAATATGGCAATTGCAGTATTAGAGAATGACTCATCACAGGGGTTTCAGTGGTAGTCCCCTCAGGGTCTCTCTCTGGGCCACCAACTTTATGCTTTCCTCATGCAACTCTAGTCCTCTCAGCCTTTCCCCTGCCAAAGTCCAAGGTAAGTGGTTGTAAAGGAGATTTTCTGTGCTGGCCCTTTAAGATGGAACTTGCATCTCTGAAAACTCCTCGCTTTCTCCTATATACAGAAACTTCTCTTTTCACTGCCAAATGCTGTGTGGGCACCTATACAAAGCTCTGGGGCTCTAAGCTGGGACATTAGGCCTGGGGCATAGGACCCTTCTCTCTCAGAGTGAACCTCTCGCAGTGAGAGTCCCTCTGGGCCTTCTACTGCTGCTTGCTCCTGGGAGCAGGGCAGCACTTTCCACATCTCTGCCCTTCCAACCCTTTTTGATGTGGCTTCTTCTGTGATCCTTGGTTATAGATTGTTCTTCTTTTAGTACAAACTTGATTTTTTAAGATGATTGTTTTTAAATTTAGTTGTAATCCAATTTGGTCCTGGGAGATGGCAGTTGGAACATCTGCCTACTCCATCACCATGTTGGAATTGTCCATATTCCTTTTTCATCGGCAGCGTCACTTCCCAGTGAAGTAACAAACACGAGGGGATTGAAATGTAATATTTCATCAAAGGTAAAGTGAGTTTTATGAAATAAAATAAATATTATAAGCATAGTTCCATCAATTTTTTTTTTACCTATGGACAGAATGAACATTACCACTGGCATTTAGAATATGCTGTTGCACAGAAGCACATTAAAAAAGAGGAAGGAATATAAATTTGTAATTCCCACATCAAAGGTAGTCAGCCACCCACCTTAGAGAGAACCCTGATTACCAGTGCTATTTTAACAACTAGTTCACCAAACTCAGCAAAACATTAGGTATTCTCTACCAAACTGGTGCTAACTGGCTGAATTCTACCCCTGAATACTGGCCTTGTAAAATAAGCTTAGGAATCTTCCAGCCTCTTTAATTTTTTTGAAAAGTGGGTACAACATCTAATCATGGGTACAAACTTAGCACAGTCATGTCGACCCCATGATTATGAACATGTTTCGTAGGAGGATTTCTTCTTTTACATCTGATATCTAATCCTTCAGGATTTCCCTTTCAAGTAACAAAAATGCTTTTGTAGGATGTAAAGAAAAATATGTGTGCAGATACAGGAAGATACCTACAGTAAGATTTCATTTATAGGAAACAACCCCAATAGGTAAAGGAACAGAGACAGAAAGCAGTACAGGGGTTGCCAGGGGCAGGAGTGTGGAGAGAACCTTTTGGAGCAGGGTTTCTTTTTGGGGTGATAGAATGTTCTGTGATTAGATGGTAGTGATGCTTCCACAGTATCATGAATTAACTTTATGCTAAGTATAATATAAAAATAATAATTTTTATTTATTACTTAAAATGAATCATGCCATAAAAAATAAATAAAAACAAGGGATAAAAAAAAGAATAAGCCTGACCAGGCAGTGGGCCAGTGGATAGAGTGTTGGACTGGGATGCGGAAGACCCAGGTTCGATAGGCCAAGGTCCCCAGCTTAAGCACGGGCTCATCTGGCTTGAGCAAAAAGCTTGCCAGATTGGACACAAGGTTGCTGGCTCCAGCAAGGGGTGGCTGAGTCTGCTGAAGGCTCGTAGTCAAGGTACACGTGAGAAAGCAATCAATGAACAACTATGGTGTTGCAAGGGCAATGAGAAACTAATGATTGATACTTCTCACCTCTCTCCGTTCCTCTCTGTCTGTCCCTATCTATCCCTGTCACTGACTCCATCTCTGTACTTGGAAAAAGAAAAAGAATAAAAGAATAAATACCCAAACTCCAAATAATAACAATAAAAGAAAAAAATATTGAATCATGGCATGGAGAAAAGAAAAACATAACTTCAAAATATAAAAGGAAAAAGTCAAAGATGGAAGGTAAAAATAGCTTCCGATGGGAAAGGGAGTGCAGGTTCAACAGCAGCTCTAGACTTGACCCTGAGACATTTTCTCCAGGCAACCACTACCCCCGGCAGGACCCACGGAGGGGGGAGGAAGGGTTCTTAAGGCAAGGTGTAAGGGCCACAGTTAGGTCATGAAATGCTGCACAGGCTTCAGAACTATGGCTGGGGCTGCTGCTGGGGGAGGCAAGTTTGTCAGAGGTCACCACCCTGCCAGGTCTGGAGTGGCCACCATGTCTGCCCCTGGGTCTGACTCCCCAGGCTGTCTGACAGGTGTTGAAGCAGGAGCTGGCTCCGCCTCCTGGGCTGGTGCTGGAGTTGGAAGAAGAGAAAGATCACCCACCTGTCTGCCTTTCCATGTGGCCTCCCCGCCAAAAAATACACAGGCAGAGCCTTCTAGACAGCCATAGCTGGGACCCACCACAGAACTTCTCCCCACAGGCAGTCTAGAAGATGGGCTGTCTGAAGCCAGTCTATGCTTTTACCCAGTGTCTGGTGGTGCTCAATGTGTGTCTAGCACTGACCATAAGCTTGTATGGTCTCTATCCTCCATCCCACCCCTACTTCCTTCTCCTTCTTTCTATTGGGCTCTGCCTCGTTGGGTTTGTGGTCATCTGGTCCGGTTTGGATATTGTGGGTACAGTGCTCCAAGATGGAGTTAGAAATTGTGAGGTGCTTGTGAACCCTGGAAGATCAGGTATGAAGCCCTCCTCTTGGGTCCCGTACCCTTAAGCATCTCCTCAGACAGGAGCAGTGACCTCACTTCCTGACAACAGAGCCCAGCAGTTGGAACCTGGTAACCAAGCAGCCACATTCCAAAACTGACCCCAGCCAGCTCATTTGGTTGGAGATATTCAGAGAGATAGGATGTTCTCTTGTTGTCTTCCCCACTCGCAAGGCCGTGGCCCTCAAAAAAGCCGCAGTGACAGTGCTTTCAGCCGCTGCTGGCGCTGGATCCGCACTCAGCCCAGACGCCTGTGTCTGTTTTCACGGAGGGACACAGAGGTAACACAGGGATGCCTGGAGTGGTTCTGTTAGGGCCAGGCCACTACTTTGATCCCATTTGGACTTCCCTAATTTCCTTCAATGTGTGTGTGTGTGTGTGTGTGTGTGTGTGTGTGGTAGCACAGGGGTTCACGTGGGGAGTACCTGTCCTAGCAAAGAACAGGCAAGGGTGGAGGGCAGTGTCAGAATCCTGGTGTGTCTGTCATGTTCACACTCAGCTCAGGGCTGATTGGGGGCCTGCAGTGCGGGCAACAACTTCTGCAGGAGGTCTATCTATAGTTCTGGAGAAGAATGTCCTTCCCCTTAGGCGAGGTCTGTGCAGACACAAGGCTGGGCTTGATTGGGGAGCAGAATGTTCAGTGGGCAGAAGCACCAGCGACTAGGGCCAGGCAAGGCTTGAGGTCCCTGGACCAGCTGCTGGTCACTGTCACTGCAGATCTCTCCCAGAACATTGAGGAGCAGCTGGTCAGTGGAAACCCCCATCCTGTCTCCACCAGTGAGGGATAGGAGAGCCACACCACCAAGGGCCAGAGAGGGCTGGACGAGAGTGTGGCCACCTGGGGTCTAGGGAACAGGGCCCATGAATGACCTAAGAAGCAGCTCAGGATTTACAGACAACTCACAATTTCTGACTTCAACCTGCAGCAGCATGCCCAAGTGAAGAGAGCTGGCCCAGAGGACCTGGAGCTCAAGGACATAGAACCCAGGGTCTTAGAGCAGAAGGGTGAGAATGTGGGGGAGTTGGGGGGTGGTTTGAGGTGGGGAGCTTATAGGGAGGTGTCAGTGGCAGACACACAGGAACACCCCAAGAGTCTGGCCCGGAGCAGACTAACCTCAGACTGCCTGTGGGGAGGACGTCCTGTGGTAGGTCCTGGGCTGTAGCTTCTTAAAAATGCTCTAAGGTCTTTTGTCCTGGGGGGGGGGCATGGAAATGCAGGTATGTAGGTGACCTTTCTATTCTCACAACTCCCACCCCAGCACAGGACATAGAGCCAGCTGTTCCCACTTCAACACCTGAGGAGCCAGTGCCAGCGGCGAACCTGGAGGTAGCTCCACATCATGAGGGCTGTCCCCCTCCTGCGGCCTGGACCCCTCACGTGGCCGGGCCCGCTCTCATGGCCAGGCCTCCTCCCACAGTCATCCCAGCGGAAGCTCTGGGTCCAGGCCTGGCCTGTGCCATATCTCCTGAGCTCCCTGAGGAGGCCCCACAGGCCAGGCCTGAACTACTCTCTCCAGTAACTGCCCTGCCTCCCGCCAGACAAGGGGCCCCGTTTTTGAGAAATAGCTCAGAGCCAGCTGTAGAGCTAATTAATCCTCAACGACTACTTCAAATATGTGTTGCTTTACCTCCCGAGATCGTTGAAGAAATTTTTTTTTGATTCTTTCCCTTCGTATTCGTCAGACTAGGATGTATTGCAATTATAATTAAAACTTACTGTTTACATTTTAAATTGTGTCATTTTTGAGCATGAGGTACATCTATAATTCTGTGTATCACCACCACTACCTAACAATGTACCATCACCCTGAAAGAAACCCTGCACCAATAGTACTCACGCCCCACTCCTCCTGATTCTGGCCATCCCTCCTCTGCTTCAATCTCTGTTCCTACCCTATTCTGGATGTTTCCTATAAAGGCGATTTTACAATAGGTGTCTTTTTGTGTCTATTCAAATATTTTTGTTCACTTTTTATCTGAAATAACATTTTTGTTATTTGAAAGGGAAAACCCAAAGGGATTAGAGACAAGATAATAAAAAGTCCTTTAGGTAAGTGTGTCCATAAAACCCAGGGTAGAGACCACTCTTCTATGTGCGAGCCCAGGGCAAGAAATCAGTCAGGCAATGGCTGGCTCTTCCAGTGCCCAAAACAAACATAATAAAAATGCAGAAATCTGGAAAGACACACCACAAACTGGAAAGCATTTCTCATAAACTGAGGACACAGAGAGGTTTAAGATCTCCATGATGAAAAAAATTTTCGAATATCAGTGTTTTCAAAAGGGACAGATAGGAAACTTCTGCACTTCCAACAAGAGGCAGTGCACACGTCAGTGCACATCAGAGATATCTGACCTTCCTGATGGGGGCACGTGCACTGTAAACATAGGAGAGAGCACTGTCACCATCAGGTTGGCAGGCTTCTGGTTTGGTGATGACCAGCTCTGGGGACAAAGTGAGGAAGCGAAGCAGAGGCCCCAGAAGAGCCTCTGGATAGAAGAGAACAAAGCCCCTCTCTGGGAGGACAGTGTGCAGGATTCATGCAAGTCCCACCAGGTCTCACCTTCACCTAGCAATGCCCATCCTAGGAGGTCATTCCCCAGAATCTTTTGCACAATTGTTTAACTTTTATATATGGTACTACCCATCAGAGAACTGATGAAATAGCCAGGAATTGAAATAAACAATTTCCATGGAGTGCCATGGGATCCACCCATCCTGGCCCACATGGAGGGGGAAGCTGAGCAGCTACTAAAGTGGGTGCAGGGGCCTTCACATGCCAACAGATATGAACTTCAGTGGTTCTCTCATGTGAGAAACATGGGCTAACTCTCTGCATCCGTGATCCCAACCATTAGACCACATACATGTGATTTCAACAGGCAGACACACATATGAGAAAATGAGGCTGTGTCTTACAGACACAGAATGAGAGAGGTGAAGTCTGAGAGAGCTAGCCACCAAACCACTCATAATGGTACCTCTGGGGCAGGACTTGCAAATCACTTATCTTCTCCTTGAGGTAATATTTAAAAATTTAATAATGCATCTGTGACTTTGATAGTTCTAAAAATATTAAAATTGTGTTCATTTTCATCATTTATCACTCATCTATGGAGTAAAGTACATTATTTAAAGAATTTATGACATAAAAATAAAAGTTTATTTTAGCACAATAATGAATTATAAAGCAATTCAGAATCAAGCAAAGAACAAAGTCCTCCAGGGAGAATAGCACTGACAGGGTGCTCACTGTTCCAATCCTTTCCCCGTGTGTGCACATTGTGTCAGCATGTGCATGTGCGTGTTCCTGTGTTCCAACACTGATGTGTGCATGTGTGGGTGACTGAGCATGTCCACATGTGTGTGTATGTGTATGCACTTGTGGGTGTTGAGTGAGGAGGATTCCTGGGAGTGTGCCCTTCCTGACCCTCATTTATCTACTGTTGACAGTGACAGTCAGTCCTCACCTTCATTGGCATTTCCTATGTCCTCACATTAGAATTTCCAAAGCCTTGGCTGTGGAACATGAGCCAGTTCTGAATTTTCACTCCCATCACTGTGCGGAATGGATGTGTGCTTCCATAAATCAGATTTAGTTGGGACAAGGCTCTGGAGAAGGAGATTCTAGGTCTAATGTAAACTTGATTTTAAAGTTTTGGGGGCAGTTCTCTATATCCAATGTCACCATGTCCAGCTTGAGCCTTGTTTGGGAAATCTGGGGACCAGGTGAGAAATGTGACTAAGACCATTGGGTAGGAGTTAGGGGGAAATTCTGGGAGTAGAGGAATAGAAAGTACCTAGGAGTGACATGCCAAGCTGGAAGGTCCTATTTATCCTCCCTGTGCCCTGCTCCATGTCCCACAATCCATGCCAGTCCTTAGCCCATACCAGTGCCACCCTGCTCCAAAATTCCACTGAGCTGAGCGGTCTGGTCCTGCCGTCCATGACCCTGGAGGATGTAGGCCTGCACTTTCTGGCCTCTCCTTCTCCCTCTAACTTAGATCCACATCTTCTGTATGAGGCAATCAGGTCTAGGGAGGCTCAGGCAGTCACAGGGACCAGCAGGAATGTGTTCTATTCAGGTGAAATTCTCGGTTGCAACAGCAGGTCCCACTTGAGTTTGTATAACCAGAAGGAACCATCAATATGGTCTCAAAAAAGTGCAAGAAGGTCAGAGCATCAAGCCCAAGGATTGGGAGTGACTACAACAGCCAAACCACAGGGTTCTTCTAACAGTGACCTCTACCCCAACCCTGGGCCAACCCTCAACCCCACATACACTGAACATTCAACATTTGTGAATGGGCTCAGTTCAGTGGGGTGTAGGGTGAGAGCACTCATTCATATTCAGGTCAGGTGGGGGCCACTTGGTCTAAGGCTGAAAGGGGAGTCCTGCATCAGCTATTTACATTCTGTTTTCCCAGAAATGGGACTCTCCTCTACCCTAAGCAGAGAACATAGGTCACCAGGTGCTGACTTTCAGCTCTCCCTAGAGAAAGAGACAGAGATCAATGATGGTAGCGGAGCAGAAGAGAGGGAAGTGGGAGAGTGTTTTTTATTTTTGTGGATGTCAGCATTCTAATCAAATTTGATGTATGCCACAACTCAGAAGTAGTGTATTCAAGACACAGATTCGATAAAGAACTAGTATCCAAATACATAAATTTTAAAAAAAGACTCTAAAACCTCAGTATTAGGAAAACAAGCAACCTAATATAAAAATGGGCATAAGATCACTTGAATACAGAGATATTCTAAACCTGGGAGTGCAATTAGGCAGTGGATTATGTGGAAGTTACACTCACTTTTTCTTAGTACCAAATAAAAGAGACAACTAAATTACAAAAACAATCAACCTGAATAACCAAAGGAAGACTTGCTTAGCAGAAGTCCTATAATCAAGGGTGACATAAGAAGCCACATCCAGAGTGGTGGGAAGAACAGAAACACAAAAACTCTGGCCTTGCACCATGAACAGCGGTAGAAAATCTACAGGAATATCTCATCTGCAAAAGTTACCTGAGGAATTAGGGGTCTCAATTGCACACTGGACTTCGCTGCCTAGAGCACCAGAGCCAGAAGAAGGTAGGTGCTCACAAAACATCTGGCGATGAAAATAGTGGGGTCTCCACCCATGAGAAAAAGTTACCTCTTAAGGTGTTAATGAAAGAAAAATTCACTTGCCTTCACTCATCCCTGGCTTTGGCAGACAGACAGCATATCAGAACTGACTGGCATCATACAAGGAGGGGGCTGGAGGGACAGCTACCAAGGTGCCTATGCTGAATCCATCTCTTAAACTCCCCACTGACACCACATTTCCTGGGTCAAACATCCCTGTCCATACCGCACCAGCCAGGGAAATGCACTAGCCTCACCCTCCCCACTCTCTGTGGCCGACTCTGCCAAGCAGTGCCCTGTAGATTAGTCTGTATTCAAAATATGCACCTGCATTGTAATTGTGGACTTTCCAGGGCACCTTGTATTCCACTATAGCTCATTACACTTTAGAGCCCTGGTGACTTGATAAGAGTTGATAGTGCCTTTTTTTTTTTAATTAAAAATTATGGTTAACATAAAGTTGAAAGAATTCAAATAACACGTGTTTACCTTGTGTTATAGTTGATACAACTTTATATTCTATTCAATGCCCCAATCATATCATTACTGTATTTTTGTTAATTATTAACAAGTAAAAAGAGCATTAGCATTTTTTAAATTTTACTAATAACATATAAAATTTGTATAATACCTAGAAAGACGACACAATTCCAATAAAAACTGTTCAAAAGATTTGAAAAGGCATTTTTCCAAAGAAGACATACAAATGCTGAGCAGGATTTTCAAGATGACTGTTCTTAAATTAAGTTTCAATCCAATTTTGTCCTGGGAAGTGGCAGTTGGAATATCCATTTTCTCTGCACCATCAAGGGACCTAAAGTTTTTAATATTATTTTATTATTACAGATTAATACTTTTTCATCCATACACATCATACTTTGTATGACTTTTGGCAAGTAACTGAAATTCTTTGTCTCAGTGTGTATTTGTGAAGCATGACTAATTCTTCACACATTGCATGGTTTTTAGCAGATTAAATGGGGTCTAGTACAGATATTAATACATATAAATATTTAAATAACAGCTACAGCAGACACGCAAATTTGACTAAACTTCAAACATGTCCCAAACAAATTTTTTATTATCCAATTTAAAAAGAAATCCTAGGAATTGTAAATGATTTTTTTCCAGTACTATTACAGTTGAGAAGAGAATTCGGTACTCTTCTGGACAATAATATGCAGAATAGGCTGGGGAGTGGGCAAAGGGAAAGAGTTCTAAAAAATCTGTGCTTCAAAACATTGGTTATAAGAATGTTCAGTGAATTTAAAGGAAGATAAAATTAACTCAGTACAAATTTCAACAACTACAGAAAACATTAAAAATAACCAGTCAGACAAAAATGCACTAGAGAAAATCAACAGCATATTAGATGAAGCAGGTAATCAAACCAGTGATCTGAAAAACATGGTAGCAGAAAGCACTCAATAAGAACAGAATTATAAATGAATCAATAGATAAAAATCCAATAACATGAGGATAATTAGAGACCTCTGAGATGATATCAAATGTAACAACATTGGGGAACCAGAAGCAGAAGAGAGCAAGAAACTGGAAACATATCTGGAAAAATAATGACTGAACATTTTCCTAACTTGGTAAAGGAAATAACATAAAGCCCTGGAAGCGCAGAGAATCCCAAAAATATGAAACTAAAGAGGGCCATATCAAAATACATTACAATTAAAATGCCAAAGATAAAATACAAAGAGGATCTTAAATATATCAAGAGAAAAAGTTACCTACAAGCACCCCTGTGAGACTGTCAGCTGATTTCTTAATAGAAATTTTGCAGCCCAAAGGTTTGGCATGAAATATTTAAAGTATTGAAAAGCATAAACTCACAATCAGGACCACTCTAACCAGCAAAGCTGTCATTTAGAATCAAGAGAGTGATAAAGCACTTCATAGACAGCAAAAGCTAAAGGAGTTCTTACCACTAAACCAGAACTACAAGAAATGTTAAAGGATCTTCTTCAAATTGGGGGTAGGGAAGATTAAATATATGAATAATAAAATGTAGGAAAGAAAAAAATTCTCTCTGACACACTCTACCATTTAGTAAAAGAAGTGGATCAACTAAGTATAAAGCTAGTTCAAATATTAAAAGGTGGACCTTGCCAGTTTGCACAGTGGATAGAGCATCAGCCTGGCATATGGATGTATTGGGTTCAATTCCCAGTCAGGGTGCACAGGAAGTACCATCTGTTTCTCTTACCTCAATCTTTCTCTTCTCTTTCTTTTACCCTCCCACAGTCAGTGGCTTGATTGGTTTGAAAACTGTCCCAGGTTCTGAGGTGTTGTAGACTGCAAGTGGCAAAAAGCCTTTATAAATTTGAGGCTTAGCAAAAGGCTAAATTCTCCGCAATCCACCTCCATATTGGCTATGATGCTGAGTATTTGCACCCACTTCACTTGCTTGTTTAAGTTGCTGGAAGCAATTTACATGCCCTTCCTCTCACTCTGTTTGTTCAGATGTTAGTTGATTTTGCTTATGCGTGGTAGAGAGATTCCTGTTTATGCCTTGGGAGAGTTTCTGTTTTTGCCTCAAATGTGTAACTTTATATCAAGGACTTCCTTGATTTGCATATAGGTATATTATAAAGCAAATTGGGGTTATGGGGCACTCAGATATTGCCATCATCATTGAAGAGGTCTCCCAATCCCATCCTTTTTTTTTAATGAATCTGTTTTCTTAATTTCACACCGTTTTCACTCAAGACCCAGAATTATGAGCTGCATTGGTCAGCGGCACTGAGGAAAGCTCAATAGTAACACATCAGCCTCAGGTGCTAAAAATAGCTCTGTAGCAAGTATCAGCCCTAGATAGGATTGCCAGGTACATTCTGGTCTGGGAACAACTGGGAGTCTGCCTCACTATCTCACCTCCTTTCACCTAAGGAAAAAAAAAATAACTAAAGGCAAATATAGAAAATCATGTATATTTTCAACAATAAAATTAGGAATACACACACAAAAAGAAAAGAAGTAAAAAATGACAAAAACATAAATGTGGGTGGGAAGAGTAAAAATTGTAGTAATTTTAGAACATATTTGAATTTAAACAACAATAATCTATTGTAAAAATAGATTGGTATAGATGAAACACATAGTAACCACAATATAAAATTAATGAGATATGCAAAAAATAAGAAAATAGAAATATGAAAGAAAGAAACAGAGTTTTACAAAAGCACTTAGAAAACAGTTAACAAAATGGCAATAAAATATACCTAGCATTTATAACTTTAAAAAGTAAAGAGACTAAATGGGCCAAATACATTGGTGGCTGAATGGATAAAAAGCAGACACATACAAATGCAGCCTACAAAAGATTCACTTCAGATCAAAAGATACAGACTGAAAGTAAAAAAATGAGAAAAAATATTTTATGCAAATCAAAATGAAAGTAAAGGTGAGTTAGTAATAATTATATCCGATATAATGGGCTTTAAAACAAGGGCTGTCGGGAAACATCAGAAGGGTGTTTCATGATGAAAAAAGGATTGATCCAACTCTCATAAACATCTCCACCCTAGACATAGTAGCACCTAAATATATAAAGGAATAATGGTGCCCATAAATGGATAGATCGACAGTTATTAAGTCATAGCAATGGAATTAAATACTCCTTTGAAATCAATGGAGAGATGATCCAATCAGAAACTCAACAAGCAACAGCAACTTAAAATGACATATTAGACTAGACTTAATTGACAATTTAAGGATATCTCACCCCAAAGCGGCAGAATGTACTATCTATTCAAGTGCACATGGAACATATTATAGGATATACAATATGTTAGGCCACAACATAAGTCTCGATAAATATAAGAATGTTAAAATCATATTACTTTTCCTCTGATCACAATGGTAAGAAACAAGAAATCAATTACAAGAAGAAAACTAAAAAACACAGGAATACATAAAGGCTACACAACATAAGAAAGAAAACAAAAGATACCTTGAAAAAATAAAAATGATACAATGGCCCAAAATATATCAAACACAGTAAAATCAGTTCTTAGAGGGAAACTCATAGAAATACAGGCATACCTCAGAAAAGAGAAAATATTAAAAAAAAACAATTTTACCTTACTAGAAAGAAGAACACACTAGCCCAAAGTGAGAAAGAAAAATAAAGAACTGCAAGTAAATAAATGAAAGAATAAAAAAATAGAAAATATCATAAAACCAAGAGCTAGCTAGCTCTTTGAAAAGATTAACAAAATTTATATAATTTTACTGGAATCATCAAGAGAAAAAGAGAGGTGCCAAATAAATAAAATCAGAGATGAAATAGAAGGAGTGACGACTTACACCACAGAAATAAACAGGTTATAAAAAACACTCCAAACAAGTATATGCTAACAAATAGAAGAACCTAAAGGAAATGAATAAATATCTAAAAACATACAATTTTTAATAGGTGAAACAGAAAAAAAAAGAAAATCTAAAACTGATAACCACTAAGAAAATTGAAACAGTAATCAAAATACTCCCAATAAACAAACACTCTGGACTAGATGGCCTCACAGGTAAGTTTTACCAAACATTCAAAAAATCAATGTCTATCTTTCTCAAAATAATACAAAATAATTGAAGAGGAGGGATAGCATAAAAAGGTAAAAATAAATATTAAGACAAACACTCGTCTAGTTGCATTAATAGGTAAATATACCTTTTCCAACTTACATACAAGTTCAACTTAAGAACAAACCTACAGTACCTATCTCATGTATAACCTGAGGATTGCCTGTGATACCAACTGTGATAAATGAGAGTTATTCAGAGTAACTTAAAAAATGTGTTAAAAATGTAGACAAAGAACATTTCCTTTAAAGAACAACAAAATCTCTTTTCTCAGAAGAGAAGTACAATAAGTTACAAGTCAGAGGCTGTGGATAAAGCTGAATTCTGAGAGGATATGATATTGATATTGAAGGGACAAAACTGTACCAACTTGGTTGGAATATAGTTTATCAAGTTCTTTTTTTCCCATTATGTAGAGATTGATTTGTCTAAAGCAGATATAGCTGAATGAACAACAAGTAGATTTCTAAGAGTAACCATCCTGAAAATACTAAAATGATAAAAATATGAACTAAATCTCCAGCCTTTCATCAAAAATACAGAGATTGCCTGTAGATATGAGAAAGTATAGCAACAAGATTAAGCTTTAAGAGCCTGAAATCTGATGTGTGGTTACCTATACTGTCATCTGTAGTTCATAATCAGGGCTCTAACACCTCACAGAGTCCCGTAAAAAAAAGTACCCCCAAATTATTTAATATATCAACAAGTCATGCTGAATCCTTAAGAAGAATTTTACAAAAAATAAATAAATTTAAATTTTGTTCTTTTTCTTTTTACCTTTATTATATTTGCAAAATGCAGGGTATTTCTAGGCCTCTAAACTACCTTTTCTATGGCTTGATCCCACTGGCCTATTTAGTAGACAAAATCCTGAAAATGGTCAGCATGGCTAGACAGTATGCATGAGAAGAGAGTGATAACTTTAGCCATTCTTAGTGAAGTTACTTATTTCTCTAGGTGGCACTGTGAAATAATAACTGTTCAGTTGTTTTTTCAATTGCATGAGAAATATTTTATGTAGACTATATTACAGTATAAATAATATTTTCATATACAACATATATATATATAATAATTATGCATGCATGTGTATATTAAGAGCTGGTTCTTTGATAAAGTAAACAAGATCAATAAACCCTTAGCCAGACTCAGCAAAAAAAAAAAAAAGAGAGAGAGAGAGAGAGAGAGAAAGGACGCAAATATAAATTTAGAAATGATCATGGAGAAGTAACAATTACATAGCTTAAATACAAAGAATTGTAAGAATATGCTATGAAAAACTCTATGCCAAAAAATTAGACAACTTAGGAGAAATGGACAAATTCATAGAAAAATACAATCTTTCAAAAATCAATCTGGCCTGACGAGGGGGTGGCTCAGTGGATAGAGCATGGGACTGGGATGTGGAAGATCCCGATTCAAGACCCCTAGCTCACCAGCTTGAGCACGGGCCCATCTATCTGGCTTAAGCATTAGCAGCCCAGCATGGACCCAAGGTCGCTGGCTCTGGCAAGGGGTGGCTCGGTCTACTAAAGGCGCGCAGTCAAGGCACATGTGAGAAAGCAATCAATGAACAACTATGGTGCCTCAATGGCAATGAAAAACTAATGATTGATGCTTCTCACCTCTCTCCGTTCCTGTCTGTCTGTCCCTATCTATCCCTCTCACTGACTCTCTATGTCCCTGTAAAAAAAGAAAAAAAAAATCAATCTGGAAGAATCAAAAACCTAAACAGACCGATTATAAAAAAGGAGATTGAAACAGTTGTCAAAAAACTTCAGCAAACAAATACCCTGGGCCACATGGCTTTAGAGGTGAATTCTAGCAAACATTCAAAGAAGAACTAACAACTATCCTTATTAAGCTATTTCAAAAAATTCAAGAGGAGAGAAAACTTAAAAGCTCCTTTTATGAGGCAAGCATTTTTCTGAATCTAAAACCAGGCAAAGACAACACAAAGAAAGAAAACTACAGGCCAATATCCTTGATGAATTTAGATGCTAAAATTCTCAACAAAATATTAGCAAACTGGATTCAGCAATAAATAAAAAAAGCATAAATCACTATCAAGTGAGATTTATTCAGGGGAGGCATGCTTGTACAATATTCACAAATCAATCAATGTGATTCATCACATAAACAAAAGGTAGGACAAAAACCACATGATAATATCAATAGATACAGAAAAAGCATTCGATAAAATCCAGCACCAATTTATGATCAAAACTGTCAGCAAGTTAGAAATACAGAACACGTACCTCAACATGATAAAGGCCATCTATGACAGGCCCTCAGCTAACATCATACTCAATGGGCAAAAGTTAAAAGTAATCCCTTTAAGATCAGGAACAAGGCAGGGGTGCCCCCTTTCACCACTCTTATTCAACATATTTCTGGAAGTCCTAGCCACATCAATCAGACAAGAATAAGAAATAAAAGGCATCCAAATTGAAAAATAAGAAATAAAACTATCACTATTCGATGATGATATGATACTGTACAGGGAAAATTCTAAAGTCCCAGTCATAAAACTGCTGGACCTGATAAATAAATTCAGTAAGGTATCAGAATATAAAATTAAAACTCAGAAATCAGAGGCAATTTTAAAAACCAACAATGACCTGTCTGAAAGATAAATTAAGAAAACAACTCCCTTCACTATTGCAACAAAAATATAAAATACCTAAGAGTAAATTTAACCAAGGAGATTAAAGACTTGTACTAGGAAAATTTTAAAATATTGATAAAAGAAATCAAGGAGATACAAACAAGTGAAAGCATATACTGTATTCATGGCTAAGAAGAATAAACATCATAAAAATGTCCATACTACCCAAAGCAATTAATAAATTCAATGCAATTCCTATCAGAATAACAATGACACATTCAAAGATATAGAACAAATATTTCAAAACTATATGGAAACAAAAAAGAACACAAATAGCCCCAGCAATCTTGAAAAAGAAAAACAAAGTGGGTGGTATCACATTTATGGAAAACAAGTTATACTACAAGAACATTGTACTCAAAACAGCTTAGTACTGACATATGAACAGGCATATAAATCAATGGAACAGGAGAGAGTACGCTGAAATAAACCAACACTTTTATGAACAATTAATATTTGACAAGGGTGGTAATAGCATACAATGGAGTAAAGACAGTCTGTTAAACAAATGATGTTGGGAAAATTGGACAGCTACCAGTAAAAAAATGAAACTAGACCACCAACTTACACCATTTACATAAATAAACTCAAAATGGTAAGAAGCAAGATAAGAGACTTAAATGTAAGTCATGAAAACATAAGCATCCTAGAGGAAAACATAGGCAATAAGCTCTCCGACATTACTTCCAGCAATATATTTTCTGATTTATCTTCACACGCAAGGGAAAAAAAGGGAAGGATAAACAAATGGGACTATATCAAACTAAAAAGCTTTGGAAAAGCTAAAGACAATATGAGGAAAATAAAAAAGCTAACTACACAATGGTAGAACATATTCGACAATACATTAGATAAAGGGTTAATAACCAAAATATATAAAGAACTTGTAATACTCAACACCAGGAAGATAAACAGTCCAATCAAAAAATGGGCAAAAGAAATGAATAGGAACTTCTCCAAAGTGGAGATACAAATGGCCAATAGGCATATAAAAAAATGTTCAATATCACTAGTCATTAGAGAAATGCAAATTAAAACCACAATGAGATACCACCTCACACCAGTTAAAATTGTGCTTATCAACAAAACAACACAGAATAAGTGCTGGTGAGGATGTGGCGAAAAGGGAACCTAACTGCACTGCTGGTGGGAAGGCAGACTGGTGCAGCCACTGTGGACAACAGTATGGAGATTCCTCAAAAAATTAAAACTAGAACTACCTTTTAACCCAGCCATCCCACTTATAGGAATATATCCCAAGAACACCACATCAACGGATCAAAAGGAGAAATGTACCCCCATGTTTATGGTGGCATTGTTTACAATAACCAAGATCTGGAATCAACCCAAGTGTCCATCAGTGGACAAGTGGATTAAAAAGCTTTGGTACATGTACACAATGGAATACTTTGGAGCCATGTAAAAGAAGGAAATATTATTTTTTGCAACTACATGGATGGACCTGGAAACTATTATGTTAAGTGAAATAAGCCAGGCAGAGAAAAAGAAAATCATATGACCTCATTCATCTGAGGAATTTGACGGAAAATATGAACTGAGGAGTGGACTAGAGACACAGGTGGGATCAAAAGATCCAGAAGAAAAGAGGACAGAGGTAAAGGGGATGATAGGGTGATAGGATGGGATAAGAGCAGAAGAGCAAATCATAGAGGAATGGGGGAAGTCATTTCAGGGGGGTATGGGGGGATTTACTGGGGAACACAGAGAAGGGGAGGATGTATTCGAAGGGACACTAGAATCTATTTAAACAGAATAAATAAATTAAAAAAGACTTACAGAAAAAACAATTAGTTCTTTCTTCATAGGCTTGGTCTTTCGACTGGTTTCTTTTCTTAGACTTAATGATAGAAACTTTAATTCTACACGTATCTAACATTTAATTTCACAGTCTAATTTAAATAGGTTCTCAATCCATACGCCAAATACATCATTATTTACTCCTTAAAAAAACAGCAAGCAGGATTTATTTTTTCTAGATTTCTTTCTATGACTAAAGTATAACAGAAAACTACCATCTATAAACTATGTGAAGAGAAATAAATAATTAAATAATCTAAATATAAATCAGATTACTCTTTAGCTATAATGTTTTTAATTGATGATGTCTAAAATACAAATTTTAAAAGGCTTGATTTTTAACAATAAAACCAAATTTTTCTTTACTAGGAAGCATCAGTCATAGGACCCATCCAATTTTATTTATTTACTTTTAATTTTTTAATTTATTCATTTTAGAGACAGAAGAAGGGAGAAAAAGAAAAAAACATCAATTTGTTGTCCCATTTACTTATGCATCATTAGTTGATTTGTGTATGTGCCCTGACCAGGGATTGAGCCATAACCTTAGCATATCCAAACAATGCTCTATGTAACTGAGGTACCTGGTCAGAGCCAGGACCCATCCAATTTTATACTATGAAACTCATAATGGCATAGATTAGCATTCTTCAGTTGGGTAGAAAATGTGGTTTGAAAGGTCTCTATATTAGAACTTTCACATTTTCTAATACAATCAATGTGAGAAAACAACAGATAATATATTACTGGAAAATATTATTTATTTTTATTTTTAAACAACGTTATCATATTTTTCTTAATTTTAATGGAGTGACATTGATAAATCAGGGCACATATGTTCAGAGAAAATATTTCCAGGTTATTTTGACATTTGATGATATTGCCTACCCTTCACCATAAGTCAAATTGTCCTTCATCGCCTTTTATCTGGGTTTATTTGTGCCCCTCTCCTCTCCCTACCCCCTCCAACCCTCACCCTCACCCCGGGTAGCCAGTACACTCTTGTCCATGTCTCTGAGTCTCATTTTTATGTTCCATCTATGTATGACCTCATATACTCCTTAGTTTTTTCTGATTTACTTACTTCACTCAGAATAATGTTATCAAGGTCCATCCATGTTGTTACAAATGATCCGATATCAACAGTTCTTATGGCTGAGTAGTATTCCATAGTATATATGTACCAAAGCTTTCTAATCCACTCGTCCTCTGACGGACACTTGGGCTGTTTCCAGATCTTCACTATTGTGAACAATGCTGCCACAAACATGGGGGCGCATTTCTTCTTCCCTACAGTGCTATGGTGTTCTTAGGGTATATTCTGAAAAGTGGGATAGCTGGGTCAAAAGGCATTTCGATAATCACTTTTTTGAGGAATCTACATACTGTTTTCCACAGTGGCTGCACCAGTCTGCATTCCCACCAGCAGTGAAGGAGGGTTCCCTTTTCTCCACATCCTCGCCAGCATTTATTCTGTGTTGTTTTGTTGATGAGCCTCATTCTGACTGGTGTGAGGTGATATCTCATTGTGGTTTTAATTTGCATTTCTGTAATGATTAGTAATGTTGAGTATTTTTTCCATACGCCTATTGGTCATCAGTATGTCCTCTTTGGAGAAATGTCTGTTCATTTCTTTTGCCCATTTTTTGATTGCATTGTTTGTCTTCATAGGGTTGAGTTTTATAATTTCTTTATGATGGTTATTAACACCTTATCAGACAAATTGTCGAATATGTGTTCTCATTGTGTGGTTTCCCTTTTTATTCTGTTCTTATTGTCTTTAGCTGTGCAAAAACATTTAGTATAGTATAGTCCCATTTGTTTATCCTGCCTTTTATTTCATTTGCCCGTGGAGATAAATCGGCAAATATATTGGTGCAACAGATGTCAGAGAGCTTACTTCCTATGTTTATTTCTAAGATGCTTATGGTTTCACGACTTACATTTAAGTCTTTTATCTATTTTGAGTTTGTTTTGTGAATGGTGTAAGTTGATGGTCTAGTTTCATTTTTTGGAAGGTAGATGTTCAATTTTCCCAAGACCATTTGTTAAAGAGGCTGTCTTTATTCCATTGTATGCTCTTTCCTCCTTTGTCAAATATCAGTTGTCCATAAACGTGTGGGTTTATTTCTGGGTTCTCTCTTCTATTCAATTGATCTATGAGCCTCTTATTCTGCCAATATTTTTCTCTCTTGAGTACAATGGCCTTGTAGAAAACCTTGATATCTGGAAGAGTGATACCTCCGGCTTCATCTTTTATTTTAAGATTGCTGAGGCTATTTGTATTCCTTTTCGGGTCCATATAAATTTTTGGAATATATGTTCTATATCTTTGAGTATGTCATTGGTATTTTAATAGGTATTGCATTAAATTTATAAATTGCTTTGGGTAATATAGACATTTTAATGATGTTTATTCTTCCTAACCATGAGCACAGTATATGTTTCCAACTTTTTGTATCTTCCTTGATTTCTTTTATCAATGTTTTATAATTTTCCAAGTACAAGTTCTTAACCTCCGTTTTTAAATTTACTCCTAGGTACTTTATTATTTTGGTTGCAATAGTGAAGGGGATTGTTTCCTTAATGTTTTTTTTTGCTAACAGTTCACTGTTGGTATATAAAAATGCCTCTAATTTCTGAGTATTATTTTTATATCCTGCCACCTTGCTGAATTCCTTTATAAGGTCCAGTAGTTTTTTGACTGAGACTTTAGGGTATTCTATATAAAATATCATATCATCTGCAAATAATGACAGTTTTACTTCTTCTTTTTGAATTTGGATGCTTTTTATTTCTTCTTCTTGTCTGAGTGATGTGGCTAAGACTCCCAGAACTATGTTGAATAATAGTGGTGAAAGGGGGCACCCCTGCCTGGTTCCTGATCCTAAGGGGATTGCTTTTAAGTTTTGCCAATTTAGTATGATGTTTGCTGTGGGTTTGTCGTAGATGGCCTTTATCATGTTAAGGTATGTTCCCTGTATTCCCACTTTACTGAGAGTTTTGAGCATGAATGGGTACTAGATTTTATCAAATGCTTTTTCTGCATCTATTGAAATTATCATGTGATTTTTGTCGTTCCTTTTGTTTATGTAGTGAATCACATTGATTAATTTGCAAATATTGAATCAGGCTTGCCTCTCCAGAATAAATCCCACTTGATTATGGTGTATGATTTTTTTTCATATATTACTAGATCTGGTTGGCTAAAATTTGCTGAGAATTTTAGCATCTAAATTCACCAGGGATATTGGCCTATAATTTTCTTTCTTTGTATTGTCTTTGCCTTGTTTTGGGATCAGAAATATGCTAGCCTCATAAAAAAAGTTTGGATGTCTTTCTCCCTCTTGAATTTTTTGAAATAGTTTTAGGAGGATAGGAGTTAGTTTTCCTTTGAATTTTTGGTATAATTACCCTGTGAAGCCACCAGGCCCAGGACTTTTCTTTGTTGGGAGTTTTTTCGATAACTATTTCTATATCATTTGTTGGAATTGGACTGTCTGGATGTTCTGATTGTTCCAGATTGATTTTTGGAAGATTATATGATTCAAAAAATTTGCCCATTTCACCTAAGTTCTCTAATTTTTTGGCATAGAGTTCTTCATAGTATTTTCTTACAATACTTTGTATTTCTGTTGTGTCCGTTGTGATTTCTCCACACTCATTTCTAATTTTATTTGCTTGAGTCTTCTTTCTTTTTTTCTTGGTGAGTCTAGTTAAAGGTCCGTCAATCTCGTTCACCTTTTCAAAGAACAAGCTCCTGGTTTCATCGTTCCTCTGTATTGTTACCTTAGCCTCTGTGTCATTTATTTCTGCTCTGATCTCTATTATTTTCTTTCATCTATGAGTCCTGGTCTTTATTTGCTGTCGTTTTTCTCGTTTTTTCAGATGCAGGGTCAAATTGCTTATTTGAGCTTTTTCTAGCTTCTCATGATATGCCTGTAGTGGTATGAACTTCCCTCTCAGTACAGACCCAAGGTCTTCTGTTGGGTTTCTTTCAGAGCCAAGGCATTGAGCCAAAGCAGTAATTTTGGTCAGAGAGACAGGTAAATTGAGAGGGGTAGGGAAGAGCATTACATTTGGTCTAGTACCTTTTTTGATCACTGGAGTCACAACTGTATATGAGAAAGCCATATTTCCTATTCATATAATGCCTGTATTATAATTGGGAGAAATAATAATAAAGTTACATGTAAAAATATAAAATAGCACTATCTAAAATTAGCTACAAAAATAGTCCAATAAGAATAAGTGATAGAAGTTTCCAGAGAGATCTTAGAGCTACATATGATTGGATAGTGAGGACAGTGATCTGAAATAGAAAAGCTGAAAACTGAATGTGAAAGAGTTAGAACTACGGAATTCTAGGGTAAAACGTTCAATGTATAAAAATAACACAGGCAATACCCAAAAAAATAGTGCTCTGAATGTAGTGACTGGTTCAAATTCAGTAACACTGAAAATGAATAAATTTTTTTTCTGTTTTCTATAGCATCTTCAAAATAAATTTAATTGAAAATGTTGGTATTAATATTAAATAAAAGAAGGATTTTTAAAAGAAAATATCAGATCAGGTATAAAGAATATTAAGAAAATCACTATTTGGTCAGACCCATGGTTGTGCTGTGGATAGAACGTTGACTGGGATAGTGAGGTCTCCGGTTTGAAACCCTGAGGTCCCTGGCATGTGCATGAGATCAACTAAATACCACAACTACAAGTTTATGTTTCTTATCTCTCTTGCTTAAAACAATAAAAAAACAAAAAAACACAAAAAATAAATCCACCTTTTAATTATATAAATGTTTACAAATATTAAGAGGTGATTTGGATCACTATTTCAAATACATATTTAATTTTTTGCAAAAGGGAAAAGTTTTTCATTGATGAGTAAATATAAATTGCAAATTTTCTCAACATATCTGTAGATATTAATGCTGGATATAAACGTTTCATTTATTTTATTTATAGTTTAAAAATATCAACCAGTTTCACACTTCTTATTTTATTTTCATGCCATTTCTTTTGATTGGAAAATACTGTTTTAATCTTTATTTTTGTCAAGAATAAATCACAGGACTAAGAATAAATCAAAGTCAAAAATGGAGATGTAGGAGAATCTAGCCTCTGTCCCAACAAAAAAATAGCTAGCCACAAAGACAGACAGCTTGGTGGAACTCTGGAGTCCACTTAAGAACTTTAGCAACACAGTGGAATTCAAACCATAAAGAAAACCATTTTGTCTGTAGCACCTCTTCCTCATGCGAGCACTTCACAGCATAAAGAGAAAACTATCCAGCTAGAAAGAGTTCATTGCACCCCGTTGGGAGTGTGTGTGTGTGTGTGTGTGTGTGTGTGTGTGTGTGTGTGTGTGTGTGAGTGGGTGTGGGTGTTGTGGGTGTGTTGAGAAGCTCCAGCCTCAATGCCAGAAAGATTGGTCCAGTCTTCATATGTTAGTTCAAGAGGGTTGGGATTTTCCCCCCACCTCTGATGCCACATGAGGTGACTGCTCCACCCAAGAAATATGGCAATTTTAGTGTTGGAGAATGACTCAGCACAGGGGTTTCAGTGGTAGTCCCCTCAGTGTCTCTCTCTGGGCCACCAACTTTATACTTTCCTCATGCAACTCTAGTCCTCTCAGTCTTCCCCCTGCCAAAGTCCAAGGTAAGTGGTTGTGAAGGAAATTTTCTGTGCTGGCCTTTTAAGATGGAACTTGCATCTCTGAAAACTCCTCTCTTTATCGTATATACGGAAACTTCAGCTCTTTTCACTGCCAAATGCTGTGTGAGCATCTATACAAAGCTCTGAGGCTCAAAGCTGGGGCATTAGGCCTGGGGCGTAGGACCCTTCTCTCTCAGTCCCTCTGGGCCTTCTACTGCTGCTTGCTCCTGAGAGCAGGGCAGCCATTTCCACATCTCTGCCCTTCCAACCCTTTTTGATGTGGCTTCTTCTGTGATCCTTGGTTATAGACTGTTCCTCTTTTAGTCCAAACTTGATTTTTTAAGATGATTGTTTTAAATTTAGTTGTAATCCAATTTTGTTCTGGGAGATGGCAGTTGGAACATCGGCCTACTCCATCACCATGTTGGAATTGTCCATATTCCTTTTTCATTGGCAGCGTCACTTCCCAGTGAAGTAACAAACACGAGGTGATTGAAATGTAATATTTCATCAAAGGTAAAGTGAGTTTTATGAAATAAAATAAATATTATAAGCATAGTTCCATCAATTTTTTATTACCTATGGAGAGAATGAACATTACCACCAGCATTTAGAATATGCTGTTGCACAGATGCACATTAAAAAAGAGGAAGGGATGTAAATTTGTAATTCCCACATCAAAGGTAGTCAGCCACCCACCTTAGAGAGAACCCTGATTACCAGTGCTATTTTAACAACTCGTTCACCAAACTCAGCAAAATATTAGGTATTCTCTACCAAACTGGTGCAAACTGGTTGTATTCCACCCCTGAATACTGGCCTTGTAAAATAAGCTTAGGAATCTTCCAGCCTCTTTAATTTTTTTGAAAAGTGGGTAAAACTTTTAATCATGGATACAAAATTAGCACTGTCATGTCGACCCCAAGATTATGAACATGTTTCGTAGGAGGATTTCTTCTTTTACATCTGATATCTAATCCTCCTAGGATTTCCCTTCCAAGTAACAAAAATGCTTTTGTCAGATGTAAAGAAGAATATGTGAGCAGATACAGGAAGATATCTACAGTAAAATTTCATTTAGAGGAAACAACCACAATAGGCAAAGGAACAGAGATATAAAGCAGTACAGGGTTTGCCAGGGGCAGGAGTGTGGAGAGAACCTTTTGGAGCCAGATTTCTTTAGGGGTGATAGAATGTTCTGTGATTAGATGGTAGTGATGCTTCCACAGTATCATGAATTAACTTTATGCTAAGTTTAATATAAAAATAATTATTATTTATTACTTAAAATGAATCATGCCATAAAAAATATATAAAAACAAGGGATAAAAAAAAGAATAAGCCTGACCAGGCAGTGGGCCAGTGGATAGAGTGTTGGACTGGGATGCGAAGTCCCTGGTTCGATACCGCAAGGTCTCCAGCTTGAGCACAGGCTCATCTGGCTTGATCAAAAAGCTTTCCAGCTTGGACCCAAGGTCGCTTGCTCCAGCGAGGAGTGGCTGAGTCTGCTGAAGGGTCATAGTCAAGGTACACGTGAGAAAGCAATCAATGAACAACTATGGTGTTGCAAGGGCAATAACAAACTAATGATTGAAGCTTCTCACCTCTCTCCATTCCTGTCTGTCTGTCCCTATCTATCCCTGTCTCTGACTCTTTCTCTGTCCTTGGGGAAAAAAAAAGAATAAACAAAAAAATACCCAAACCCCAAATAATAACAATAAAAGAACAAAATATTGAATCATGGCATGAAGAACAGAAAATCATAACTTCAAAATACAAAAGGAAAAAGTCAAAGATGGAAGGTGAAAATAGCTTCCGATGGGAAAGGGAGTGCAGGTTCAACAGCAGCTCTAGACTTGACCCTGAGACATTTTCTCCAGGCAACCCCTACCCCCGGCAGGACCCAGGGAGTGGGGAGGAAGGGTTCTTAATTAAGGCAAGGTGTAAGGGCCACAGTTAGGTCATGAGATGCTGCACAGGCTTCAGAACTAGGGATAGGGCTGCTGCTTGGGGAGACAAGTTTGTCAGAGGTCAACACCCTGCCAGGTCTGGATTGGCTACCATGTCTGCTCCTGGGTCTGACTCCCCAGGCTGTCTGACAGGTGTTGAAGAAGGAGCCGGCTCCGCCTCCTGGGCTGGTGCTGGAGTTGGAAGAAGAGAAAGATCACCCACCTGTCTGCCTTTCCATGTGGCCTCCCCGCCAAAAAATACACAGGCAGAGCCTTCTAGACAGCCATAGCTGGGACCCACCACAGGATTCCTCCCCACCGGCAGTCTAGCAGATGGGCGGTCTGAAGCCAGTCTATGCTTTTGCCCAGTGTCTGGTGGTGCTCCCTGTGTGTGAAGCACTGACTATAAGGTTGTATGGTCTCTATCCTCAATCCTACCCCTACCTCCTTCTCATTCTCTCAATTCAGCTCTGCCTCGTTGGATTTATGGTCATCAGGCCCGGTTTGAATAATGTGGGTACAGTACTCCAAGTTGGAGTTAGAAATTGTGAGGTGCTTGTGAAACCTGGATGATCAGTTATGAAGACCTCCTCTTGGGTCTCGTACCCGTAAGCATCTCCTCAGACAGGAGCAGTGACCTCACTTCCTGACAACAGAGCCCAGCAGTTGGAACCTGGTAACCAGGCAGCCACATTCTAAAACTGACCCCAGCCAGCTCATTTGGTTGGAGATATTCAGAGAGATAGGATGTTCTCTTGTTGTCTTCCCCACTCGCAAGGCCGTGGCCCCCAAAAAAGCCTCAGTGACAGTGCTTTCAGCCGCAGCTGGCGCTGGATCCGCACTCAGCCCAGACGCCTGTGTCTCTTTTCACGGAGGGACCCAGAGGTAACACAGGGATGCCTGGCGTGGTTCTGTTAGGGCCAGGCCACCACTTTGATCCCATTTGGACTTCCCTATTTTCCTTCAATGTGTGTGTGTGTGTGTGTGTGTGTGTGTGTGTGTGTGTGTGTGTGTGTGTGTGTTGTGTAGCACAGGGGTTCACGTGGGGAGTACCTGTCCTAGCAAAGAACAGGCAAGGGTGGAGGGCAGTGACAGAATCCTGGTGGGTCTGTCATGTTCACACTCAACTCAGGGCTGATTGGGGGCCTGCAGTGCGGGCAACACCTTCTGCAGGAGGTCTATCTCTAGTTCTGGAGGTGAATGTCCTTACCCTTAGGCGAGGTCTGTGCAGACACAGGGCTGGGCCTAACTGGGGAGCAGAATGTTCAGTGGGCAGAAGCACCAGCGATTAGGGCCAGGCAAAGCTTGAGGTCCCTGGACCAGCTGCTGGTCAATGTCACTGCAGATCTCTCCCAGAACATTGAGGAGCAGCTGGTCAGTGGAAACCCCCATCCTGTCTCCACCAGTGAGGGATAGGAGAGCCACACCACCAAGGGCCAGAGAGGGCTGGACGTGAGTGTGGCCAGCTGGGGTCTAGGGAACAGGGCCCATGAATGACCAAAGAAGCAGCCCAGAATTTACAGACAACTCACAATTTCTGATTTCAACCTGCAGCAGCATGCCCAAGTGAAGAGAGCTGGCCCAGAGGACCTGGAGCTCAAGGACATAGAACCCAGGGACTTAGAGCAGAAGGGTGAGAATTTGGAGGAGTTGGGGGGTGGTTGGAGGTGGGGAGCTAATGGGGAGGGGTCAGTGGCAGACACACAGGAACACCCCAAGAAGTTGGCTGGGAGCAGACTAACCTCAGACTGCCTGTGGGGAGGACATCCTGTGGTAGGTCCTAGGCTGTAGCTTCTTAATAAGGCTCTGGGGTCTTCTGTCCTTGGGGGAGGGACATGGAAATGCAGGTATGTAGGTGACCTTTTCTATTCTCACAACTCCCACCCCAGCACAGGACATAGAGCCAGCTGTTCCCACTTCAACACCCGAGGAGCCAGTCCCAGCGGCAGACCTGGAGGTCTCTCCCTATCAGGAGGGCTGTCACCCTCCGGCGGCCGGGACCCCTCACGTGGCCGGGCCCGCTCTCACGGCCAGGCCTCCTCCCACAGTCATTCCAGCGGAAGCTCTGGCTCCAGGGCTGGCCTGTGCCATATCTCCTGAGCTCCCTGAGGAGGCCCCACAGGCCAGGCCTGAACTACTCTCTCCAGAAACTGACCTGCCTCCCGCCAGACACCGGGCCACTTTTTTGAGAAATAGCTCAGAGCAGGCTGTAGAGCTAATTAATCCTCAACGACTACTTCAAATATGTGTTGCTTTACCTCCCGAGATCGTTGAAGAAATTTTTTTTTTGATTCTTTCCCTTCGTATTCGTCAGACTAGGATGTATTGCAATTATAATTAAAACTTACTGTTTACATTTTAAATTGTGTCATTTTTGAGCATGAGGTACATCTATAATCCTGTGTATCACCACCACTACCTAACAATGTACCATCACCCTGAAAGAAACCCTGCACCAATAGTACTCACGCCCCACTCCTCCTGATTCTGGCCATCCCTCCTCTGCTTCAATCTCTGTTCCTACCCTATTCTGGATGTTTCCTATAAATGCAATCTTACAATAGGTGTCTTTTTGTGTCTATTCAAATATTTTTGTTCACATTTTATCTGAAATAACATTTTTGTTATTTGAAAGGGAAAACCCAAAGTGATTAGAGACCAGATAATAAAAAGTCCTTTAGGTAAATGTGTCCATAAAACCGAGGGTAGAGACCACTTTGCTAAATGCGATCCCAGGGCAAGAAGTCAGTCAGGCAATGGCTGGCTCTTCCAGTGCCCAAAACAAACACAATAAAAATGCAGAGATCTGGAAAGACACACCAAACTGGAAAGCATTTCTAATAAACTGAGGACACAGATAGTTTTAAGATCCCTATGATGCAGAAAATTCTCGAATATCAGTGTTTTCAAAAGGGATAGATAGGAAACTTCTGCACTTCCAACAAGAGGCAGTGCACATGTCAGTGCACATCAGAGATACCTGACCTTCCTGATGGGGGCACGTGCACTGTAAACATAGGAGAGAGCACTGTCACCATCAGGTTGGCAGGCTTTTGGTCTGGTGAGGACCAGCTCTGGGGACAAAGTGAGGAAGCAAAGCAGAGGCCCCAGAAGGGCTCCTGGAAAGAAGAGAACAAAGCCCCTCTCTGGGAGGACAGTGTGCAGGATTCATGCAAGTCCCACCAGGTCTCACCTTCACCTAGCAATGCTCATCCTAGGAGGTGATTCCCCAGAAACTTTTGCAAAATTGTTTAACTTTTATATTTGGGACTACCCATCAGAGCACTGATGAAATAGCCAGGAATTGAAAGAAACAATGTTCATGGAGAGGGAAGGGATCCACCCATCCTGGCCCACATGGAGGGGGAAGCTGAGCAGCTACTAAAGTGGGTGCAGGGGCCTTCACATGCCAACAGATATGAACTTCAGGGGTTCTCTCATGTGAGACTCATGGGCTAACTCTCTGCATCCGTCATCCCACCTATGAGACCACATACATGTGATTTCAAGAGGCACACACACATAAGAGAAAATGAGGCTGTGTCTGACAGACACAGAATGAGAGAGGTAAAGTCTGAGAGAGCTAGCCACCAAGACACTCATAATGGTCACCTCTGGGGCAGGACTTGCAAATCACTTATCTACTCCTTGAGGTAATATCTAAAAATTTAATAATGCATGTGTCACTTTGATAGTTCTAAAAATATTAAAATTGTGTTCATTGTTCATCATTTATCACTCATCTATGGAGTAAAGTACATTATTTAAAGAATTTATGACATTAAAATAAAAGTTTATTTTAGCACAATAATGAATTATAAAGCAATTCAGAATCAAGTAAAGAACAAAGTCCTCCAGGTAGAATTGCACTGACGGGGTGCTCACTGTTCCAATCCTTTCCCTGTGTGTGCACATTGGGTCAGCATGTGCAAGTGTGTTTTCCTGTGTTCCAACACTCATGTGTGCATGTGTGGGTGACTGAGCATGTCCACATGTGTGTGTATGTGTGTGCACTTGTGGGTGTTGAGTGAGGAGGATTCCTGGGAGTGTGCCCTTCATAACCCTCATTTCCCTACTGTTGACAGTGACAGTCAGTCCTCACCTTCCTTGGCATTTTCTATGTCCTCACATTAGAATTTCCAAAGCCTTGGCTGTGGAACATGAGCCAGTTCTGAATTTTCACTCCCATCACTGTGCAGAATGGATGTGTGCGTCCATAAATCAAATTTAGTTGGGATAAGGCTCTGGAGAAGGAGATTCTCGGTCTAATGTAAACTTGATTTTAAAGTTTTGGGGGCAGTTCTCTATATCCAATGTCACCATGTCCAGCTTGAGCCTTGTATGGGAAATGGGGGACCAGGTGAGAAATGTGACTAAGACCATTGGGTAGGAGTTGGGAGGAAATTCTGGGAGTAGAGGAATAGAAAGTACCTAGGAGTGACATGCCAAGCTGGAAGGTCCTATTTATCCTCCCTGTGCCCTGCCCCATGTCCCACAATACACGCCAGTCCTTAGCCCATACCAGTGCCACCCTGCTCCAAAATTCCACTGAGCTGAGCGGTCCGGTCCTGACGTCCATGACCCTGGAGGATGTAGGCCTGCACTTTCTGGCCTCTCCCTCTCCCTCTATCTTTGGATCCACATCTTCTCTATGAGGCAATCAGGCCTAGAAAGGCTCAGCCAGTCACAGGGACCAGCAGGAATGTGCTCTATTCAGGTGAAATTCACAGTTGCAACAGCAGGTCCTACTTGAGTTTGTATAACAAGAAGGAACCATCAAAATGGCCTCACAAAAAGTGCACGAAGGTCAGAGCATCAACCCAAGGATTGGGAGTGACTACAACAGCCAAACCACAGGGGTCTTCTAACAGTGACCTCTACCCCAACCCTGGGCCAACCCTCAACCCTACATACACTGAACATTCCACTTTTGTGAATGGTCTTAGTTCAGTGGGGTGTAGGGTGAGAGCACTCATCTCATTCAAATTCAGGTCAAGTGGGGGCCACTTGGTCTAAGCCTGAAAGGGTAGTCCTGCATCAGCTATTTACCTTCTGTTTTCCCAGAAGTGGGATTCTCCTCTACCCTAAGCAGAGAACGTAGGTCGACAGGTGCTGACTTTCAGCTCTCCCTAGAGAAAGAGACAAAGATCAATGATGGTAGCGGAGCAGAAGAGAGGGAAGTGGGAGAGTGTTTTTTATTTTTGTGGATGTCAGCATTCAAATCAAATTTGATGTATGCCACAACTCAGAAGTAGTGTATTCAAGACACAGATTCGATAAAGAACTAGTATCCAAATAAATAAATTCTAAAAAAAGACTCTAAAACCTCAGTATTAGGAAAACAAGCAACCTAATTTAAAAATGGACATAAGATCTGGACAGACACTTGACTACAGAGATATTCTAAACCTGGTAGTGCAAGATGGCAGTGGAATATGTGGAAGTTACACTCACCTCTCCCAGGACCAAATAAAAGAGACAACTAAATTACAAAATCAATCAACCTGAATAACCAAAGGAAGACTTGCGTAGCAGAAGTCCTGTAATCAAGGGTGACATAAGAAGCCACATCCAGAGTGGTAGGAAGAACAGAAACACAAAAACTCTGGCCTTGCACCATGAAAAGCGGTAGAAAATCTACAGGAATATCTCATCTGCAAAAGTTACCTGAGGAATTAGGGGTCTCAATTGCACACTGGACTTCACTGCCTGGAGCACCAGAACCAGAAGAAGGTAGGTGCTCACAAAACATCTGGCGATGAAAATAGTGGGGTCTCCACCCATGAGAAAAATTTACCTCTTAAGGTGTTAATGAAAGAAAAATTCACTTGTCTTCACTCATCCCTGGCATTGGCAGACAGACAGCGTCTCAGAACTGACTGGCATCATACAGGGAGAGGGCTGGAGGGACAGCTACCAAGGTGCCTATGCTGAATCCATCTCTTAAACTCCCCACTGACACCACATTTCCTGGGTCAAACATTCCTCTCCATACCGCAAGAGCCAGGGAAATGCACTAGACTCACCCTCCCCACTCACTGTGGCCTACTCTGCCAAGCAGTGCCCTGTAGAGTAGTCTGTACTCAAAATATGCACCTGCATTGTAATTATGGGCTTTCCTGGCCACCTTGTATTCCCCTATAGCTCATTCCACTTTAGAGCTCTGTTGACTTGATAAGAGTTGATAGTGCCTTTTTTTTAAATTAAAAATTATGGTTAACATAAAGTTGAAAGAATTCAAGTAAGACGTGTTTACCTTGTGTTATAGTTGATACAACATTATATTCTATTCAATGTCCCAATCATATCATTAGTGTATGTTTGTTAATTATTAACAAGTTAAAAGAGCATTAGCATTTTTAAAATTTTACTTATTAACATATAAAATTTGTATTATAACAAAGAAAAACGACACAATTCCAATAAAAACTGTTCAAAAGATTTGAAAAGGCATTTTTCCAAAGAAGATATACAAATGCTAGCAGGATTTTCAAGATGACTGTTCTTAAATTAAGTTGCAATCCAATTTATCCTGGGAGGTGGCAGTTGGAATGTCCATTTGCTCTGCACCATCAAGGGACCTAAAGATTTTAATATTATTTTATTATTACAGATTAATAGTTTTTCATCCATACACATCATACTTTGTATGACTTTTGGCAAGTAACTGAAATTCTTTGTCTCAGTGTGTATTTGTGAAGCATGACTAATTCTTCTCACATTGCATGGTTTTTAGCAGAATAAATGGGGTCTAGTACAGATATTAATACATATACATATTTAAATAACAGCTACAGCAGACACACAAATTTGACTAAACTTCAAACATGTCCCAAACAAATTTTTCATTATCCAATTTAAAAATAAATCCTAGCCTGACCTGTGGTGGCGCAGTGGATAAAGCGACGACCTGGGAACACTGAGGTCGCCAGTTCAAAACCCTGCACTGGTCTGGTCAAGGCACATATGGGAGTTGATGCTTCCAGCTCCTCCCCCTTTATCTCTCTCTCTCTCTCACTCTCTGTCTACTCTGTAAAATGAAAAAAATAAAAAGAAATTCCTTTTAAAAAGAAATCCTAGGAATTGTAAATGATTTTTTTCCAGTACTATTACAGTTGAGAAGAGAATTCGATACCCTTCTGGACAATAATATGCAGAATAGACTGGGGAGTGTGCAAAGGGAAAGAGTTCTAAAAAATCTGTGATGCAAGAGATCAGAAACGGTTGATCACACTCCATTCTCCCCGCCACGCACTCTTATCTCTGTTCTTCTTTATCAAATTATGCCTTATTTTAAGAGTTGTGCCAGAATCCTACTGATAAAAAGAGAGAGCTAGTTAGCAACTAACCCATTTAGCTGCACCCACCAGGTTCCAGGATTAAGGTTTAAATCTTCCTTGCCAGGGTCATGCTGCCCCTGCTTTGCCAGCTCCCTAGTTATTGATATGTGTCGTCAATGGGCCACCACAAGCATCATGCGGCTGCTATCCAATGACAATCTTCAGTGATCAGAGTTGAGGATTTGAGCCACCATGCCCAGGCTGTGCTAGTAATGACCCCCAAGTCTAGGCCACAGTTATACCTTGTAATCCCAGAGCCTGTGCCATTGCTGCATTTTCCTTACCAGCTGGAGTCACAGCAGTGAGTCCCTGAGACCTGGGTGCTAATTTCATGAGATAGCTACAAACAACCATACCCTGGAAACCAGTGCTGCAGGCACAGTAAGCGTATTTGTCACCGTGGTACTATGGTAGTTCCAAGTGCGCCATATTCTAGAACAATGACTCAAATACTGCTCTAAAGTGTCTGAGTGCTATCATACCAGACTAGACAACAGGAAAAATCTTCTTAACTCTAACTTCCACCCAGAGACAAAAATAGAAAAACAAAAGGAGGGAGAATAAGAAGACCCCAGCAGCTTCAGCCTCCAAAGATTCAATAACCTTATCTGCATTTCCCCCCTGCAAGTTTTCTGTAGCCTTGGTCAAAGAAAACTCCCACAGTCTGGTCAACATCAATTTCAGCCAGTGGAATGGCACAGAGACTATACCACTGTGTCTTTCAAGAAATCAACAATAAAGCATTTTACTTAGCCAGTATCTGTACAACCACCTCCACTGAACACCTTTCCTTACTGAAGTGAGTTCAAAAAGATGAAAAGAAAAGACTGAGCCCTCAAATGCACAGTTATCAATGCAAACCCATTAGAAACATGAAAAAGCAAGGAATGTGACACCACCAAAGGACCACAATAATACTCTAGTATCTAACCCCAATGATAGGGAAATTTGTGAATTCTCTAAAAAGGAATTTAAAATAATTACTTTAATGACACTCAGAGATTCAAGAGAACACAGAAACAAATCAATGAAATTAGGAAAACAACATAAAATAGGAAATTCAAAAAAGAAATAGAAATCATATAAAAACAAATTCTGGAAGAATATAATGAATGATATAAAAAATGTAGTAGACTTTTAAAAGTAGGCCAATTTAGATAAAGAGAGAAAGTGTGATCTAAAGACAGATTCCTTGATATTATACAATAGGATAATCAATTAGCATGAAGAAGAATGAAATTTCTGTGATCTGTTCAACACAATGAAAAATATAAATCCAGCTTTGAGAGTCCCATAAGGAAAAGAGAGGGGAAAGGGACAGAAAACTTAACAAAACAATAGATGAAAATTTCCTAAGTTTAGGAGAGATATAGTCAAACAGGTACAGCTAGCTCAAAGATTCCCCAACACATTTAACCTAAAGAAAATGTTTCATAAACAGTATACAATCATGTGCCACATAACAGGAGTCTGGCTAATAATGGACCATGTTTATGACAATGTATAATGGTGCTGAAAGATTCCTATCCTCTAGTGATGGTATTGCCATTCTAACGTCATAGTACAACATTACTAATTTATTTGTAGTGATGTTAGTGCAAACAAACCTGTTGTATAGCAATACAGAATATATAATTACAGCTATAGGTTATACCAAATAGGTTTGTGTAAGTACACTATGATGTATTGAAATTATGAAATTGCCTAAAAATTTATTTCTTAGCATATATTTCCATTGTTAAATGGCATAAAGCTGTAAATCAAGCTATAAAAAAAAAAAAACAGCAAGGGAAAAGAAAGTCATCACATTCAAGGGAATTAAAATAAAGCTATCAGCAGATATCTCAAAGAATCATTATAGGCCAGGAGAGTGGAATGATATAGTCAAAGCGCTCAAAAAAAAAAAAAACAACAAATTTTCAACTAAAAATGATCTACCCAGCAGAGTTATCATTCAGAAATTAAGGACATATTCTTTCTTCAATATATAAAAGTTGAGAAATTTATATTCATTAGACCTACTCTAAATAAAAGGTAAAGAAAGTTCTTTAGGCTGAAACATATAGGCTACAATGTTATATTAATAAACACAATATAATGAGATAAATATTGGGACATACATAATATAATACACAAATAATAAAAAGAAAATTCTAAGCAAACAACATCAAAATATTTCAATTTACAAAGAAAGTTGACCAAAGAAGAAGAAAGAAACTATGAAGCAGAAACTATTAGAAAGTCATTTTAAAATGGCAATATAAGTCTTGCCTATTAATAATTACTTTCAATATAAGTGGCTTAAATTGACCAATTAATAGACACTGAGTGATTTACTGTACAAAAAGAAAGCAATAATAAACAATATGCTGCCAACAAGAGAGTTATTTAAGTGTTAACACACTCTCAGGCAGAAAGTATAAGAGATTATATATATATATATATATATATATATATATATATATAATTTCATAATATATATACTCTCATATATATAATCATATATATAAATATATATATATATATATATATATATATATATATATATATATATAAAGCAAATCAAAGCTAAAGGAGCATAGAGTAGCTATAGCTATTTAAACAAAATATATTTTAAGTCACAAATTAATAAGAGACAAAGACTGTGATTATATAATTATAAGGACTCAATTCATTAGTAGGCTATAACAATTATAAACATATGTAGTCATTATTAGAGGACCTGAATATATTAAATAATCATTAACAAACATGTAGAGAGAAATAAATAGCAATGTAATAATAGTAGGGATCTTCAATACCCTACGATCAACAATGGATAGATCATCTAGCTAGAACAACAATAGAGAAATAGTGGATCTGAATGACATTTTAAATCAATGAACTTAACAGATATATAGAACATTTTACCCAAGAGCAGTAGAATACACACTTTTATCAAGTACACACAGAACAGTGTTCATGATAGATCACATGAGAGGTCACACAACACCTCATAGAAAATTTAATGATGCTGTAATGACCCCAACTAAGTTCTCTGACCACAAAGAAAAAAACAAAACAATCTATATCTGAAAGGAAGAAGTAAAATTATCTTTGTTCTTAGATGACATGAATTTATACATAGAAAACCCAAAAGACCACTAAAAACTGTTAGAACAAATAAAGGAAATAAGTTGCACCTTACAAAATCAACATAGACTTCCTCCCCCTCCTCTCTTCTATTTCATCTGAATTCATGAAAGTTGTCATTTATTTCCAGTCAGTTCAAACTATTTTCTAACTTACCATTTCATTTATTTTTTGACCCATGAGTTATTTAGAAATGTGTGGTCTGGCCTGTGGTGGTGCAGTGGATAAAGTGTCAACCTGGAATGCTGAGGAGAGGAAGAAAGAGAGAGAGAAACAGTTGAGTTGCCAGGTGTTGAAGTAGACAAAGAAACAAACTATATATGAATGAATTTAATTCAACCTGTAATCACTTTCCTGGATGGTTATAAGTAAGAGACTAAAACCAGAGGAAGCTGCTATTCCTCCCGTGTAATAGTGCACTCCCTGGTTGGACTTAAGTGGATCAGTGAAAACCTGGTGTCATCTCACTTTTGAGGGATTCCAGGGCAAAGAGTCCACACAGTTTTATGCACACTGGGGATAAGAGGAAAGGAGAGAAGGGCTAGGTGTGAAAAAGTAGTAGGCACTGTGTCACAGTAGGAAAAGAATGTCTTTATGATTTTCCCATTATTTCCCAGTAAAGAGACTTTTGGAGGTAACTTTTATAGGAGTCTTCAGTTCAATGTCCCAGATAAAAAGTCATGGGAGTGAAGGTACCTGAATGAGAAATGCAAATATGGCATGAGGAGGAGCTTGAGACCTTGACTGAAATCCCCTTCTGAGACTGCAGTGCACTAGCTCTGCAACAAATCTGAAGTAGGGAAGTCAGCTCTCCCCACCAGACCTGCTAGGTAAACTCTTTGTAATTGTCTATGGTTGGCCCTACCACAATCACACATAAGTGTGTTTTTATCAGCTTGAAGTAAAATTTACAAAAAAACAATTGCATAAATTTAGGTAGTACAACATGACTTAAGATATACAATGCGATGATTTAATACATGTACATATTGTGATACGATTAACACAATCAAGTTAAATAACACATTTATCTTCTCACATAGTTATTTTTTATGGTACGAATACTTAAGGTATATACAATACAGTACTATTAATTATAGTCACGATTTGTACATTAGAACCCTCGACTCATTCATATTATAACTGTTAGTCTGTACCCTTGACCAACATTGTATTTTCATCCCCCCAACCACATGTCAACCACTGTTTGACTCTCTAGTTTTATGAGTTTGGTTTTTATTGTGTTTTTATATTTAAGTGACATTAAGTTTTTAACCAGAACTTGGGCTCCTGAACAACATATAAATTACAGAAGTACCATATCACTAATGCAATGTGTGGGAATACATTTATAGAATTACAGATATCTACTAGAAAATAAAAGGTCGTAGATCCACCTCAACATCGACCTTAAGAAACTAAAAGAAGAACTAATATACTCTATATAACATAAACACAATAACAAAGAAAAAAGAATAAAATCAATTTAAAAGCAATCAAAGGTGAAACTGAATAAAACCATAGTTATTACTTTGATAATTCCAATAAAAAGAATAAACTTCTACTTATGCTGATAAGGATCAAAAGTGAGAAGATTTGTGGTAAACTTTACTCTGACAGTCGTTTTAGACAAAAATATTAAAAAGAGAGAGGACTACAGACTAATACCCGCAAACACAACATTTTAGCAAATTGAATCCAGCAATATTTTGAAGGGATAATGCATCATAAGTAAACTTTAATACCAAGAATGCAGGTTCAGATATAACATTTTAACAAATCAATGTAATTTATCATATTAACAAACTGAAAATTAAAATTCATATAGTCATCTCATTATAGTAGGAAAACACATTTGAAAATTGAACATCAAATCCTTAAACAAGTTTCTGTAAAGTAGGAATAAATAGATGGCAATTTATTCAATCTGCTAAAGAAAATCTATGAAACATCAATAGGTAATACCATATTTGATAGTTGAAGGACTAAAAACATCCTGATTAAGATCGGGAATGAGAAAAGGATGACTGCAGTGATAAGAATCTAGGTGAGGGTGATGCTTATTGTGGTAGTTCTTTAGTGAAGGCAGAACCAATGATATAACTCATTTGGCATAACCTAGGCTATGTTCCTGATTGTTGACTTGTTGGCTTTCTGTATATTTTATGAGCTTTGTTTCTCAGACTTTCTATAATGCCTGTGAGCTTTGGTTAACTAGCACCTGTGCACAGTGGTGACCAACAAGCATTCTTACCTAAAGTTATGTTTTTTAGATTGACAATCATACTAATATTTCTAATAATTTTCCCAGCCTTATAATTTATAGGTATACATTATTTTTAAATTTTAAGGCAGCAGTACATTTTCCAATGTAAATATACGTATAATATATATATATATTATTTAAAAGAATAAAGAGTCAATTATAGGACTCTCTCTAATTTGTGGCACTGACCTATATACAAACAATGTGTTCTTATCCTGACTATAGCCACGAAGCAGATATAGAAACTCATTTTTCCCATTTGTGCAATGAAAGAAATACCTAATTTTAATGTTATAGCATCAATTAAATTATATAATATGTATATAGCAAGAGTCCAAAAGTTGAATATATATGACTTTTTAGTTCGAACGTTTTCATCACTGCTGATAAGAATGAATAAAAAAAGAAGTTCATCTAAATATTTACCAGAGAATTGCCAGATTATCACCGGTAAACAGAGAATTTTAAAAGCAATGCATAATAACAGGCATACAGATCAATGGGACAGAGTAGAGAACTCAGCATGAACTTATACCTTTATGGTCAACTGATATTTGACAAAGGAGGTAAGAGCATACAATGGAGTAAAGACAGTCTCTTTAACAAATGCTGCTGGGAAAATTGGACAAATACATGCAAAAAAACAACAACAAATTAGACCACCAACTTACACCATTCACAAAAATAAACTCAAAATAGATAAAAAAATTGAGTGTAAGTCATGAAACCATAATCACCTTGGAAGAAAGCATAGGCAGTAAGTAAGATCTCCTACATCTCTCACAGAAATATATAATTGCTGATTTAACTCCATGGGCAAGTGAAATAAAGGACAGGATGATAAAATGAAACTGCATCAAACTAAAAAGCTTTACACAGCAAAAGACAACATGAGCAAAATTAAAAGACAACCCCCATAATGGGAGACCATATTTACCAATAAGTCCAATAAGGGTTTAATAACCAAAATCTACAAAGAACTTGTCAAACTCAACACCAGGAAAGTAAATAATCCAATAAAAAATTGAGCCAAATATTGAGTAGACACTTCTTTAAACAGGACATATAGAATGCCAATGGGCATATGAAAAAATGTTCAACATCACTAATCATTAGAGAAATACAAATTAAAACCACTATGAGATACCACCTTACACCTGTCAGAATGGCACTCATTAACAAAACAACATATAACAAGTGCTGGTGAGGATGTGGAGAAAAGGGGACCCTACTGAACTGCTGTTGGGAATGCAGACTGGTACAGCCCCCAAAAAATGAAACTAAATAGGGCCATATCAAAATACATTACAATTAAAATGCCAAAGATAAAAGACAAAGAGAATCTTAAATATATCAAGAGAAAAACAGTTACATACAAGAACCCCTGTGAGACTGTCAGCTGATTTCTTAATAGAAATTTTGTACCCCAAAAAATTGGCATGAAATATTTAAAGTATTGAAAAGCATAAACTCAGAATTAGGACCACTCTAACCAGCAAACCTGTCATTTGGAATCAAGAGAGCAATAACGGATTTCATAGACAGCAAAAGCTAAAGGAGTTCTTCACCACTAAACCAGAACTGCAAGAAATGTTAAAGGAACTTCTTCAAATTGGGGGTAGGGAAGATTAAATATATGAATAATAAAATGTAGGAAAGAAAAAAATTCTCTCTGACACACTCTACCATTTAGTAAAAGAAGTGGATCAACTAAGTATAAAGCTAGTTCAAATATTGAAAGGTGGACCTTGCCAGTTTGCACAGTGGATAGAGCATCAGCCTGGCATATGGATGCATTGGGTTCAATTCCCAGTCAGGGTGCACAGGAGAAGTGCCCATCTGCTTCTCTTACCTCAATCTTTTTCTTCTCTTCCTCTTACCCTCCCACAGTCAGTAGCTTGATTGGTTCGAACACTGTCCCAGGTTCTGAGGTGTTGTAGACTGCAAGTGGCAAAAAGCCTTTATAAATTTGAGGCTTAGCAAAAGGCTAAATTCTCCGCAATCCACCTCCATATTGGCTATGATGCTGAGTATTTGCACCCACTTCACTTGCTTGTTTAAGTTGCTGGAAGCAATTTACATGCCCTTCCTCTCACTCTGTTTGTTCAGATGTTAGTTGATTTTGCTTATGCGTGGTAGAGGGATTCCTGTTTATGCCTAGGGCGAGTTTCTTTTTTTCCTCAGATGTGTAACTTTGTATCAAGGACTTACTTGATTTTCATATGGGTATATTATAAAGCAAACTGGGGTTATGGGGCACTCAGATATTGCCATCATCATTGAAGAGGTCTCCCAATGCTACCCTTTTTTCTTAATGAGTTTGTTTTCTTAATTTCACACTGTTCTCACTCAAGACTCAGAATTATGAGCTGCATTGGTCTGCAGCACTGAGGAAAGCTCAATAGTAACACATCAGCCTCAGGTGCTAAAAATAGCTCTGTAGCAAGTATCAGCCCTAGATAGGATTGCCAGGTACATTCTGGTCTGGGAACAACTGGGAGTCTGCCTCACTATCTCACCTTCTTTCACCTAAGGAAAAAAAAAAATAACTAAAGGCTAATATAGAAAATCATGTATATTTTCAACAATAAAATTAGGAATACACACACAAAAAGAAAAGAAGTAAAAAATGACAAAAACATAAATGTGGGTGGGAAGAGTAAAAATTGTAGTAATTTTAGAACGTATTTGAATTTAAACAACAATAGTCTATTATAAAAATAGATTGATATAGATGAAACACATAGTAATCACAACACAAAATTAATGACACGTGCAAGTAATAAGAAAATAGAAATATGAAAGAAAGATACAGAGAATTACAAAAGACTCAGAAAACTGTTAACAAAATGGTAATAAAATATACCTAGTAATTATAACTTTAAAAAGTAAGGAGACTAAATGGGCCAAATACATTGGTGGCTGAATGGATAAAAAGCAGACATATACATATGCAGCCTACAAAAGATTCACTTCAGACCAAAAGATACAGACTGAAAGTAAAAATATGAGAAAAAATATTTAATGCAAATCAAAATGAAAGTAAAGCTGAGTTAGTAATAATTATCTCCGATATAATGGGCTTTAAAACAAGGGCTGTCGGGAAATATCAGAAGAGTGTTTCGTGATGAAAAAAGGAATGATCCAACTCTCATAAACATCTCCACCCTAGACATAGTAGCACCTATATATATAAAGGAATAATGGTGCACATAAATGGATAGGTAGACAGTTATACGGTCATAACAGTGGAATTTAATACTCCATTGAAATCAATGGAGAGATGATCCAAACAGAAACTCAACAAACAACAGCAACATAAAATGGCATATTAGACTAGACTTAATTGACAATTTAAGGATATCTCACCCCAAAGAAGCAGAATGTACTGTCTTTTCAAGTGCACATGGAACATTTTATAGGATATACAATATGTTAGGCCACAACACAAGTCTCAATAAATATAAGAAGGTTAAAATCATTTTTCTTTTCCTCTGATCACAATGGTAAGAAGCAAGAAATCAATTACAAGAAGAAAACTAAAAAACACAGGAATACATAAAGGCTACACAACATAAGAAAGAAATCAAAAGATACCTTGAAAAAATAAACACGATAAAATGGCCCAAAATATATCAAACACAGTAAAAGCAGTTCTTAGAGGGAATTTCATAGAAATACAGGCATACCTGAGAAAAGAGAAAATATTAAAATAAACAATTCTACCTTACTAGAAAGAAGAACACACTAGCCCAAAATGAGAAGGAAAAAAAAAGAACTACAAGTAAATAAATGAAAGAATAAAAAAATAGAAAATATCAGTAAAACTAAGAGCTAGCTAGCTCTTTGAAAAGATTAACAAAATTTATATAATTTTACTGGAATCATCAAGAGAAAAAGGGAGGTGCCAAATAAATAAAATCAGAGATGAAATAGAAGGAGTGACGACTGACACCACAGAAATAAATAGGTTATAAAAAACCACTCCAAACAAGTATATGCTAACAAATAGAAGAACCTAAAAGAAATGAATAAATATCTAAAAACATACAATTTTTCATAGCTGAATCAGAAAAAAACAGAAAATCTAAAACTGATAACCACTAAGAAAATTGAAACAGTAATCAAAAAACTCCCAATAAACAAATACTCTGGACCAGATGGCCTCACAGGTAAGTTTTACCAAACATTCAAAAAATCAATGTCTGTCTTTCTCAAAATAATACATAATAATTGAAGAGGAGGGATAGCATAAAAAGTTAAAAAAAAATATTAAGACAAACACTCGTCTAGTTGCATTTAATAGGTAAATATACCTTTTCCAACTTATATACAAGTTCAACTTAAGAACAAACCTACAGAACCTATCTCATGTATAACCTGAGGATTGCCTGTGGTAATAGCATACAATGGAGTAAAGACAGTCTGTTTAACAAATGATGTTGGGAAAATTGGACAGCTACCAGCAAAAATATGAAACTAGACCACCAACTGACACCATTTACAAAAATAAACTCAAAATGGTAAGAAGCAAGATAAAAGACTTAAATGTAAGTCATGAAAACATAAGCATCCTAGAGGAAAACATAGGCAATAAGCTCTCTGACATCACTTCCAGTAATATATATTCCGATTTATCTTTACATGCAAGGGAAATAAAGGAAAGGATAAACAAATGGGACTATATCAAACTAAAAAGCTTTTGCACAGCTAAAGACAATATGAGGGAAATAAAAAGGCTAACTACACAATGGGGAACATGTTCGACAATACATAATATAAGGGGTTAATAACCAAAACATATAAAGAATTTGTAATACTCAACACCAGGAAGATAAACAGTCCAATCAAAAAATGGGCAAAAGAAATGAATAGGCACTTCTCCAAAGAGGAGATACAAATGGCCAATAGGCATATAAAAAATGTTCAATATCACTAGTCATTAAAGAAATGCAAATTAAAACCACAATGAGATACCACCTCACACCAGTTAAAATTGTACTTATTAACAAAATAACACAGAATAATTGGTACATGTACGCAATGGAATACTTTGGAGCCATGAAAAAGAAGGAAATATTATTTTTTGCGACTACATAGATGGACCTGGAAACTTATGTTAAGTGAAATAAGCCAGGCAGAGAAAAAAAAAAAATCATATGATCTCACTCATCTGAGGAATTCCACGAACAATATGAACTGAGGAGTGGAATAGAGACACAGGTGGGATCAAAAGATCCAGAAGAAAAGCGAACATAGGAAAAGGGGATGATAGGGTGATATGATAGGATGAGAGCAGAAGAGCAAATCATAGAGGAATGGGGGAAGTCGTTTCAGGGGTGTATGGGGGGATTTACTGGGGAACACAGAGAAGGGGAGGATGTATTCAAAGGGACACTAGAATCTATTTAAAGAGGATAAATAAATTAAAAAAGACTTACAGAAAAAAAAGTTAGTTCTTTCTCCATAGGCTTGGTCTTTCGACTGGTTTCTTTTCTTAGACTTAATGATAGAAACTTTAACTCTACACGTATCTGACATTTAATTTCACAGTCATATTTAAATAGGTTCTCAATCCATTCGCCAAATATATCATTATTTACTCCTTTAAAAAACAGCAATCAGGATTTATTTTTCCTAGATTTCTTTCTATGACTAGAGTATAACAGAAAACTACCATCCATAAAATATGTGAAGAGAAATAAATAATTAAATAATCTAAATATAAATCAGATTACTCTTTAGCTATAATGTTTTTAATTGATGATGTCTAAAATACAAATTTTAAAAGGCTTGATTTTTAACAATAAAACCAAATTTTTCTTTACTAGGAAGCATCAGTCATAGGACCCATCTAATTTTATGTATTTACTTTTAATTTTTTAATTTATTCTTTTAAGAGACAGAGGAAGGGAGGAAAAGATAGAAACATCAATTTGTTGTCCCGTTTACTTATGCATCATTAGTTGATTTGTGTATGTGCCCTGACCAGGGATTGAGCCATAAACTTAGCATATCTAAACAATGCTCTATCTAACTGAGGTACCTGGTCAGAGCCAGGACCCATCCAATTTTACACTATGAAACCCATAATGGCATAGATTTAGCATTCTTCAGTTGAGTATAAAATGTGGATTTAAATGTCTCTATATGAGAACTTTCACATTTTCTAATAAAATCAATGTGAGAAAACAACTGATAGTATATTACTGAAATATATTTTTTATTTTTATTTTAAAACAACGTTATCATATTTTTCTTAATTTTAATGGAGTGACATTGGTCATTCAGGGCACATATGTTCAGAGAAAATATTTCCAGGTTATTTTGACATTTGATGATATTGCCTACACATCACCCAAAGTCAAATTGTCCTTCATCGCCTTTTATCTGGGTTTATTTGTGCCCCTCTCCTCTCCCTACCCCCTCCCTCCCTCAGCCTCACCCCAGGTAGCCAGTACACTCTTGTCCATGTCTCTGAGTCTCATTTTTATGTTCCATCTATGTATGAACTCATATACTCCTTAGTTGTTTCTGATTTACTTACTTCACTCAGAATAATGTTATCAAGGTCCATCCATGCTGTTACAAATGATCCCATGTCAACAGTTCTTATAGCTGAGTAGTATTCCATAGTATATATGTACCAAAGCTTTTTAATCCACTCGTCCTCTGACAGACACTTGGGCTGTTTCCAGATCTTCACTATTGTGAACAATGCTGCCACAAACATGGGGGCGCTTTTCTGCTTCCCTACAGTGCTATGGTGTTCTTAGGGTATATTATGAAAAGTGGGATATCTGGGTCAAAAGGCAGTTCGATGTTCACTTTTTTGAGGAATCTACATACTGTTTTCCACAGTGGCTGCACCAGTCTGTATTCCTACCAGCAGTGCAGGAAGGTTCCCTTTTCTCCACATCCTCGCCAGCATTTATTCTGTGTTGTTTTGTTGATGAGCCTCATTTTGACTGGTGTGAGGTGATATCTCATTGTGGTTTTAATTTGCATTTCTCTAATGATTAGTAATGTTGAGCATTTTTTTCATATGCCTATTGGTCATCTGTATGTCCTCTTTGGAGAAATGTCTGTTCATTTCTTTTGCCCATTTTTTGATTGGATTGTCTTCCTAGGGTTGAGTTTTATAATTTCTTTATAAATTTTGGTTATTAACCCCTTATCAGACATATAGTCGAATATGTGTTCTCATTGTGTGGTTTCCCTTTTTATTCTGTTCTTATTGTCTTTAGTTGTGCAAAAACATTTTAGTATGCTATAGTCCCATTTGTTTATCCTGCCTTTTATTTCATTTGCCCGTGGAGATAAGTCGGCAAATATATTGCTGCGACAGATGTCAGAGAGCTTACTTCCTATGTTTATTTCTAAGATGCTTATGGTTTCATGGCTTACATTTAAGTCCTTTATCCATTTTGAGTTTGTTTTGTGAATGGTGTAAATTGATGGTCTAGTTTCATTTTTTGGAAGGTAGATGTTCAATTTTCCCAAGACCATTTGTTAAAGAGGCTATCTTTACTCCATTGTATGCTCTTTCCTCCTTTGTCAAATATCAGTTGTCCATAAACGTGTGGGTTTATTTCTGGGTTCTCTGTTCTGATCAATTGATCTATGAGCCTCTTATTCTGCCAATATTTTTCTCTCTTGAGTACAATGACCTTGTAGTAAACCTTGATATCCGGAAGAGTGATACCTCCGGCTATATCTTTTATTTTAAGATTGCTGAGGCTATTTGTGTTCCTTTTTGGTTCCATATAAATTTTTGGAATATGTGTTCTATATTTTTGAAGTATGTCATTGGTATTTTAATTGGTATTGCATTAATTTTATAAATTGCTTTGCGTAATATAGACATTTTTCTAATCAATTTTTTTTTATTTTATTCATTTTAGAGAGGAGACATAGAGTAAGAGAGAGAGAGAGAAAGAGAGAGAAAGGTGGGAGGAGCTGGAAGCTCAAATTCCATATGTGCCTTGACCAGACCAATGCAGGGTTTTGAACTGGCAACCTCAGTGTTCCCAGGTCGACGCTTTATCCACTGCGCCACCACAGGTCAGGCTTGATATAGACATTTTAATGATGTTTATTATTCCTAACCATGAGCACAGTATATGTTTCCACCTGTTTGTATCTTCCTTGATTTCTTTTATCAATGTTTTATAATTTTCCAAGTACAAGTTCTTAACCTCCATTTTTAAAATTACTTCTAGGTACTTTATTCTTTTGGCTGCAATAGTGAAGGGGATTGTTTCCTTAATTTCTTTTGCTGATATTTTATTGTTGGTGTATAGAAATGCCTCTGATTTCTGAGTATTAATTTTATATCCTGCCACCTTGCTGAATTCATTTATAAGGTCCAGTAGTTTGTTGACTGAAACTTTAGGGTATTCTATATACAATATCATATCACCTGCAAATAATGACAGTTTTACTTCTTCTTTTCGAATTTGGATGCTTTTTATTTCTTCTTCTTGTCTGAGTAATGTGGCTCAGACTCTCAGAACTATGTTGAATAAGAGTGGTGAAAGGGGGCACCCCTGCCTGGTTCCTGATCCTAAGGGGATTGCTTTTAATTTTTGCAAATTTAGTATGATGTTTGCTGTGGGTTTGTCGTGATGGCCTTTATCATGTTAAGGTATGTTCCCTGTATTCCCACTTTACTGAGAGTTTTGAGCATGAATGGGTACTGGATTTTATCAAATGCTTTTTCTGCATCTATTGAAATTATCATGTGATTATTGTCCTTCCTTTTGTTTATGTAGTGAATCACATTGATTGATTTGCAAATATTGAATCAGCCTTGCCTCTCCAGAATAAATCCCACTTGATTATGGTGTATGATTTTTTTCACATATTGCTAGATCTGGTTGGCTAAAATTTGTTGAGAATTTTAGCATCTAAATTCACCAGGGATATTGGCCTATAATTTTCTTTGTATGTTTTTGCCTAGTTTCGGGATCAGAATTATGCTCTCCTCATAAAAGGAGTGTGGATGTCTTCCTTCCTCTTGAATTCTTTGAAATTGCTTGAGGAGGATAGGAGTTAGTTCTTCTTTAAATTTTTGGTAGAATTCTCCTGTGAATCCACCAGGTCCAGGACTTTTCTTTATTGGGAGTTTTTTCGATAACTATTTCTATCTCATTTGTTGGAATTGGTCTGTCTAGGTGTTCTGATTGTTCTAGATTGATTTTTCGAATATTATATGATTCAAAAAATGTGCCCATTTCACCAAAGTTATCTAATTTTTTGGCATAGAGTTCTTCATAGTATTTTCTTACAATACTTTGTATTTCTGTTGTGTTCGTTGTTATTTCTCCACACTCATTTCTAATTTTATTTGCTTGAGTCTTCTCTCTTTTTTCTTGGTGAGTTTATTTAAAGGTCCCTCAATCTTGTTCACCTTTTCAAAGAACAAGCTCCTTTTCATGGATCCTCTGTATTGTTTTCTTAGCCTCTGTGTCATTTATTTTTGCTCTGATCTCTATTATTGTTTTCCATCTATGAGTCCTGGACTTTATTTGCTGTTGTTTTTCTCTTTCTTTTAAATGCAGGGTCAAATTGCTTATTTGAGCTTTTTCTAGCTTCTCATGATATACCTGTAGTGCTATGAACTTCCCTCTCAGTACTGACCCAAGGTCTTCTCTTGGGTTTCTTTAAGAGCCCAGACATTGAGCCAAAACAGTAATTTTCTCAGAGAGAAAGGTAAATTGAGAGGGGTAGGGGAGAGCATTACATTTGGTCTAGTACCTTTTTTGATCACTGGAGTCACAACTGTAAATGAGAAAGCCATAGTTCCTACTTATATAATGTCTGTATTATAATTGGGAGAAAGAAAAAAGTAAAGTTACATGTAAAAATATAAAACAGCACTATCTAAAATTAGCTATAAAAACAGTCTAATAAGAATAAGTGATAGAAGTTTCCAGAGAGATTTTAGAGCTGCATATGATTGTATAGTGAGGAAAGTGATCTGAAATAGAAAAGCTGAAAACTGAATGTGAAAGAGTTTGAACTACAGAATTCTAGAGTAAAATGTTCAATTTATAAAAATAACACAGGCAACAGCCAAAAAAAATAGTGTTCTCAATGTAGTGACTGGTACAAATTCAGTAACACTGAAAATGAATAAATTTTTTTTCTGTTTCCTATAGCATCTTCAAAATAAGTTTAATTGGAAATGTTGGTATTAATATTAAATAAAAGAAGGATTTCTAAAAGAAAATATCAGATCAGGTATAAAGAATATTAAGAAACCCACTATTTGGTCAGACCCATGGTGGTGCTGTGGATAGAATGTTGACTGGGATACTAAGGTCTCCGGTTTGAAACCCTGAGGTCCCTGGCATGTGCATGAGATCCACTAAATTACCACAACTACAAGTTTATGTTTCTTATCTCTCTTGCTTAAAACAAAAACAAAACAAAAAATAAATAAACCCACCAATTAATTATATAAATGTTTACAAATATAAAGAGGTGATTTGGGACACTATTTCAAATAAATATTTAATTTTTTCAAAGAAAAAGTTTTTCATTGCTGAGTAAATATAAATTGCAAATTTTGTCAACATATCTGTAGATATTAATGCTGGATATAAATTTTTCATTTATTTTATTTATAGTTTAAAAATATCAACCGGTTTCATACTTCTTATTTTATTTCCATGCCATTTCTTTTTATTGGAAAATACTGTTTTAATCTTTATCTTTCTCAAGAATAAATCACAGGACTAAGAATAAATCAAAGTCAAAAATGGAGATGTAGGAGAATCTAGCCTCTGTTCCAACAAAAAATAGCTATCCACAAATACAGACAGCTTGGTGGAACTCTGGAGTCCACTTAAGAACTTTAGCAACACAGTGGAATTCAAACCATAAAGAAAACCATTTTGTCTGTAGCACCTCTTCCTCATGCGAGCACTTCTCAGCATAAAGAGAAATATATCCAGCTAGAAAGAGTTCATTGCACCCCGTTGGGAGTGTGTGTGTGTGTGTGTGTGTGTGTGTGTGTGTGTGTGTGTGTGTGAGTGGGTGTGGGTGTTGTGGGTGTGTTGAGAAGCTCCAGCCTCAATGCCAGAAAGATTGGACCAGTCTTCATAGGTTGGTTCAAGAGGGTTGGGATTTTCCCCCCACCTCTGATGCCACATGAGGTGACTGCTCCACCCAAGAAATATGGCAATTGCAGTATTGGAGAATAACTCAGCACAAGGGTTTCAGTGGTAGTCCCCTCAGTGTCTCTCTCTGGGCCACCAACTTTATGCTTTCCTCATGCAACTCTAGTCCTCTCAGCCTTCCCCCAGCCAAAGTCCAAGGTAAGTGGTGGTGAAGGAGATTTTCTGTGCTGGCCTTTTAAGGTGGAACTTGCAACTCTGAAAACTCCTCTCTTTCTCGTATATATGGAAACTTCAGCTCCTTTCACTGCCAAATGCTGTGTGGGCACCTATACAAAGCTCTGGGGCTCTAAGCTGGGGCATTAGGCCTGGGGCGTAGGACCCTTCTCTCTCAGGGTGACCCTCTCACAGTGAGAGTCCCTCTGGGCCTTCTACTGCTGCTTGGCCCCTGGAGCAGGGCAGCCCTTCCTACATCTCTGCCCTTCCAACCCTTTTTGATGGGGCTTCTTCTGTGATCCTTGGTTATAGACTGTTCCTCTTTTAGTCCAAACTTGATTTTTTAAGATGATTGTTTTTAAATTTAGTTGTAATCAAATTTGGTCCTGGGAGATGGCAGTTGGAACATCTGCCTACTCCATCACCATGTTGGAATTGTCCATATTCCTTTTTCAATGGCAGCGTCACTTCCCAGTGAAGTAACAAACACGAGGTGATTAAAATGTAATATTTCATCATAGGTAAAGTGAGTTTTATGAAATAAAATAAATATTATAAGCATAGTTTCATCAATTTTTTTTTTTTTACCTATGGACAGAATGAACATTACCACTGGCATTTAGAATATGCTGTTGCACAGATGCACATTAAAAAAGAGGAAGGGATGTAAATTTGTAATTCCCACATCAAAGGTAGTCAGCCACCCACCTTAGAGAGAACCCTGATTACCAGTGCTATTTTAACAAATAGTTCACCAAACTCAGCAAAACATTAGGTATTCTCTACCAAACTGGTGCAAACTGGCTGAATTCTACCCCTTGTAAATACTGGCCTTGTAAAATAAACTTAGGAATGTTCCAGCCTCTTGAATTTTTTCGAAAAGTGAGTACAACTTCTAATCATGGGTACAAACTTAGCACAGTCATGTCGACCCCAAGATTATGAACATGTTTCGTAGGAGGATTTCTTCTTTTACATCTGATATCTAATCCTTCTAGGATTTCACTTTCAAGTAACAAAAATGCTTTTGTCAGATGTAAAGAAGAATATGTGAGCAGATACAGGAAGATACCTACAGTAAGATATCATTCATAGGAAACAACCACAATAGGAAAAGGAACAGAGACAGAAAGCAGTACAGGGTTAGCCAGGGGCAGGAGTGTGGAGAGAATCCTTTTGGAGCAGGGTTTCTTTTTGGGGTGATAGAATGTTCTGTAATTAGATGGTAGTGATGCTTCCACAGTATCATGAATTAACTTTATGCTAAGTTTAATATATAAATAATAATTTTTATTTATTACTTAAAATGAATCTTGCCATAAAAAATAAATAAAAACAAGGGATAAAAAAAAGAATAAGCCTGACCAGGCAGTGGGCCAGTGGATAGAGTGTTGGACTGGGATGCGGAAGACCCTGGTTCGATACCCCAAGGTCCCCAGCTTAAGCATGAGCTCATCTGGTTTGAGCAAAAAGCTTGCCAGATTGGACCCAAGGTTGCTGGCTCCAGCAAGGGGTGGCTGAGTCTGCTGAAGGCTCGTAGTCAAGGTACACGTGAGAAAGCAATCAATGAACAACTATGGTGTTGCAAGCGCAATGAGAAACTAATAATTGATGCTTCTTACCTCTCTCCATTCCTGTTTGTCTGTCCCTATCTATCCCTGCCTCTGACTCTCTCTCTGTCCTTGGAAAAAGAAAAAGAATAAAAGAAAAAATACCCAAAGCCCCAATTAATAACAATAAAAGAACAAAATATTGAATCATGGCATGGAGAAAAGAAAAACATAACTTCAAAATATAAAAGGAAAAAGTCAAAGATGAAAGGTGAAAATAGCTTCCGATGGGAAAGGGAGTGCAGGTTCAACAGCAGCTCTAGACTTGACCCTGAGACATTTTCTCCAGGCAACCCCTACCCCCGGCAGGACCCAGGGAGGGGGGAGGAAGGGTTCTTGAGGCAAGGTGTAAGGGCCACAGTTTGGTCATGAGATGCTGCACAGGCTTCAGAACTAGGGCAGGGGCTGCTGCTGGGGGAGGCAAGTTTGTCAGAGGTCAACACCCTGCCAGGTCTGGAGTGGCCACCATGTCTGCTCCTGGGTCTTACTCCCCAGGCTGTCTGACAGGTGATGAGGCAGGAGCTGGCTCCTCCTCCTGGGCTGGTGCAGGAGTTGGAAGAGGAGAAAGATCACCCACCTGTCTGCCTTTCCATGTGGCCTCCCGCCAAAAAATTACAGGCAGATCCTTCTAGACAGCCATAGCCGGTACCCACCACAGGACTCCTCCCCACCAGCAGTCTAGCAGATGGGCGGTGTGAAGCAAGTCTATGCTTTTGCCCAGTGTCTGGTGGTGCTCCCTGTGTGTCTAGCACTGATCATAAGCTTGTATGGTCTCTATCCTCAATCCCATCCCTACTTCCTTCTCCTTCTATCTATTGGGCTCTGCCTCGTTGGGTTTATGGTCATCTGGTGCGGTTTGGATAATGTGGGTAAGTGCTCCAAGCTGGAGTTAGAAATTGTGAGGTGCTTGTGAACCCTGGTAGATCAGGTATGAAGCCCTCCTCTTGGGTCCCGTACCCTTAAGCATCTCCTCAGACAGGAGCAGTGACCTCACTTCCTGACAACAGAGCCCAGCAGTTGGAACCTGGTAACCAGGCAGCCACATTCTAAAACTGACCCCAGACAGCTCATTTGGTTGGAGATATTCAGAGAGATAGGATGTTCTCTTGTTGTCTTCCCCACTCGCAAGGTCGTGGCCCTCAAAAAAGACACAGTGACAGTGCTTTCAACCGCTGCTGGCGCTGGATCCGCACTCAGCCCAGACGCCTGTGTCTGTTTTCACGGAGGGACCCAGAAGTAACACAGGGATGCCTGGCGTGGTTCAGTTAGGGCCAGGCCACCACTTTGATCCCATTTGGACATCCCTATTTTCCTTCAATGTGTGTGTGTGTGTGTGTGTGTGTGTGTGTGTGTGTAGCACAGGGGTTCACGTGGGGAGTACCTGTCCTAGCAAAGAACAGGCAAGGGCGGAAGGCAGTGACAGAATCCTGGTGGGTCTGTCATGTTCACACTCAGCTCAGGGCTGATTGGGGGCCTGCAGTGCGAGCAACACCTTCTGCAGGGTGTCTATCTCTAGTTCTGGAGGTGAATGTCCTTCCCCTTAGGCGAGGTCTGTGCAGACACAAGGCTGGGCCTGATTGGGGAGCAGAATATTCAGTGGGCAGAAGCACCAGCGACTAGGGCCAGGCAATGCTTGAGGTCCCTGGACCAGCTGCTGGTCACTGTCACTGCAGATCTCTCCCAGAACATTGAGGAGCAGCTGGTCAGTGGAAACACTCATCCTGTCTCCACCAGTGAGGGATAGGAGAGCCACACCACCAAGGGCCAGAGAGGGCTGGACGAGAGTGTGGCCACCTGGGGTCTAGGGAACAGGGCCCATGAATGACCAAAGAAGCAGCCCAGAATTTACAGACAACTCACAATTTCTGATTTCAACCTGCAGCAGCATGCCCAAGTGAAGAGAGCTGTCCCAGAGGACCTGGAGCTCAAGGACATAAAACCCAGGGAGTTAGAACAGAAGGGTAAGAATGTGGGGGAGTTGGGGGGTGGTTGGAGGTGGTGAGCTTATGGGGAGGTGTCAGTGGCAGACACACAGGAACACCCCAAGAGGCTGGCCCGAAGCAGACTAACCTCAGACTGCCGGTGAAGAGGAAGTCCTGTGGTACGTCCTGGGCTGTAGCTTCTTAAGAAGGCTCTGGGGTCTTCTGTCCTTGAGGGAAGGCATGGAAATACAGGTATGTAGGTGACCTTTCTATTCTCACAACTCTCACCCCAGCACAGGACATAGAGCCAGCTGTTCCCACTTCAACACCTGAGAAGCCAGTCCCAGCGGCGGACCTGGAGGTTGCTAAACATCAGAAGGGCTGTCCCCCTCTGGCGGCTCGGACCCCTCCCGTGGCCGGGCGCCCTCTCACGGCCAGGCCTCCACCCACGGTCATCCCAGCTGCAGCTCTGGGTCCAGGGCTGGCCTGTGCCATATCTCCTGAGCTCCCTGAGGAGGCCCCACAGGCCAGGCCTGAACTACTCTCTCCAGAAACTGACCTGCCTCCCGCCAGACACCGGGCCACTTTTTTGAGAAATAGCTCAGAGCCAGCTGTAGAGCTAATTAATCCTCAACGACTACTTCAAATATGTGTTGCTTTACCTCCTGAGATCGTTGAAGAATTTTTTTTTTTCCCTTCGTATTCGTCAGACTAGGATGTATTGCAATTATAATTAAAACTTACTGTTTACATTTTAAATTGTGTCATTTTTGAGCATGAGGTACATCTATAATCCTGTGTATCACCACCACTACCTAACAATGTTCCATCACCCTAAAAAGAAACCCTGCACCAATAGTACTCACGCCCCACTCCTCCTGACCCTGGCCACCCCTCCTCTGCTTCAATCTCTGCTCCTAGCCTATTCTGGATGTTTCCTATAAACGCGATCTTATAATAGGTGTCTTTTTGTGTCTATTCAAATATATTTGTTCACTTTTTATCTAAAATAACATTTTTGTTATCTGAAAGGGAAAACCCGAAGAAATTAGAGACTAGATAATAAAAAGTCCTTTAGGTAAGTGTGTCCATAAAACCCAGGGTAGAGACCACTTTGCTAAGTGCGAGCCCAGGGCAAGAAGAAAGTCAGGCAATGGCTGGCTCTTCCAGTGCCCAAAACAAACACAATAAAAATGCAGAGATCTGGAAAGACACACCACAATCTGGAAAGCATTGCTCATAAACTGAAGACACAGAGAGGTTTTAGATCCCCATGATGCAGAAAATTCTCGAATATCAGTGTTTTCAAAAGGGACAGATAGGAAACTTCTGCACTTCCAACAAGAGGCAGTGCACACGTCAGTGCACATCGGAGATACCTGACCTTCCTGATGGTGGCACGTGCACTGTAAACACAGGAGAGAGCACTGTCACCATCAGGTTGGCAGGTTTCTGGTCTGGTGATGACCAGCTCTGGGGACAAAGTGAGGAAGCGAAGCAGAGGCCCCATAAGAGCCCCTGGAACAAAGAGAACAAAGCCCCTCTCTGGGAGGACAGTGTGCAGGAATCATGCAAGTCCCACCAGGTCTCACCTTCACCTGGCAGTGCCCATCCTAGGAGGTTATTCCCCAGAAATTTTGCACAATTGTTTAACTTTTATATTTGGGTCTAGCCATCAGAGCACTGATGAAATAGCCAAAAATTGAAATAAACAATGTCCATAGAGAGGGATGGGATTCACCCATCCTGGCCTACATGGAAGGGAAGCTGAGCAGCTACTAAAGTGGGTGCAAGGACCTTCACATGCCAACAGATATGAACTTCAGGGGTTCTCTCATGTGAGACACATAGGCTAACTATCTGCATCCGAAATCCCACCTATTAGACCACATACATGTGATTTCAAGAGGCACACACACATATGAGAAAATGAGGCTGTGTATGACAGACACAGAATAAGAGAGGTGAAGTCTGAGAGAGCTAGCCACCAAGCCACTCATAATGGTCACCTCTGGGGCAGGACTTGCAAATCAATTATCTTCTCCTTGAGGTAATATCTAAAAATTTAATAATGCATGTGTGACTTTGATAGTTCTAAAAATATTAAAATTGTGTTCATTGTTCATCATTTATCACTCATCTATGGAGTAAAGTATATTATTTAAAGAATTTATGACATAGAAATAAAAGTTTTTTTTAGCACAATAATGAATTATAAAGCAATTCAGAATCAAGTAAAGAACAAAGTCCTCCAGGGAGAATAGCACTGACGGGGTGCTCACTGTTCCAATCCTTTCCCTGTGTGCGCACATTGTGTCAGTATGTGCATGTGTGTGTTCCCGTGTTCCAACACTCATGAGTGCATGTGTGGGTGACTGAGCATGTCCACATGTGTGTGTATGTGTATGCACTTGTGGGTGTTGTGTGAGGAAGATTCCTGGGAGTGTGCCCTTCCTGACCCTCATTTGCTACTGTTGACAGTGACAGTCAGTCCTCACCTTCCTTGGCATTTCCTATGTCCTCACATTAGAATTTTCAAAGCCTTTGCTGTGGAACATGAGCCAGTTCTGAATTTTCACTCCCATCACTGTGCGGAATGGATGTCTCCGTCCATAAATCAGATTTAGTTGGGACAAGGCTCTGGAGAAGGAGGAATTAGGGGTTTCAATTGCACACTGGACTTCACTGCCTGGAGCACCAGAGCCAGAAGAAGGTAGGTGCTCACAAAACATCTGGCGATGAAAATAGTGGGGTCTACTCCCATTAGAAAAAGTTACCTCTTAAGGTGTTAATGAAAGAAATATTCACTTGCCTTCACTCAACCCTGCCTTTGGCAGAAAGGCAGTATCTCAGAACTGACTGGCATCATACAGAGAGACGGATGGAGGGACAGCTACCAAGGTGCCTATGCTGAATCCATCTCTTAAACTCCCCACTGACACCACATTTCCTGGGTCAAACATCCCTCTCCATATCGCATCAGCCTGGGAATTGCACTAGCCTCACCCTCCTCACTCTCTGTGGCCGACTAGCCAAGCAGTGTCCTGTAGAGTAGTCTGTACTCAAAATATGCACCTGCATTGTAATTATGGACTTTCCTGGGCACCTTGTATTCCCCTATAGCTCACTACACTTTAGAGCTCTGGTGACTTGATAAGAGTTGATAGTGCCTTTTTTTTTTAAATAAAAATTATAGTTAACTTAAAGTTGAAAGAATTCAAGTAAGACGTGTTTACCTGCTTTTATAGTTGATACAACTTTATATTCTATTCAATGTCCCAATCATATCAGTAGTGTATGTTTGTTAATAATTAACAAGTAAAAAGAGCATTAGCATTTTTTAAATTTTACTAATTAACATATAAAATTTGTATAATAACTAGAAAGACAACACAATTCCAATAAAAACTGTTCAAAAGATTTGAAAAGGCATTTTTCCAAAGAAGACATACAAATGCTGAGCAGGATTTTCAAGATGACTGTTCTTAAATTAAGTTGCAATCCAATTTGGTCCTGGGAGGTGGCAGTTGGAATGTCCATTTACTCTGCACCATCAAGGGACCTAAATTTTTTAATATTATTTTATTATTACAGATTAATACTTTTTCATCCATACACATCATACTTTGTATGACTTTTGGCAAGTAACTGAAATTCTTTGTCTCAGTGTGTATTTGTGAAGCATGACTAATTTTTTTCACATTGCATGGTTTTTAGCAGATTAAATGGGGTCTAGTACAGATATTGATACATATAAATATTTAAATAACTGCTACAGCAGACACGCAAATTTGAATAAACTTCAAACATGTCCCAAACAAATATTCATTATCCAATTAAAAAGAAATCCTAGGAATTGTAAATGATTTTTTTCCAGTACTATTACAGTTGAGAAGAGAATTCGGTACCCTTCTGGACAATAATATGCAGAATAGACTGGGGAGTGGGCAAAGGGAAAGGGTTCTAAAATCTGTGATGCAAGGTATCAGAAACGGTTGATGATACTCCATTCTCCCCACCACATACTCTTATCTCTGTTCTTCCTATATGAAATTATGCCTTAATTTTCAGAGTTGTGCCAGAATCCTACTGATAAAAAGAGAAGGGCTAGTTAGCAACTAACCCATTTAGCTGCACCTACCAGGTTCCAGGATTAAGGTTTAAATCTTCCTTGCCAGGGTCATGCTGCCCCTGATTTGCCAGCTCCCTAGTTATTGATATGTGGCTTTAATGGGCCACCACCAGCATCATGCGGCTGCTATCCAATGACAATCTTCTGGGATCAGAGTTGAGAATTGAGCCACCATGTCCTGGCTGTGCTAGTAATGACCCCAAGTCTAGGCCACAGGTATACCTTGTAATCCCAGAGCCTGTGGGACTGCTGCATTTTCCTTACCAGCTGGAGTCACAGCAGTGAGTCCCTGAAACCCGGGTGCTAATTTCATAAGATATCTACAAACAACCACACCCTGGAAACCAGTGCTGCAGGCACAGTAAGCGTATTTGTCACCGTGGTACTATGGTAGTTCCACGTGCACCAGATTCTAGAACAATGACTCAAATACTGCTCTGAAGTGTCTGAATGCTAACATACCAGACTAGACAACAGGAAAAATCTTCTTAACTCTAACTTCCACTCAGAGACAAAAATAGAAAAACAAAAAGAGGGAGAACAAGAAGACCCCAGCAGCTTCAGCCTCTAAAGATTCAATAACCTTATCTGCATTTCCCCCCTGCAAGTTTTCTGTAGCCTTGGTCAAAGAAAACTCCCATAGTCTGGTCAACATCAATTTCAGCCAGTGGAATGGCACAGAGACTATACCACTGTGTCTTTCAAGAAATCAACAATAAAGCATTCTATTTAGCCAGTAACTGTACAACCACCTCCACTGAACACCTTTCCTTCTTGAAGTTAGTACAAAAAGATGAAAAGAAAAGACTGAGACCTCAAATGCACAGTTATCAATGCAAACTTAATAGAAATATGAAAAAGCAAGGAAATGTGACACCACCAAAGGACCACAATAATACTCTAGTATCTAACCCCAATGATAGGGAAATTTGTGAATTCTCTAAAAAGGAATATAAAATAATTACTTTAAAGACACTCAGAGATTCAAGAGAACACAGAGACAAATCAATGAAATTAGGAAAACAACATAAAATGAGAAATTCAAAAGAGAAATAGAAATCATAAAAAAACAAAATTCTGGAAGAATATAATGAATGATATAAAAATGTAATACACTTTCAAAAGTAGGCTTATTTAGATAAAGAGAGAAAGTGTGATCTAAAGACAGATTCCTTGATATTATACAATAGGAGAATCAATTAGCATGAAGAAGAATGAAATGTCTGTGATCTGTTCAACACAATGAAAAATATAAATCCAGCTTTGAGAGTCCCATAAGGAAAAGAGAGGGAAAAGGGACAGAAAACTTAACAAAATAATACATGAAAATTTCCTAAGTTTAGGAGAGATACTGTCAACCAGGTACAGCTAGCTCAAGGATTCCCCAACTCATTTAACCTAAAGAAAAGGTACCAAAAACGTTACACAATCATGTGCCACAAAACAGGAGTCTGGCCAATAATGGACCATGTTTATGACTATGTGTAATGGTGCTGAAAGATTCCTATCCTCTAGTCATGGTATTGTCATTCTAACGTCATAGCACAACATTACTAATTTATTTGTGGTGATGCTAGTGCAAACAAACCTGTTGTATAGCAATACAGAATATATAATTACAGCTATAGGTTATACCAGATAGGTTTGTGTAAGTACACTATGATGTATTGAAATTATGTAATTGCCTAAAAATTTATTTCTTAGAATATATTTCCATTTTTAAATGGCATAAAGCTGTAAATCAAGCTCTAAAAAAAAAAAAAAATACCAACAAGAGAAAAGAAAGTCATCACATTCAAGGGAATTAAAATAAAGCTATCAGCAGATTTCTCAAGGAAACATTACAGGCCAGGAGAGTAGAATGATATAGTCAAAGCGCTCAAAAAAATAAATCAAATTTTCAACCAAAAATACTCTACCCAGCAGAGTTATCATTCAGAAATGAAGGACAGATTCTTTTTTAGATAAATGATAGTTGAGAAATTTATATTCATTAGACCTACTCTAAAACAAAGGTAAAGAAAGTTCTTCAGGCTGAAACATATAGCCTACAATGTTATATTAATAGACACAATATAATGCGATAAATATTGAGACATACATAATATAATACACAAATAATAAAAAGAAAGAAATCAAAGCAAACTACTTCAAAATATTTCAATTTACAAAGAAAGATGGCCAAAGAAGAAGAAAAAAACTATGAAGCAGAAACTATTAGAAAGTCATTTTAAAATGGCAATATAAGTCTTGCATATTAATAATTACTTTCAATATAAGTGGTTTAAATTGACCAATTAATAGACACTGAGTGACTTACTGTATAAAAAGAAAGCAATAATAAACAATATGCTGCCTACAAGAGACTGATTTAAGTGTTAACACACTCTCAGGCAGAAAGTAAAAGAGACACATCAATAGCTAATACCACACTTGATAGTTGAGGGACTAAAAACATCCTGATTAAGATTGGGAATGAGAAAAGGATGACTGCAGTGATAAGAATCTAGGTGAGGGTGATGCTTATTGTGGTAGTTCTTTAGTGAAAGCAGAACCAATGATATAACCCATTTGGCATAACCTAGGCTATGTTCTTGATTGTTAACTTGTTTGCTTTCTGTATATTTTATGAGCTTTGTTTCTCAGACTTTCTATAATGCCTGTGAGCTTTGGTTAGCTAGCACCTGTGCACAGTGGTAACCAACAAGCATTCTTACCTAAAGTTATGTTTTTTAGATTGACAATCATATTAATATTTCTAATAATTTTCCCAGCCTTATAATTTATAAGTATACATTATTTTCAAATTTGAGGCAGCAGTACATTTTCCAATGTAATATATATTATTTTATTTAAAAAAATAGTCAATGATAGGACTCTCTCTAATTTGTGGCATTGACCTATTATACCAACAATGTGTTCTTATCCTGACTATAGCCATGAGGCAGATATAGAAACTCAATTTTCCCATATTTGAAATGAAGAAAATACCTAATTTTAATATTATTGCATCAGTTAAATTATATAATAGGCATATAGCAAGAGTTCCAAAAGTTGAATATATATGACTTTTTAATTTAACGTTTTCATCACTGCTGAAAAGAATAAATAAAAAAAAGATGTTCATTTAAATATTTACCAGAGAATTGCCAGATTATCACAGGTAAACAGAGAATTTTAAAAGCAATGCATAATAACAGGCATACAGATCATTGGGACAGAGTAGAGAACCCAGCATGAACTTATACCTTTATGGTCAACTGATATTTGACAAAGGAGGTAAGAGCATACAATGGAGTAAAGACAGTCTCTTTAACAAATGCTGCTGGGAAAATTGGACAAATACATGCAAAAAAACAACAACAAATTAGACCACCAACTTACACCACTCACAAAAATAAACTCAAAATGGATAAAAAAATTGAGTGTAAGTCATGAAACCATAATCATCTTGGGAGAAAGCATAGGCAGTAAGTAAGCCCTCCTACATCTCTCACAGCAATATATTTGCTCATTTAACTCCATGGGAAGTGAAATAAAGGACAGAATGAACAAATGAAACTGCATCAAACTAAAAAGCTTTACACAGCAAAAGACAACATGAGCAAAATAAGAAGACAACCCACATATGGGAGAACATATTCACCAACACGTCCAATAAGGGTTTAATAACCAATCTACAAAGAACTTGTCAAACTCAATACCAGGAAAGTAAATAATCCAATAAAAAATTGAGCCAAAGAATTGAGTAGACACTTCTTTAAGAGGACATATAGAATGCCAATGGGCATATGAAAAAATGTTCAACATCACTAATCATTAGAGAAATAAAAATTAAAACCATTATGAGATACCCATCTTACATCTGTCAGAATGGCACTCATTAACAAAACATCATATAACAAGTGCTGGTGAGGATGTGGAGAAAAGGGGACCCTCCTGCACTGCTGGTAGGAATGCAGACTGGTACAGCCACTGTGGAAAACTACATGGAGATTCCTGAAAAAATTTAAAATAGAACATCCTTTTGGCCCATCTATTCCATATCTAGTAATATATCCTAAGAATAAAAAATCATTGATTCAAAAGAAGAAATGCACCCCCATGTTTATTGCAACATTGTTTACAATAACCAAGATCTGAAAACAGCCCAAGTGTCCATCAGTAGACGAGTGGATCAAAAAGCAGTAGCACATATATATCATGGAATACTATGGGGCCATGAGGAAGAAGAAAATCTAGCCTTTGCAGCAACATGGATGGACCTGGAGCCAGGCAGAGAAAGACAAATATCATTTGACTTCACTCATATGAGGAATCCAATGGACAATGAGAAGTGAGGAATGGAAGAGAGCAGAGAAAGGATCAAAGAGTCCAGAGGGAAGAGGGAAGAGAGGAGGGAATCAAAGAAAGTAAAGACATTAGTGAAAGTATATAAGCATAACACAGAGAGATAGAGGGCAGGATAGTAAATTATGGAAGAATAGGAGGAAGGCTGTGGGGGGGAAAGGGCAAAGGGGATATCAAGGAGAACAATAGGGGTGGTAGGGAAATATATTCTGGGGCAAACTTTTAACTATGTAAAAACAACAAATTAAAATAAATAAAATAAATAAAAACAATGACTGATACATAAATTCATGCATACAGATGTCACAAAAATAATTTAATTTTGAAAGTTGTCTACCAATTGTCAATGCAAACGAGAAAACAGTGAGACAGTAATTATTAAGTTAAAAAGAAATTTTAAATGTGAGAGGAATATCTTGACTGCACATGTCCCTTTGAAGAGCAAGGGTTCTCAGTCCCTCACTGAGATTCCCATGCTAGGGCACCAGTGCTGGGAAGAGAAGTCCACATAGTATCTGTCTGTGAAAACCAGCAGATTGCATCTGAGAACTACAGAGATTCAAGGCATTTCTCTTTAGGGGACTGTACATAAACTCACACAGACTCACTTGGGCTCCAAAGTAGAAACACCAACTCAAAGAGCACCATTGATATACAGGTAGTAACAAAATTGACTACCTTCAGGGTGAGGGCTGGAGTTAATAAAATCAGGGTGGCACTCCCTAAAGAGAAAAGTTTTAATGAGGCCATTGCTCTCTTATTGAAGAGGTAGGCTCAGATGAACACCTAAACTGAGCTATCCATTAACCAGGCTAACACTATTTGCCTTACCCTGGTGATTCCCTGGGACCCTACCGCAATAACTTGCATTGTAAATTCCATCAAGTGGCTCCAAGGCTGGTATAAATTGAGGTTCATGTTGGCATGGAAGGTAGTCTTAATGTCATGGCCACAAACCTGGCATAACTGACAAGTGGTCTCAACTCACACTATATAGATCGCCAAAGGGTTGTAAGCATAGGACTAGTGGCAGCTGGCTTGGTTTGAAACAGTCTCTCCCATGAACTTCCAAGGCAACACAAGCACCAACCAGCTATAGTTCACTTACTTAACTCCATCTGGCAACCAAAGCCTGGAACACAAGTAAGATGAAATTTGTATGTAACAGAGCTCCCCTCCCCCAGGAGAATTCAGAAAAAATACCCCTGGTGTCTGGCTTCAGACCACACAAGAAAACCACCCAACAAGCTTCATAAATGACAAACCCAAGGATCAGATAAGACCGACTCCACAGCCTCACTAAATAAAGCAACTCCTGTTTTGTGGAGTCACTTCCCACACAACTGCTTGTCCATGGTAATCATGTCAAGCCCTCACAGCTAGTTAGTCTAAGGGTGAAAAAAAAGAGGTGGCCACAACAATCAGAGTTTAACTACAACAGAAGGGCACATGACCAACAAGGGCCACTCCTGAAACATCATGCTCAGATGGAGACTAAACCTCATAGAATACCTACGACATAAGGCCATTTTTTCAAGACTGATTGACACTGCAGATCTACCTAGTATGGCAACAAACATAGAGAGTCAGCCAAAATGAGAAGGCAAACATGTCCAAAATGAAAAAGAACAAAACTCCAGAAAAATAACTAAACAAAATGAAGACAAGCAGTCCACTTGCTACAGACTTCAAGACATAGGTTATAAGAATGTTCACTGAATTTAAAGGAAGATAAAATTAACTCAGTACAAATTTCAACAACTACAGAAAACATTAAAAAGAACTAGTCATACAAAAATGCACTATAGAAAATCAACAGCATATTAGATGAAGCAGGTAATCAAACCAGTGATCTGAATAAAATGGTAGCAGAAAACACTCAATAAGAACAGAATTATAAATGAAAAAATAAATAAAAATCCAATAACATGGGGATAGTTAGACAGCTCTGAGATGACATCAAATGTAACAATATTGGAAAACCAGAAGCAGAAGAGAGCAAGAAACTGGAAACATATCTGGAAAAATAATGACTGAAAATTTTCCTAACTTGGTAAAGGAAATAACATAAAAGTCAAGGAAGCGCAGAGAATCCCGAAATAATGAACCTAAAGAGAGCCATATCAACATACATTACAATTAAAATGCCAAAGATAAAATACAAAGAGAATCTTAAATATATCAAGAGAAAAACCGTTACCTACAAGCACCCCTGTAAGACTCTGTACCAAGTATCAGCCCTAGATAGGATTGCCAGGTACATTCTGGTCTGGGAACAACTGGGAGTCTGCCTCACTATCTCACCTACTTTCACCTAAGGAAAAAAGAAATAACTAAAGGCTAATATAGAAAATCATGTATATTTTCAACAATAAAATTAGGAATACACAACAAAAAGAAAAGAAGTAAAAAATGACAAAAACATAAATCGGGTGGGAAGAGTAAAAATTGTAGTAATTTTAGAACATATTTGAATTTAAACAACAATAGTCTATTATAAAAATAGATTGGTAGAGATGAAACACATAGTAACAACAACACAAAATTAATGAGATGTGCAAGAAATAAGAAAATAGAAATATGAAAGAAAGAAACAGAGAATTTCAAAAGCACTTAAAAACAGTTAACAAAATGGCAATAAAATATACCTAGCAATTATACCTTTAAAAAGTAAAGAGACTAAATGGGCCAAATACATTGGTGGCTAAATGGATAAAAAGCAGACATATACATATGCAGCCTACAAAAGATTCACTTCAGACCAAAAGATATAAACTGAAAGTAAAAAGAATGAGAAAATATATTTTATGCAAATCAAAATGAAAGTAAAGCTGAGTTAGTAATAATTATCTCCGATATAATGGGCTTTAAAACAAGGGCTGTCGGGAAACATCAGAAGGGTGTTTCGTGATGAAAAAAGGATTGATCCAACTCTCATAAACATCTCCACCCTAGACATAGTAGCACCTATATATATAAAGGAATAATGGTGCACATAAATGGATAGATCGGTAGTTATACGGTCATATCAGTGGAATTTAATACTCCATTGAAATCAATGGAGAGATGATCCAAACAGAAACTCAACAAACAACAGCAACATAAAATGGTATATTAGACTAGACTTAATTGACAATTTAAGGATATCTCACCCCAAAGCGGCAGAATGTACTGTCTTTTCAAGTGCACATGGAACATTTTATAGGATATACAATATGTTAGGCCACAACACAAGTCTCAATAAATATAAGAAAGTTAAAATCATTTTGCTTTTCCTCTGATCACAGTGTTAAGAAGGAAGAAATCAATTACAAGAAGAAAACTAAAAAACACAGGAATACATAAAGGCTACACAACATAAGAAAGAAATCAAAAGATACCTTGAAAAAATAAAAATGATACAATGGCCCAAAATATATCAAACACAGTAAAAGCTGTTCTAGGAGGGAAATTGATAGACATACAGGCATACCTCAGAAAAGAGAAAATATTAAACAATTTCACCTTACTAGAAAGAAGAATACACTAGCCCAAAGTGAGAAAGAAAAATAAAAAACTGCAAGTAAATAAATGAAAGAATAAAAAAATAGAAAATATCAGTAAAACCAAGAGCTAGTTAGCTCTTTGAAAAGATTAACAAAATTTATATAATTTTACTGGAATCATCAAGAGAAAAAGAGAGATGCCAAATAAATAAAATCAGAGATGAAATAGAAGGAGTGACGACTGACACCACAGAAATAAACAGATTATAAGAAACCACTCCAAACAAGTATATGCTAACAAATAGAAGAACCTAAAGGAAATGAATAAATATCTAAAAACATACAATTTTTCATAGCTGAATCAGAAAAAAAACAGAAAATCTAAAACTGATAACCACTAAGAAAATTGAAACAGTAATCAAAAAACTCCCAATAAACAAACAATCTGGACCAGATGGCCTCACAGGTAAGTTTTACCAAACATTCAAAAAATCAATGTCTATCTTTCTCAAAATAATACAAAATAATTGAAGAGGAGGGATAGCATAAAAAGGTAAAAATAAATATTAGGACAAACACTCGTCTAGTTGCATTTAATAGGTAAATATACCTTTTCCAACTTACATACAAGTTCAACTTAAGAACAAACCTACAGTACCTATCTCATGTATAACCTGAGGATTGCCTGTGATATCAACTGTGATAAATGAGAGTTATTCAGAGTAACTTAAAAAAATGTGATAAAAATGTAGACAAAGAACATTTCCTTTAAAGAACAACAAAATCTCTTTTCTCAGAAGAGAAGTACAATAAGTTACAAGTCAGAGGCTGTGGATAATGCTGAATTCTGAGAGGATATGATATTGATATTGAAGGGACAAAACTGTACCAACTTGGTTGGAATATAGTTTATCAAGTTCTTTTTTTCCCATTATGTAGAGTTGAATTGTCTAAAGTAGATATAGTTGAATTAACAAGTAGATTTCTAAGAGTAACCATCCTGAAAATACTAAAATGATAAATATATGAACTAAATCTCCAGCCTTTCATCAAAAATACAGAGATTGCCTGTATATATGAGAAAGTATAGCAACAAAATTAAGATTTAAGAGCCTGAAATCAGAGTGTGGTTACTTATACTGTCATCTGTAGTTCATAATCAGGGTTCTAACACCTCACAGAGTCCAGTGAAACAAAATACTCCAAAATTATTTACTATATCAACAAGTCATGCTGAATCCTTAAGAAGAATTTTACAAAAAATAAATAAATTTAAATTTTGTTCTTTTTCCTTTTACCTTTATTTTATTTGCAAAATGCAGGGTATTTCTAGGCCTCTAAACTACCTTTTCTATGGCTTGATCCCACTGGCCTATTTAGTAGACAAAATCCTGAAAATGGTCAGCATGGCTAGACAGTATGCATGAGAAGAGAGTGATAACTTTAGCCATTCTTAGTGATGTCACTTATTTCTCTAGGAGGCACTGTGAAATAATAACTGTTCAGTTGATTTTTCTACTGCATGAGAAATGTTTTATGAAGACTATATTATAGTATATATAATATATATATATTATAATTATGCATGAATGAGTATATTAAGAGCTGGTTCTTTGAAAAAGTAAACAAGATCAATAAACCCTTAGCCAGACTCAGCAAAAAAAAAAAAAAAAAAAAAAAAAGACAGAGAGAAAAGGACACAAATATAAATTTAGAAATGATAATGGAGAAGTAACAATTACATAGCTTAAATACAAAGGATTCTAAAAAATACTATGAAAAACTCTATGCCAAAAAATTAGACAACCTAGGAGAAATGGACAAATTCCTTGAAAAATACAATCTTTCAAAAATCAATCTGGTCAGACCAGGTGGTGGCGCAGTGGATAGAGCATTGGACTGGGATGTGGAAGATACCGGTTCGAGAAAACGAGCTCACCACCTTGAGCACAGGCCCATCAATCTGGCTTAAGCAAAAGCACGCCAGCATGGACCCAAGGTCACTGGCTCCGGCAAGGGGTGGCTCGGTCTGCTAAAGGCCCGCAGTCAAGGCACATGTGAGAAAGCAATCAATGAACAACTATGGTGTCGCAATGGCAACGAAAAATTAATGATTGATGCTTCTCACCTCTCTCTGTTCCTGTCTGTCTGTCCCTATCTATCCCTCTCACTGACTATCTATGTCCCTGTAAAAAAAGAAAAAAAAATCAATCTGGAACATTCAAAAAACCTAAACAGACCGATAATAACAAATGAGATTGAAACAGTTGTCAAAAAACTTCAGCAAACAAATACCCTGGGCAAATGGCTTTACAGGTGAATTCTAGCAAACATTCAAAGAAGAACTAACTGCTATCCTACTCAAGCTATTTCAAAAAATTCAAGAGGAGAGAAAACTCCAAGCTCCTTTTATGAGGCAAGCATTTTTCTGAATCCAAAACCAGACAAAGACAATACAAAGAAAGAAAACTACAGGCCAATATCCTTGATGAATTTAGATGCTAAAATTCTCAACAAAATATTAGCAAACTGGATTCAGCAATAAATAAAAAAATCATAAATCACTATCAAGTGAGATTTTCAGGGGAGGCATGCTGGTACAATATTCACAAATCAATCAATGTGATTCATCACATAAACAAAAGGTAGGACAAAAACCACATGATAATATCAATAGATACAGAAAAAGCATTCGATAAAATCCAGCACGCATTTATAATCAAAACTGTCAGCAGGTGGTAATACGGAACACATACCTCAACATGATAAAGGCCATCTATGACAGGCCCTCAGCTAACATTATACTCAATGGGCAAAAGTTAAAAGTAATCCCCTTTAACATCAGGAACAAGGCAGGGGTGCCCCCTTTCACCACTCTTATTCAACATATTTCTGGAAGTCCTAGCCACATCAATCAGACAAGAATAAGAAATAAAAGGCATCCAAATTGAAAAACAAGAAATAAAACTATCACTATTTGATGATGATATGATACTGTACAGGGAAAATTCTAAAGTCCCAGTCATAAAACTACTGGACCTGATAAATGAATTCAGTAAGATATCAGAATATAAAATTATAACTCAGAAATCAGAGGCATTTTTAAAAACCAACAATGACCTGTCTGAAAGATAAATTAAGAAAACAATCCCCTTCACTATTGCAACAAAAATATAAATTACCTAAGAGTAAATTTAACCAAGGAGATTAAAGACTTGTACTAGGAAAATTAGAAAACATTGATAAAAGAAATCAAGGAGATACAAACAAGTGAAAGCATATACTGTATTCATGGCTAAGAAGAATAAACATCATAAAAAATGTCCATACTACCCAAAACAATTAATAAATTCAATGCAATTCCTATCAGAATAACAAAGACATACTTCAAAGATACAGAACAAATATTTCAAAACTATAAGGAAACAAAAAAGAACACGAATAACCCCAGCAATCTTGAAAAAGAAAAACAAAGTGGGTAGTATCACATTTCTGGAAAACAAGTTATACTACAAGGACATTGTACTCAAAACGGCTTAGTACTGGCATATGAACAGGCATATAAATGAATGGAACAGGAGAGAGTACCCAGAAATAAACCAACACTTTTATGAACAATTAATATTTGACAAGGGTGGTAATAGCATACAATGAAGGAAAGACAGTCTGTTTAACAAATGATGCTGGGAAAATTGGACAGCTACCAGAAAAAAAATGAAACTAGACCACCAACTGACACCATTTACATAAATATACTCAAAATGGTAAGAAGCAAGATAAAAGACTTAAATGTAAGTCATGAAAACATAAGCATCCTAGAGGAAAACATAGGCAATAAGCTCTCCGACATCACTTCCAGTAATATATTTTCTGATTTATCTTCACACGCAAGGGAAATAAAGGAAAGGATAAACAAATGGGACTCTATCAAACTAAAAAGCTTTTGCACAGCTAAAGACAATATGAGGAAAATAAAAAGGCTAACTACACAATGGGAGAACATATTCGACAATACATTAGATAAGGGGTTAATAACCAAAATATATAAAGAACTTGTAATACTCAACACCAGGAAGATAAACAGTCCAATCAAAAAATGGGCAAAAGAAGTGAATAAGCACTTCTCCAAAGAGGAGATACAAATGGCCAATAGGCATATAAAAAATGTTCAATATCACTAGTCATTAGAGAAATGCAAATTAAAACCACAATGAGATACCACCTCACAGCAGTTAAAATTGTACTTATCAACAAAACAACACAGAATAAGTGCTGGTGCGGATGTGGAGAAAAGGAAACCCTCCTGCACTGCTGGTGGGAAGGCAGACTGGTGCAGCCACTGGGGACAACAGTATGGAGATTCATCAAAAAATTAAAACTAGAACTACCTTTTGACCCAGCCATCCCACTTATAGGAATATATCCCAAGAACACCACATCAACGAATCAAAAGGAGAAATGTACCCCCATGTTTATGGCGGCATTGTTTACAATAACCAAGATCTGGAAACAACCCAAGTGTCCATCAGTGGACAAGTGGATTAAAAAGCTTTGGTACATGTACACAGTTGAATACTTTGGAGCCATGAAAAAGAAGGAAATATTATTTTTTGCGACTACATGGATGGACCTGGAAACTATTATGTTAAGTGAAATAAGCCAGGTAGAGAAAAAAAAAATCATATGATCTCACTCATCTGAGGAATTCGACAGACAATATGAACTGAGGAGTGGAATAGAGACAGAGGTGGGATCAAAAGATCCAGAAGAGAAGCGGACAGAGGAAAAGGGGATGATAGGGTGATATTATGGGATGAGAGCAAAAGAGCAAATCATAGAAAAATGGGGGGAAGTCGTTTCAGGGGGGTATGGGGGGATTTACTGGGGAACACAGAGAAGGAGAGGATGTATTCAAAGGGACACTAGAATCTATTTAAACTGAATAAATAAATTAAAAAAGACTTTCAGAAAAAAACAATTAGTTCTTTCTTCATAGGCTTGGTCTTTCGACTGGTTTCTTTTCTTAGACTTAATGTTAGAAACTTTAATTCTACAAAAATCTGACATTTAATTTCACAGTCATATTTAAATAGGTTCTCAATCCATTCGCCAAATATATCATTATTTACTCCTTAAAAAAAAAGCAAACAAGAGTTATTTTTCCTAGATTTCTTTCTATGACTAGAGTATAACAGAAAACTACCATCTATAAACTATGTGAAGAGAAATAAATAATTAAATAATCTAAATATAAATCAGATTACTCTTTAGCTATAATGTTTTTAATTGATGATGTCTAAAATACAAATTTTAAAAGGCTTGATTTTTAACAATAAAACCAAATTTTTCTTTACTAGGAAGCATCAGTCATAGGACCCTTCCAATTTTATTTATTTACTTTTAATTATTTAATTTATTCGTTTTAGAGACAGAGGAAGGTAGAAAAAGAGAAAAACATCAATTTGTTGTCCCATTTACTTATGCATCATTAGTTGATTTGTGTATGTGCCCTGACCAGGGATTGAGCCATAACCTTAGCATATCCAAACAATGCTCTATCTAACTTAGGAACCTGGTCAGAGCCAGGACCCATCCAATTTTACACAATGAAACTCATAATGGCATAGATTTAGCATTCTTCAGTTTGGTATATAATGTGGATAAAAGGTATCTATATTAGAACTTTCACATTTTCTAATACAATCAATGTGAGAAAACAACTGATAATATATTACTAGAAAATATTTTTATTTTTAAAACAACGTTATCATATTTTTCTTAATTTTAATGGAGTGACATTGATCAATCAGGGCACATATGTTCAGAGATAATATTTCCAGGTTATTTTGACATTTGATGATATTGCCTACACATCACCCAAAGTCAAATTGTCCTTCATCGCCTTTTATCTGGGTTTATTTGTGCCCCTCTCCTCTCCCTACCCCCACCCTCCCTCACCCTCAACCGAGTAGCCAGTACACTCTTGTCCATGTGTCTGAGTCTCATTTTTATGTTCCATCTATGTATGAACTCATATACTCCTTAGTTTTTTCTGATTTACTTACTTCACTCAGAATAATGTTATCAAGGTCCATCCATGTTGTTACAAATGATCCTATGTCAACAGTTCTTATGGCTGAGTAGTATTCCATAGTATATATGTACCAAAGCTTTCTAATCCACTCGTGACAGACACTTGGGCTGTTTCCAGATCTTCACTATTGTGAACAATGCTGCCACAAACATGGGGGTGCATTTCTGCTTCCCTACAGTGCTATGGTGTTCTTAGGGTATATTATGAAAAGTGGGATAGCTGGGTCAAAAGGCAGTTCGATATTCACTTTTTTGAGGAATCTCCATACTGTTTTCCACAGTGGCTGCACCAGTCTGTATTCCCACCAGCAGTGCAGGAGGGTTCCCTTTTCTCCACATCCTTGCCAGCATTTATTCTGTGTTGTTTTATTGATGAATCTCATTCTGACTGGTGTGAGGTGGTATCTCATTGTGGTTTTAATTTGCATTTCTCTAATGATTAGTAATGTTGAGCATTTTTTCCATATGCCTATTGGTCATCTGTATGTCCTCTTTGGAGAAATGTCTGTTCATTTCTTTTGCCCATTTTTTGATTGGATTGTCTTCCTAGGGTTGAGTTTTATAAATTCTTTATAAATTTTGGTTATTAACCCCTTATCAGACATATAGTCGAATATGTGTTCTCATTGTGTGGTTTCCCTTTTTATTCTGTTCTTATTGTCTTTAGCTGTGCAAAAACATTTTAGTATGCTATAGTCCCATTTGTTTATCCTGCCTTTTATTTCATTTGCCCGTGGAGATAAGTCGGCAAATATATTGCTGCGACAGATGTCAGAGAGCTTACTTCCTATGTTTATTTCTAAGATGCTTATGGTTTCATGGCTTACATTTAAGTCTTTTATCCATTTTGAGTTTGTTTTGTGAATGGTGTAAGGTGATGGTCTAGTTTCATTGTGTTGCAGGTAGATATTCAATTTCTTCAAGACCATTAGTTAAAGAGGCTGTCTTTACTCCATTGTATGCTCTTTCCTCCTTTTTCGAATATCAGTTGTCCATAACGTGTGGGTTTATTTCTGGGTTTTCTGCTCTGTTCAATTGATCTATGAGCCTCTTCTTCTGCCAATATATTTCTGTCTTGAGCACAATGGCCATATAGTAAACCTTGATATCCGGAAGAGTGATACCTGCGGCTTTATCTTTTATTTTAAGATTGCTGAGGCTATTTGTGTTCCTTTTTGGTTCCATATAAATTTTTGGAATATATGTTCTATATCTTTGAAGTATGTCATTGGTATTTTAATAGGTATTGAATTAAATTTATAAATTGCTTTGGATAATATAGACATTTTAATGAGGTTTATTCTTCCTTACCATGAGCGCAGTATATGTTTCCACCTGTTTGTATCTTTCTAGATTTCTTTTATCAATGTTTTATAATTTTCCAAGTACAAATTCTTAACCTCCTTTTTTAAATTTACTCCTAGGTACTTTATTATTTTGGTTGCAATAGTGAAGGGGATTGTTTCCTTAACTTTTTTTGCTGACAGTTCATTGTTGGTATATAAAAATGCCTCTAATTTCTGAGTATTATTTTTATATCCTGCCACCTTGCTGAATTCCTTTATAAGGTCCAGTAGTTTTTTGACTGAGACCTTAGGTTATTTTATATACAATATCATATCATCTGCAAATAATGACAGGTTTACTTCTTCTTTTCGAATTTGGATGCTTTTTATTTCTTCTTCTTGTCTGAGTAATGTGGCTAAGACTTTCAGTACTATGTTGAATAAGAGTGGTGATAGGGGGCACCCCTGCCTGGTTCCTGATCTTCAGGGGATTGCTTTTAATTTTTGCGAATTTAGTATCATGTTTGCTGTGGGTTTGTCATAGATGGCCTTTATCATGTTAAGGTATGTTCCCTGTATTTCCATTTTACTGAGAGTTTTGAGCATGAATGGGTACTGGATTTTATCAAATGCTTTTTCTGCATCTATTGAAATTATCATGTGATTATTGTCCTTCCTTTTGTTTATGTAGTGAATCACAGTGATTGATTTGCAAATATTGAATCAGCTTTGCCTCTCCAGAATAAATCCCACTTGATCATGGTGTATGATTTTTTTCATATATTGCTAGATCTGGTTGGCTAAAATTTGTTGAGAATTTTAGCATCTAAATTCACCAGGGATATTGGCCTATAATTTTCTTTCTTTGTATTGTCTTTGCCTAGTTTCGGGATCAGAATTATGCTTGCCTCATGAAAGGAGTGTGGATGTCTTCCTTCCTCTTGAATTTTTTGAAATGGCTTGAGGAGGATAGGAGTTATTTCTTCTTTAAATTTTTAGTAGAATTCCCCTGTGAAGCCCCCAGGCCCAGAACTTTTCTTTGTTGGGATTTTTTTGATAAGAATTTCTATCTCATTTCTTGGAATTGGTCTGTCTAGATGTTCTCATTGTTCCAGATTGATTTTTGGAAGATTATATGATTCAAAAAATTTGTTCATTTCACCTAAGTTGTCTAATTTTTTGGCATAGAGTTCTTCATAGTATTTTCTTACAATACTTTGTATTTCTGTTGTGTCCGTTGTGATTTCTCCACACTCATTTCTAATTTTATTTGCATGTGTCTTCTCTCTTTTTTTCTTGGTGAGTCTAGTTAAAGGTGCGTCGATCTTGTTCACCTTTTAAAAAAACAAGCTCCTGGTTTCATCGATCCTCTGTATTGTTTCCTTAGACTCTGTGTCATTTATTTCTGCTATGATCTCTATTATTTTCTTCCATCTATGATTCCTGGTCTTTATTTGCTGTTGTTTTTCTCGTTCTTTTAAATGCAGGGTCAAATAGCTTATTTGAGCTTTTTCTAGCTTCTCATGATATGCCTGTTTTGCTATGAACTTCCCTCTAAGTATTGAACCAAAGTCTTCTGTTGGGTTTTTTTCAGAGCCAAGGCATTGAGCCAAACAGTAATTTTGCTCAGAGAGACAGGTAAATTGAGAGGGGTAGGGAAAAGCATTACTTTTGGTCTAGTACCTTTTTTGATAGCTGGATTCAGAACAGTAAATGAGAATGCCATAGTTCCTACTCATAAAATGCCTGTATTATAACTGGGAGAAAGAAAAAAGTAAAGTTACATGTAAAATTATAAAATAGCACTATCTAAAATTAAATACAAAAATAGTCAAATAAGAATAAGTGATAGAAGTTTCCAGAGAGATTTTAGAGCTGCATATGATTGGATAGTGAGGAAAGTGATCTGAAATAGAAAAGCTGAAAACTGATTGTGAAAGAGTTAGAACTACGGAATTCTAGGGTAAAATGTTCAATGTATAAAAATAACACAGGCAACAGCCAAAAAAATAGTGCTCTCAATGTAGTGACTGGTACAAATTCAGTAACACTGAAAATGAATAATTTTTTTTTTCTGTTTCCTATAGCATCTACAAAATAAATTAAATTAAAAATGTTGGTATTAATATTAAATAAAAGAAGGATTTCCAAAACAAAATATCATTCAGGTATAAAAATTATTAAGAAACCCACTATTTGGTCAGACCAATGGTGGTGCTGTAGATAGAACATTGCCTGCGATAATGAGGTCTCCGGTTTGAAACCCTGAGGTCCCTGGAATGAACATGAGATCAACTAAATTACCACAACTACAAGTTTATGTTTCTTATCTCTCTTGCTTAAAAAAAAAACAAAACAAAAAACAAACAAAAGATAAATCCACCTTTTAATTATATAAATGTTTACAAATATAAAGAGGTGATTTGGGACACTATTTCAAATACATATTTAATTTTTTGCAAAAGAAAAAAGGTTTTCATTGATGAGTAAATATAAATTGCAAATTTTGTCAACATATCTGTAGATATTAATGCTGTATATAAACTTTTCATCTATTTTATTTATAGTTTAAAAATATCAACCAGTTTCATACTTCTTATTTTCTTTTCATGTCATTTCTTTTGTTTGAAAAATACTATTTAGTCTTTATCTTTCTCAAGAATAAATCACAAGACTAAGAATAAATCAAAGTAAAAAATGGAGATGTAGAAGAATCTAGGCTCTGTCCCAACAAAAAATAGCTATCGACACAGACAGACAGCTTTTTGGAACACTGGAGTCCACATAAGTACTTTAGCAATACAGTGGAATTCAAACCATAAAGAAAACCATTTTGCCTGTAGCACCTCTTCCTCATGCGAGCACTTCTCAGCATAAAGAGAAAACTATCCAGCTAGAAAGAGTTCATAGCACAAGGTTGGGAGTGTGTGTGTGTGTGTGTGTGTGTGTGTGTGTGTGTTGTGTGTGTGTGTGTGTGTGTGTGTGTTGAGAAGCTCCAGCCTCAATGCCAGAAGGATTGGACCAGTCTTCATAGGTTGGTTCAAGAGGGTTGGGATTTTCACCCCACCTCTGATGCCACAGGAGGTGACTGCTCCACCCAAAAATATGGCAATTGCAGTATTGGAGAATGACTCAGCACAGGGGTTTCAGTGGTAGTCCACTCAGTGTCTCTCTCTGGGCCACCAACGTTATGCTTTCCTCATGAAACTCTAGTCCTCTCAGCCTTCCCCATGCCAAAGTCCAAGGTAAGTGGTGGGGAAGGAGATTTTCTGTGCTGGCCTTTTAAGAAGGAACTTGCATCTCTGAAAACTCCTCTCTTTCTCGTATATACGGAAACTTCAGCTCTTTTCACTGCCAAATGCTGTGTGGGCACCTATACAAAGCTCTGGGGCTATGAGATGGGGCATTAGGCCTGGGTCGTAGGACCCTTCTCCCTCAGGGTGAACCTCTCGCAGTGAGAGTCCCTCTGGGCCTTCTACTGCTGCTTGGCCCCTGGAGCAGGGCAGCCCTTCCCACATCTCTGCCCTTCCAACCCTTTTTGATGTGGCTTCTTCTGTGATCCTTGGTTATAGACTGTTCCTCTTTTAGTCCAAACTTGATATTTTAAGATGATTGTTGTTAAATTTAGTTGTAATCCAATTTGGTCCTTGGAGATGGCAGTTGGAACATCTGCCTACTCCATCACCATGTTGGAATTGTCCATATTCCTTTTTCATTGACAGCGTCACTTCCTAGTGAAGTAACAAACACGAGGGGATTAAAATGTAATATTTCATCAAAGGTAAAGTGAGTTTTATGAAATAAAATAAATATTATAAGCATAGTTCCATCAATTTTTTTTTTACCTATGGCCAGAATGAACATTACCACCGGCATTTAGAATATGCTGTTGCACAGATGCACATTAATAAAGAGGAAGGGATATAAATTTGTAATTCCCACATCAAAGGTAGTCAGCCACCCACCTTAGAGAGAACCCTGATTACCAGTGCTATTTTAACAACTAGTTCACCAAACTCAGCAAAACATTAGGTATTCTCTACCAAACTGGTGCAAACTGGCTGAATTCCACCGCTGAATACTGGCCTTGTAAATAAGCTTAGGAATGTTCCAGCCTCTTGAATTTTTTTGAAAAGTTGGTACAACTTCTAATCATGGGTACAAACTTAGCACAGTCATGTCGACCCCAAGATTATGAACATGTTTCGTAGGAGGCTTTCTTCTTTTACATTTGATATCTAATCCTTCTAGGATTTCACTTTCAAGTAACAAAAATGCTTTTGTCAGATGTAAAGAAAAATATGTGTGCAGATACAGGAAGATACCTACAGTAAGATTTCATTTATAGGAAACAACCCCAATAGGTAAAGGAACAGAGACAGAAAGCAGTACAGGGGTTGCCAGGGGCAGCAGTGTGGAGAGAAATCTTTTGGTGCAAGGGTTTTTTTGGGGGTGATAGAATGTTCTGTGATTAGATGGTGGTGATGCTTCCACAGTATCATGAATTAACTTTATGCTAAATTTAATATATAAATAATAATTTTTATTTATTACTTAAAATGACTCATGCCATAAAAAATAAATAAAAACAAGGGATAAAAAAAAAGTATAAGCTTGACCAGGCAGTGGGGCAGTGGATAGAGTGTTGGACTGGGGTGCGGAAGACCCAGGTTCATACGCCAAGGTCCCTAGCTTAAGCACGAGCTCAACTGGCTTGAGCAAAAAGCTTGCCAGCTTGGACCCAAGGTCACTGGCTCCAGCAAGGGTGGCTGGGTCTGCTGAAGGCTCGTGGTGAAGGTACACGTGAGAAAGCAATCAATGAACAACTATGGTGTTGCAAGGGCAATGAGAACTAATGATTGATGCTTTTCACCTCTCTCCGTTCCTGTCTCTCTGTCCCTATCTATCCCTGTCTCTGACTCTCTCTCTGTCCTTGGAAAAAGAAAAAGAATAAAAGAAAAAATATCCAAACCCCAAATAATAACAATAAAAGAACAAAATATTGAATCATGGCATGGAGAAAAGAAAAACATAATTTCAAAATATAAAAGGAAAAAGTCAAAGTTGGAAGGTGAAAATAGCTTCCGATGGGAAAGGGAGTGCAGGTTCAACAGCAGCTCTAAACTTGACCCTCAGTCATTTTCTCCAGGCAATCCCTATCTCTGGCTGGACCCAGGGAGGGGGGAGGAAGGGTCCTTAAGGCAAGGTAAAGGGCCACACTTAGGTCATGAGATGCTGCACAGGTTCAGAACTATGGCTGAGGCTGCTGCTGGGGCAGGCAAGTTTGTCAGAGGTCAACACCCTGCCAGGTCTGGAGTGGCCACCATGTCTGCTCCTAGGTCTGACTCCCCAGGCTGTCTGACAGGTGTTGATGCAGGAGCCGGCTCCGCCTCCTGGGCTGGTGCTAGAGTTGGAAGAGGAGAAAGATCACCCACCTGTCTGCCTTTCCATGTGGCCTCCCCACCAAAAAAAACACAGGCAGAGCCTTCTAAACAGTCATAGCCGGGACCCACCACAGGACTCCTCCCCACCAGCAGTCTAGCAGATGTGCGGTCTGAAGTCAGTCTATGCTTTTGCCCAGTGTCTGGTGGTGTTCCCTGGGTGTCAAGCACTAACCATAAGCTTGTATGGTCTCTTTCCTCCATCCCACCCCTACCTCCTTCTCCTTCTCTCTATTGGGCTCTGCCTCATCGACTTTATGATTATCTGGTCCGGTTTGGATAATGTGGGTACAGTGCTCCAAGTTGGAGTTAGAAATTGTGAGGTGCTTGTGAACCCTGGAAGATCAGGTATGATGCCTACCTCTTGGGTCCCGTACCCTTAAGTATCTCCTCAGACAGGAGCAGTGACCTCACTTCCTGACAACAGAGCCCAGCAGTTGGAACCTGGTAACCAAGCAGCCACATTCCAAAACTGACCCCAGCCAGCTCATTTGGTTGGAGATATTCAGAGAGATAGGATGTTCTCTTGTTGTCTTCCCCACTCGCAAGGTCGTGGCCCTCAAAAAAGACACAGTGACAGTGCCTTCAGCCGCTGCTGGCACTGGATCCGCACTCAGCCCAGACGCCTGTGTCTCTTTTCACGGAGGGACCCAGAGGTAACACAGGGATGCCTGGCGTGGTTCTGTTAGGGCCAGGCCACCACTTTGATCCCATTTGAACATCCCTATTTTCCTTCAATATGTGTGTGTGTGTGTGTGTGTGTGTGTGTGTGTGTGTGTGTGTGTAGCACAGGGGTTCACGTGGGGAGTACCTGTCCTAGCAAAGAACAGGCAAGGGTGGAGGGCAGTGACAGAATCCTGGTGGGTCTCTCATGTTTACACTGAGCTCAGGGCTAATTGGGGGCCTGCAGTGCAGGCAACACATTCTGCAGCAGGTCTATCTCTAGTTCTGGAGATGAATGTCCTTCCCCTTAGGCGAGGTCTGTGCAGACACAGGGCTGGGCCTGATTGGGGAGCAGAAAGTTCAGTGGGCAGAAGCACCAGCGACTAGGGCCAGGCAAGACTTGAGGTCCCTGGACCAGCTGCTGGTCACTGTCACTGCAGATCTCTCCCAGAACATTGAGGAGCAGCTGGTTAGTGGAAACCCCCATCCTGTCTCCACCAGTGAGGGATAGGAGAGCCACACCACCAAGGGCCAGAGAGGGCTGGACGTGAGTGTGGCCAGCTGGGGTCTAGGGAACAGGGCCCATGAATGACCAAAGAAGGAGCCCAGGATTTACAGACAACTCACAATTTCTGACTTCAACCTGCAGCAGCATGTCCAAGTGAAGAGAGCTGTCCCAGAGGACCTGGAGCTCAAGGACATAGAACCCGGGGACTTAGAGAAGAAGGGTGAGAATGTGGGGGAGTTGGGGGGTGGTTGGAGGTGGGGAGCTTATGGGGAGGGGTCAGTGGCAGACACATAGGAACACCCCAAGAGGCTGGCCCGGAGCAGACTAACCTCAGACTGCCTGTGGGAAGGACGTCCTGTGGTAGGTCCTGGGCTGTAGCTTCTTAAGAAGGCTCTGGGGTCTTCTGTCCTTGAGGGGCGGGCATCGAAATGCAGGTATATAGGTGACCTTTTCTATTCTCACAATTCCCATCCCAGCACAGGACGTAGAGCCAGCTGTTCCCACTTCAACACCTGAGAAGCCAGTCCCAGCGGCGGACCAGGAGGTTGCTCCACATCAGGACGGCTGTCCCCCTCTGGCGGCTGGGAACCCTCCAGTGGCCAGGCGCCCTCTCACGGCCAGGCCTCCTCCCACAATCATCCCAGTGGCAGCTCTGGGTCAAGGTCTGGCCTCTGCCATATCTCCTGAGCTCCCTGAGGAGGCCCAACAGGCCTGGCCTGAACTATTCTCTCCAGAAACTGCCCTGGCTCCAGACAGACACCGGGCCCCGTTTTTGAGAAATAGCTCAGAGCCAGCTGTAGAGCTAATTAATCCTCAACGACTACTTCAAATATGTGTTGCTTTACCTCCCGAGATCGTTGAAGAAATTTTTTTTTTTATTTTTTCCCTTCGTATTCGTCAGACTAGGATGTATTGCAATTATAATTAAAACTTACTGTTTACATTTTAAATTGTGTCATTTATGAGCATGAGGTACATCTATAATCCTGTGTATCACCACCACTACCTAACAATGTTCCATTACCCTAAAAAGAAACCCTGCACCAATAGAACTAACGCCCCACTCCTCCTGTCCCTGGCCACCCCTCCTCTGCTTCAATTGCTGCTCCTACCCTATTCTGGATGTTTCCTATAAATGCAATCTTACAATAGGTGTCTTTTTGTGTCTATTCAAATATTTTGTTCACTTTTTATCTGAAATAACATTTTTGTTATTTGAAAGGGAAAACCCAAAGGGATTAGAGACCAGATAATAAAAAGTCCTTTAGGTAAGTGTGTCCATAAAACCCAGAGTAGAGACCACTTTGCTAAGTGCGAGCCCAGGGATAGAAGTCAGTGAGGCAATGGCTGGCTCTTCCAGGGCCCAAAACAAACACAAAAAATGCAGAAACCTGGAAAGACACACCACTAACTGGAAAGCATTTCTCATAAACTGAGGACACAGAGAGGTTTAAGATCCCCATGATGCAGAAAATTCTCGAATATCAGTGTTTTCAAAAGGGACAGATAGGAAACTTCTGCACTTCCAACAACAGGCAGTGCACATTTCAGTGTACAACAGAGATACCTGACCTTCCTGATGGGGGCACGTGCACTGTAAACATAGGAGAGAGCACTGTCACCATCAGGTTGGCAGGTTTCTGGTCTGGAGATGACCAGCTCTGGGGACAAAGTGAAGAAGCGAAGCAGAGGCCCCAGAAGAGCCCCTGCAATGTAGAAAACAAAGCCCCTCTCTGGGAAGACAGTGTGCAGATTTCATGGAAGTCCCACCAGGTCTCACCTTCACCTAGCAATGCCCATCCTAGGAGGTGATTCCCCAGAAACTTTTGCACAATTGTTTAACTTTTATATTTGGGACTACCCATCAGAGCACTGATGAAATAGCCAGGAATAGAAATAAACAATGTCCATGGAGAGGGATGGGATCCACCCATCCTGGCCCACATGGAGGGGGAAGCTGACCAGCTACTAAAGTGCGTGCAGGGGCCTTCACATGCTAACAGATATGAACTTCAGGGATTCTCTCATGTGAGTCACATTGGCTAACTATCTGCATCCGGGATCCCACCTATTAGACACATACATGTGATTTCAACAGGCAGACACACATATGAGAAAATGAGGCTGTGTCTGACAGAGACAGACCGAATGAGGGAGATAAAGTCTGAGAGAGCTAGCCACCAAGCCACTCATAATGGTCACCTCTGGGGCAGGACTTGCAAATCACTTAACTTCTCCTTGAGGTAATATTTAAAAATTTAATAATGCATGTGTGACTTTGATAGTTCTAAAAATATTAAAATCGTGTTCATTGTTCATCATTTATCACTCATCTATGGAGTAAAGTACATTATTTAAAGAATTTATGACATAAAAATAAAAGATTATATTAGCACAATAATGAATTATAAAGCAATTCAGAATCAAGTAAAGAACAAAGTCCTCCAGGGAGAATAGCACTGACGTGGTGCTCACTGTTCCAATCCTTTCTCTGTGTGTACAAATTGTGTCAGCATGTGCATTTGTGTGTTCCTGTGTTCCAACACTCATGTGTGCATGTGTGGGTAACTGAGCATGTCCATATGTGTGTGTATATGTGTGCACTTGTGGGTGTTGAGTGAGGAGGATTCCTTTGAGTGTGCCCTTCCTGACCCTCATTTTTCTACTGTTGACAGTGACAGTCAGTCCTCACTTTCCTTGGCATTTTCTATGTCCTCACATTAGAATTTCCAAAGCCTTTGCTGTGGAACATGAGCCAGTTCTGAATTTTCACTCCCATCACTGTGCGGAATGGATGTGTGCGTCCATAAATCAGATTTAGTTGGGACAAGGCCTTGGAGAAGGAGATTCTGGGTCTAATGTAAACTTGATTTTAAAGTTTTGGGGGAAGTTCTCTATATCCAATGTCACCATGTCCAGCTTGAGCCTTGTTTGGGAAATATGGGGACCAGGTGAGAAATGTGACTAGGATCATTTGGTAGGAGTTGGGAAGGAATTCTGGGAGTAGAGGAATAGAAAGTACCTAGGAGTGACATGCCAAGCTGGAAGGTCCTATTTATCCTCCCTGTGCCCTGCCCCATGTCCCACAATCCATGCCAGTCCTTAGCCCACACAAGTGCCACCCTGCTCTAAAATTCCACTGACCTGAGCGGTCTGTTTCTGCCGTCCATGACTCTGGAGGATGTAGGCCTGCACTTTCTGGCCTCTCCTTCTCCCTCTAACTTTGGATCCACATCTTCTGTATGAGGCAATCAGGTCTAGGGAGGCTCAGGCAGTCACAGGGACCAGCAGGAATGTGTTCTATTCAGGTGAAATTCTCGGTTGCAACAGCAGGTCCCACTTGAGTTTGTATAACCAGAAGGAACCATCAAAATGGCCTCACAGAAAGTGCCAGAAGGTCAGAGCATCAAGCCCAAGGATTGGGAGTGACTACAACAGCCAAACCACAGGGGTCTTCTAACAGTGACCTCTACCCCAACCCTGGGCCAACCCACAACCCCACATACACTGAACATTCAACATTTCTGAATGGGCTCAGTTCAGTGGGGTGTAGGGTGAGAGCACTCATCTCATTCATATTCAGGTCAGGTGGGGGCCACTTGGTCTAAGGCTGAAAGGGGAGTCCTGCATCAGCTATTTACATTCTGTTTTCCCAGAAATGGGACTCTCCTCTACCCTAAGCAGAGAACATAGGTCACCAGGTGCTGACTTTCAGCTCTCCCTAGAGAAAGAGACAGAGATCAATGATGGTAGCGGAGCAGAAGAGAGGGAAGTGGGAGAGTGTTTTTTATTTTTGTGGATGTCAGCATTCTAATCAAATTTGATGTATGCCACAACTCAGAAGTAGTGTATTCAAGACACAGATTCGATAAAGAACTAGTATCCAAATACATAAATTTTAAAAAAAGACTCTAAAACCTCAGTATTAGGAAAACAAGCAACCTAATATAAAAATGGGCATAAGATCACTTGAATACAGAGATATTCTAAACCTGGGAGTGCAATTAGGCAGTGGATTATGTGGAAGTTACACTCACTTTTTCTTAGTACCAAATAAAAGAGACAACTAAATTACAAAAACAATCAACCTGAATAACCAAAGGAAGACTTGCTTAGCAGAAGTCCTATAATCAAGGGTGACATAAGAAGCCACATCCAGAGTGATAGGAAGAACAGAAACACAAAAACTCTGGCCCTGCACCCATTAACAGCGGTAAAAAATCTACAGGAATATCTCATCTGCAAAGGTTACCTGAGGAATTAGGGGTCTCAATTGCACACTGGACTTCACTGCCTGGAGCACCAGAGCCAGAAGGAGGTAGGTGCTCACAAATCATCTGGCGATGAAAATAGTGGGGTCTCCACGCATGAGAAAAAGTATCCTCTTAAGGTGTTAATGAAAGAAAAATTCACTTGCCTTCACTCATCCCTGGCTTTGGCAGACAGACAGTGTCTCAGAACTGACTGGCATCATACAGGGAGAGGGCTGGAGGGACAGCTACCAAGGTGCCTATGCTGAATCCATCTCTTAAACTCCCCACTGACACCAAATTTCCTGGGTCAAACATCCCTCTCCATACCACATCAGCCTGGGAAATGCACTAGCCTCACCCTCCCCACTCTCTGTGGCCGACTCTGCCAAGCAGTGCCCTGTTGATTAGTCTGTATTCAAAATATGCACCTGCATTGTAATTATGGACTTTCCTGGGCACCTTGTATTCCCCTATAGCTCATTACACTTTAGAGCTCTGTTGACTTGATAAGAGTTGATAGTGCCTTTTTTTTAAATTAAAAATTATGGTTAACATAAAGTTGAAAGAATTCAAGTAAGACGTGTTTACCTTCTTTTATAGTTGATACAACTTTATATTCTATTCAATGTCCCAATCATATCATTCGTGTATTTTTGTTAATTTTTAACTAGTAAAAAGAGCATTAGCATTTTTTAAATTTTACTTATTAACATATAAAATTTGTATAATAACTAGAAAGAAGACAGAATTTCAATAAAAACTGTTCAAAAGATTTGAAAAGGCATTTTTCCAAAGAAGACATAAATGCTGAGCAGGATTTTCAAGATGACTGTTCTTAAATTAAGTTGCAATGCACTTTGGTTCTGGGAGGTGGCAGTTGGAATGTCCATTTACTCTGCACCATCAAGGGGCCTAAAGTTTTAATATTATTTTACTATTACAGATTAATACTTCTTCATCCATACACATCATACTTTGTATGACTTTTGGCAAGTAACTGAAATTGTTTGTCTCAGTGTGTATTTGTGAAGCATGACTAATTCTTCTCACATTGCATGGTTTTTAGCAGATTAAATGGGGTCTAGTACAGATATTGATACATATAAATATTTAAATAACAGCTACAGCAAACACTCAAATTTGCCTAAACTTCAAACATGTCCCAAACAAATTTTTCATTATCCAATTTAAAAAGAAATCCTAGGAATTATAAATGATTTTTTTCCAGTACTATATCAGTTGAAAAGAGAATTTGGTACCCTTCTGGACAATAATATGCAGAATAGACTGGGGAGTGGGCAAAGGGAAAGGGTACTAAAAAATCTGTATTGCAAGGGATCAGAAATGGTTGATGACACTCCTTCTCCCCACCACACACTCTTATCTCTGTTCTTCCTATATCGAATTGTGCCTTAATTTTCAGAGTTGTGCCAGAATCCTACTGATAAAAAGAGAAGGGCTAGTTAGCAACTAACCCATTTAGCTACACCCACCAGGTTCCAGGATTAAGGTTTAAATCTTCCTTTGCAGGGCTGCTGTCTTTATTCTGAGCTCTACTCTCTGAGTCCCAAATCTTACTTTGACCAGAATTATCAGGGCTCTACTGCTCTGCCCTTACCCTACCTACCCCTCCCCACTGAGTTCCAGGTAGAGCTCTGAGTAGCCATCACCAGGAGGCTGATGTTTCCTTGAGCTCCACACTTTCACTGAAGATCAAAACTCAATTGTCATTGCTGAGATGAACTCTTGCTACTCCTAAGCCCCGGCCCTTGCATTCCAGATATCAATTCTAATACAGCATTGCCAGGATGCTGCTGATATGCTGAGGACTGTACTCGTGGCACATTGAAGCTCTTAAGCATTAATGTTGAGACCGTAGACTACCACTGCCCTGAGCCCCACCACAGTAGGTCATAGTTCTGACTTTTGTTTTGCCAGGGTCATGCTACCCCTTCTTCGCCAGCTCTCTAGTTATTGGTATGTGGCTTTAATGGGCCACCACCAGCATCATGTGGCTACTATCCAATGACAATCTTCAGTGATCAGAGTTGAGGATTTGAGCCACCATGCCCAGGCTGTGCTAGTAATGACACCCAAGTCTAGGCCACAGCTATATTTTGTAATCCCAGAGCCTGTGCCACTGCTGCATTTTCCTTACAAGTTGGAGTCACAGCAGTGAGTCCCTGAGACCCGGGTGCTAATTTCATAAGATAGCTACAAACAACCATACCCTGGAAACCAGTGCTGCAGGCACAGTAAGCATATTAGTCACCGTGGTACTATGGTAGTTCCACGTGCACCAGATTATAGAACAATGACTCAAATACTGCTCTGAAGTGTCTGAGTGTTATCATACCAGACTAGACAACGGGAAAAATCTTCTTAACTCTAACTTCCACTCAGAGACAAAAATAGAAAAACAAAAAGAGGGAGAACAAGAAGACCCCAGCAGCTTCAACCTCCAAAGATTCAATAACCTTATCTGCATTTCCCCCCTGCAGTTTTCTGTAGCCTTGGTCAAAGAAGACTCCCATAGTCTGGTCAACATCAATTTCAGCCAGTGGAATGGCACAGAGACTATACTACTGTGTCTTTCAAGAAATCAACAATAAAGCATTCTATTTAGTATCTGTACAACCACATCCACTGAACACCTTTCCATATCGAAGTTAGTTCAAAAAGATGAAAAGAAAAGACTAAGTCCTCAAATGCACAGTTATCAATGCTAACCCATTAGAAACATGAAAAAGCAAGGAAATGTGACACCACCAAAGCAACATAATAATACTCTAGTATCTAACCCCAATGATAGTGAAATTTGTGAATTCTCTAAAAAGGAATTTAAAATAATCACTTTAAAGACACTCAGAGATTCAAGAGAACACAGAGACAAATCAATGAAAGTAGGAAAAAAACATAAAATGAGAAATTCAAAAAAGAAATAGAAATCATAAAAAAACAAAATTCTGGAAGAATATAATGAATGATATAAAAAATGTAATAGACTTTCAAAAGTAGGCTTATTTAGATAAAGAGAGAAAGTGTGATCTAAAGACAGATTCCTTGATATTATACAATAGGAGAATCAATTAGCATGAAGAAGAATGAAATGTCTGTGATCTGTTCAACAAAATGAAAAATATAAATCCAGCTTTGAGAGTCCCATAAGGAAAAGAGAGGGAAAAGGGACAGAAAACTTAACAAAATAATAAATGAAAATTTCCTAAGTTTAGGAGAGATATGGTCAACAAGGAACAGCTAGCTCAAAGATTCCCCAACACATTTAAACTAAAGAAAATGCACCATAAACATTATACAATCATGTGCCACATAACAGGAGCCTGGCCAATAATGGACCATGTTTATGACTATGTGTAATGGTGCTGAAAGATTCCTATCCTCTAGTCATGGTATTGCCATTCTAACGTCATAGCACAACATTACTAATTTATTTGTGGTGATGCTAGTGCAAACAAACCTGTTGTATAGCAATACAGAATATATAATTACAGCTATAGGTTATACCAAATAGGTTTGTGTAAGTACACTGTGATTTACTGAAATTATAAAATTGCCTAAAAATTTATTTCTTAGAATATATTTCCCTTGTTAAATGGCATAAAGCTGTAAATCAAGCTCTAAAAAACAAACAAACAAAAATACCAGCAAAAGAAAGTCATCACATTCAAGGGGATTAAAATAAAGCTACCAACAGATTTCTCAAGGAAACATTACAGGCCAGAAAAGTGGCATGATATAGTCAAAGCACTCAAAAAAATAAATCAAATTTTCAACCAAAAATACTCTACCTAGCAGAGTTATCATTCAGAATTGAAGGACAGATTCTTTCTTAGATAAATCAAAGTTGAGAAATTTATATTCATTAGACCTACTCTTAAAAAATGGTAAAGAAAGTTCTTTAGGCTGAAACATATAGCCTACAATGTTATATTAATAGACACAATATAACGAGATAAATATTGGGACATACATAATATAATACACAAATAATAAAAAGAAAGAAATCAAAGCAAACTACTTCAAAATATTTCAATTTACAAAGAAAGAGGACCAAAGAAGAAGAAAGAAACTATGAAGCAGAAACTATTAGAAAGTAATTTTAAAATGGCAATATAAGTCTTGCCTATTAATAATTACTTTCAATATAAGTGGTTTAAATTGACCAATTAATAGACACTGAGTGACGTACTGTATAAAAAGAAAGCAATAATAAACAACATGCTGCCTACAAGAGACTTATTTAAGTGTTAACACACTCTCAGGCAGAAAGTAAAAGAGATTTTATATATATATATATATATATATATATATATATATATATATATATATATATAATCTCATAATATATTTACTCTCATATATATATATATATATAACCATAAATATATATATAAAGCAAATGAAACTAAAGGAGTATAGGGTAGCTATAGCTATTTAAACAAAATATATTTTTAGTCACAAATTATTAAGAGACAAAGACTGTGATTATATAATTAATAAGGACTCAATTCATTAGTAGGCTATAACAATTATAAACATATGTAGTCATTATAGAGGACCTGAATATATTAAATAATCATTAACAAACATGTAGAGAGAAATAAATAGCAATGCAATAATAGTAGGGATCTTCAATACTTTACGTTCAACAATGGATAGATCATCTAGCTAGAACAACAATAGAGAAATAGTGGATCTGAATGACATTTTAAATCAATGAACTTAACAGATATATAGAACATTTTACCCAAGAGCAGTAGAATACACACTTTTATCAAGTACACACAGAACAGTGTTCATGATAGATCACATGAGAGGTCACACAACACCTCATAGAAAATTTAATGATGCTGTAATGACCCCAACTAAGTTCTCTGACCACAAAGAAAAAAACAAAACAATCTATATCTGAAAGGAAGAAGTAAAATTATCTTTGTTCATAGATGACATGAATTTATACATAGAAAACCCAAAAGACCACTAAAAACTGTTAGAACTAATAAAGGAAATAAGTTGCACCTTACAAAATCAACATAGATTTCCTCCCCCTCCTCTCTTCTATTTCATCTGACTTCCTGAAAGTTGTCATTTATTTCCAGTCAGTTCAAACTATTTTCTAACTTACCATTTGATTTATTTTTTGACCCATGAGTTATTTAGAAATGTGTGGTCTGACCTGTGCTGGTGCAGTGGATAAAGTGTCAACCTGGAATGCTGAGGAGAGGAAGAAAGAGAGAGAGAAACAATTGAGTAGCCAGGTGTTGAAGATGAAAAATAAACAAACTATATATGAATGAATTTAATTCAGCCTGTAATCACCTTCCTGGATGGTTATAAGTAAGAGACTAAAACCAGAGGAAGCTGCTATTCCTCCCGTGTAATAGTGCACTCCCTGGTTGGACTTAAGTGGATCAGTGAAAACCTGGTGTCATCTCACTTTTGAGGGATTCCTGGGCAAAGAGTCCTCACAGTTTTATGCACACTGGGGATAGAAAGGAATGAGAGAAGGGCTAGGTGTGAAAAAGTAGTAGGCACTGTGTCACAGTAGGAAAAGAATGTCTTTATGATTTTCCCATTATTTCCCAGTAAAGAGACTTTGGGAGGTAACTTTTAAAGGACTCTTCAGTTCAATGTCCCAGATAAAAAGTCGTGGGAATGAAGGTACCTGAATGGGAAATGTAAATATGGCATGAAGAAGAGCTTGAGACCTTGACTGAAATCCCCTTCTGAGACTGCAGTGCACTAGCTCTGCAAAAAATCTGAAGAAGGGAAGTCAGCTCTCCCCACCAGACCTGCAAGGTAAACTCTTTGTAATTGTCTATGGCTGGGCCTACCACAATCACACATAAGTGTGTTTTTATCAGCTTGACGTAAAATTTACAAAAAAAAAATTGCATAAATTTAGGTAGTACAACATGATTTAAGATATACAATGTGATGATTTGATACATGTACATATTGTGATACGATTAACACAATCAAGTTAAATAACACATTTATCTTCTCACAGTGTTATTTTTTATGGAACGAATACTTAAGGTATATACAATACAGTACTATTAATTATAGTCACGATTTGTACATTAGAACCCTCGACTTATTCATATTATAACTGTAAGTCTGTACCCTTGACCAACATTGTATTTCCATCCCCCTACCACATGTCAACCACTACTTGACTCTCTAGTTTTATGAGTTTGGTTTTTATTGTGTTTTTATATTTAAGTGTCGTCAAGTTTTTAACCAGAACTTGGGTTCCTCAACAACATATGAATTACAGAAGTATCATATCACTAATGCAATGTGTGGGAATACCTTTATAGAATTAGAGATATCTACCAGAAAATAAAAGGTCGTAGATCAGTGACCTCAATATCGACCTTAAGAAACTAAAAGAAGAACTAATATACTCTATATAACATAAACACAATAACAAAAAAAACAGGATAAAATCTATTTAAAAGCAATCAATGGTGAAAATCAATGAAACCAAAGTTATTACTTTGATAATTCCAATAAAATGAATAAACTTTTACTTATGCTGATCAGGATCAAAAGTGAGAATATTTGAGGTAAACTTTACTATGAAAGTCGTTTTAGACAAAAATATTACAAAGAGAGAGGACTACAGACTAATACCAGCAAACACAACATTTTAGCAAATTGAATCCAGCAATATATGCAAGGGATAATGCATCATAAGTAAACTTTAATACCAAGAATGCAGGTTCAGATTTAACATTTTAACAAATCAATGTAATTTATCATATTAACAAACTAAAAATTAAAATTCATATAGTCATCTCATTATAGTAGGAAAACACATTTGAAAATTCAACATCAAATCCTAATACAAGTTTCTGTAAAGTAGGAATAAATAGATAGCAATTTATTCAACCTGCTAAAGAAAATCTATGAAACATCAATAGCTAATACCACATTTGATAGTTGAAGGACTAAAAACATCCTGATTAAGATCGGGAATGAGAAAAGGATGACTGCAGTGATAAGAATCTAGGAGAGGGTGATGCTTATTGTGGTAGTTCTTTAGTGAAGGCAGAACCAATGATATAACTCATTTGGCATAACCTAGGCTATGTTCTTGATTGCTAACTTGTTTGCTTTCTGTATATTTTATGAGCTTTGTTTCTCAGACTTTCTATAATGCCTGTGAGCTTTGGTTAGCTAGCACCTGTGCACAGTGGTGACCAACAAGCATTCTTACCTAAAGTTATGTTTTTTTAGATTGACAATCATACTAATATTTCTAATAATTTTCCCAGCCTTATAATTTATAAGTATACATTATTTTTAAATTTTAAGGCAGCAGTACATTTTCCAATGTAAATATATATATATATATATATATATATATATATATATATATATATATATACACACACACACACATATATATTATTTTAAAGAAAAAAGAGTCCATTATAGGACTCTCTCTAATTTGTGGCATTGACCTATTATACAAACAATATGTTCTTATCCTGACTATAGCCACGAGGCAGATATAGAAACTCAATTTTCCCATATGTGAAATGAAAGAAATACCTAATTTTAATGTTATTGCATCAATTAAATTATATAATACATATATAGCAAGAGTTCCAAAAGTTGAATATATATGACTTCTTAGTTCGAACGTTTTCATCACTGCTGATATGAATAAATAAAAAAAGATGTTCATCTAAATATTTACCAGAGAATTGCCAGATTATCACAGGTAAACAGAGAATTTTTAAAGCAATGCATAATAACAGGCATACAGATCAATGGGACAGAGTAGAGAACCCAGCATGAACTTATACCTTTACGGTCAACTGATATTTGACAAAGGAGGTAAGAGCATACAATGGAGTAAAGACAGTCTCTTTAACAAATGCTGCTGGATAAACAGGACAAATACATGCAAAAAAACAACAAATTAGACCACCAACTTACACCATTCACAAAAATAAACTCAAAATGGATAAAAAAATTGAGTGTAAGTCATGAAACCATAATCATCTAGGAAGAAAGCAAAGGCAGTAAGTAAGCTCTCCAACATCTCTCACAGCAATATATTTGCTTATTTAACTCCATGGGCAAGGGAAATATAGGACAGGATGAACAAATGAAACTGCATCAAACTACAAAGCTTTACACAGCAAAAGACAACATGAGCAAAGTAAAAAGACAACCCCCATAATGGGAGAACATATTCACCAACACGTCCAATAAGGGTTTAATAACCAAAATCTACAAAGAACTTGTCAAACTCAACACCAGGAAAGTAAATAATCCAATAGAAAACTGAGCCAAAGAATTGAGTAGACACTTCTTTAAAGAGGACATATAGAATGCCAATGGGCATATGAAAAAATGTTCAACATCACTAATCATTAGAGAAATACAAATTAAAACCACTATAAGATACCACCTTACACCTGTCAGAATGGCACTCATTAACAAAACAACATATAAGAAGTGCTGGCGAGGATGTGGAGAAAAGGGGACCCTTCTGCACTGCTGTTGGGAATGCAGACTGGTACAGCCACTGTGGAAAACAACATGGAGATTCTTCAAAATATTAAAAATAGAAATGCCTTTTGACCCAGCTATTCCATATCTAGTAATATATCCTAAGAATAAAAAAAAATTGATTCAAAAGAAGAAATGCACCCCGATGTTCATAGCAACATTGTTTACAATAAATAACCAAGATATAAAAACAGTCCAAGTGTCCATCAGTAGACGAGTGGATCAAAATCAGTGGCACATATATTTCATGGAATACTATGGGGACATGAGAAAGAAGAAAATCTAGCCTTTGCAGCAACATGGATGGACCTGGAGCCAGGCAGAGAAAGACAAATATCATTTGACTTCACTCATATGAGGAATCCAATGAACAATAACAACTGAGGAATGGAAGAGAGGCAGAGAAAGGATCAAAGAGTCCAGAGGGAAGAGGGAAGAGAGGAGGGGATCAAAGAAAGGAAAGACATTAGTGAAAGTATATAAGCATAACACAGAGAGATAGAGGGCAGGATAGTAAATTATGGAAGAAAAGAAGGAAGGCTGTGGGGGCGAGGGGGCAAAGAGGGTATCAAGGAGAACAACAGGGGGTGGTAGGGAAATATATTCTGGGGCATACTTTTAACTATGTAAACACAACAAATTAAAATAAATAAAATAAATAAAAACAATGACTGATACATAAATTCATGCATACAGATGTCACAAAAATAATTTAATTTTGAAAGTTGTCTACAAATTGTCACTGCAAACTAGAAAACAGTGAAACAGTAATTATTAAGTTAGAAAGAAATTTTAAATGTGAGAGGAATATCTTGACTGCAGATGTTCCTTTGAGGAGCAAGAGTTCTCAGTCCCTCACTGAGATTCCCATACTAGGGCACCAGTGCTGGGAAGAGAAGTCCACATAGTATTTGTCTGTGAAATCCAGCAGATTGCATCTGAGGGCTGCAGGGATCCAAGGCATTTCTCTTTAGGGGACTGTACATAAACTCACACAGACTCACTTGGGCTCCAAAGTAGAAACACCCACTCAAAGAGCACCATTGATATACAGGTAATAACAAAATTGACTACCTTCAGGGTGAGGGCTGGAGTTTATAAAATCAGGGTCGCACTCCCTCAAGACAAAAGTACTAATGAGGCCATTGTTCAACAGGTAGGCTCAGATGAACACCTAACCTGAGCTATCTATTAACCAGGCTAACACTATTTGCCTTGCCATGGTGATTCCCTGGGACCCTACACCACTAACTTGCATTGTAAATTCCATCAAGTGGCTCCAAAGCTGGTATAAATTGAGGCTCATGTTGGCATGGAAGGTAGTCTTAACGTCATGGCCACAAACCTGGCACAACTGACAAGTGGTCTCAACTCACACTATATGGACCACCAAAGGGTTGTAAGCACAGGACTAGTGGCAGCTGGCTTGGTTTGAAACAGTCTCTCCCATGAACTTCCAAGGCAACACAAGCACCAACTAGCTATAGTTCACTTACTTAGCTCCATCTGGCAACCTTAAGCCTGGCACAGAAGTAAGCTGATGTTTGTCTGTAACAGAGCCCCCCTCCCCCAGGAGATTCCAGAACAAACACACCTGGTGTCTGGCTTCAGACCACACCAGAAAACCACCCAACAAGCTTCATAAATGACAAACCCAAAGATCAGATAAGACCGACTCCAGAGCCTCACTAAATAAAGCAACTCCTGTTTTGTGGAGTCACTTCCCACACAACTGTTTGTCCATGGTAATCATGTCAAGCCCTCACAGCTTGTTAGTCTAAGGGTGAAAAAAAAGAGGTGTCAACAACAATCAAAGTTTAACTACAACAGAAGGGCACACGACCAACAAGGTCCACTTCTGAAAGATCAAGCTCAGGTGGACATTAAACCTCATAGAATACCTACTACATAAGGCCATTTTGTCAAGACTGATTGACACTGCAGATCTACCTAGTATGGCAACAAACACAGAGAGTCAGCCAAAAGGAGTAGACAAACATATCTGAAATGAAAAAGAAGAAAACTCCAGAAAAATAACTAAACAAAATGAAGACAAGGAGTCCACCAGCTACAGACTTCAAAACATTGGTTATAAGAATGTTCAGTGAATTTAAAGGAAGATAAAATGAACTCAGAACAAATTTCAACAACTACAGAAAACATTAAAAATAACCAGTCAGACAAAAATGCACTAGAGAAAATCAACAGCATATTAGATGAAGCAGGTAATCAAACCAGTGATCTGAATAACATGGTAGCAGAAAGCACTCAATAAGAACAGAATTATAAATGAATAAATAAATAAAAATCCAATAACATGAGGACAGTCAGAGACCTCTGAGATGACATCAAATGTTCCAACGTTGAGGAACCAGAAGCAGAAGAGAGCAAGAAACTGGAAACATATCTGGAAAAATAATGACTGAAAATTTTCCTAACTTGGTAAAGGAAATAACATAAAGTCCAGGAATCGCAGAGAATCCCCAAAAAATGAAACTAAAGAGGGCCATATCAAAATACATTACAGTTAAAATGCCAAAGATAAAAGACAAAGAGAATCTTAAATATATCAAGAGAAAAATAGTTACCTACAAGCACCCCTGTGAGACTGTCAGCTGATTTCTTAAGAGAAATTTTGTACCCCCAAAAATTAGCATGAAATATTTAAAGTATTGAAAAGCATAAACTCACAATCAGGACCACTCTAACCAGCAAAGCTGTCATTTGTAAACAAGAGAGCGATAACGGATTTCATAGACAGCAAAAGCTAAAGGAGTTCTTCACCACTAAACCAGAACTACAAGAAATGTTAAAGGAACTTCTCAAATTGGGGGTAGGGAAGATTAAATATATGAATAATAAAATGTAGGAAAGAAAAAAATTCTCTCTGACACACTCTACCATTCAGTAAAAGAAGTGGATCAACTAAATATAAAGCTAGTTCAAATATTAAAAGGTGGACCTGGCCAGTTTGTTCAGTGGATAGAGCATCAGCCTGGCATATGGATGTCTTGGGTTCAATTCCCAGTCAGGGCACACAGGGGAAGTGCCCATCTGCTTCTCTTACCTCAATCTTTCTCTTCTCTTTTTCTTACCCTCCCGTAGTCAGTGGCTTGATTGGTTCGAGCACTGTCCCAGGTTCTGAGGTGTTGTAGACTGCAAGTGGCAGAAAGCCTTTATAAATTTGAGGTTTAGCAAAAGGCTAAATTCTCCGCAATCCACCTCCATATTGGCTATGATGCTGAGTATTTGCACCCACTTCACTTGCTTGCTTAAGTTGCTGGAAGCAATTTACATGCCCTTCCTCTCACTCTGTTTGTTCAGATGTTACTTGATTTTGCTTATGCGTGGTAGAGGGATTCCTGTTTATGCCTTAGGAGAGTTTCTGTTTTTGCCTCAGATGTGTAACTTTGTATCAAGGACTTCCTTAATTTCCATATGGGTATATAAAGCAAACTGGGGTTATGGGGCACTCAGATATTGCCATCATCATTGAAGAGGTCTCCCAATCCCAACCGTTTTTCTTAACAAATCTGTTTTCTTAATTTCACACCGTTCTCACTCAAGACCCAGAATTATGAGCTGCATTGTTCTGCGGCACTGAGGAAAGCTCAATAGTAACACATCAGCCTCAGGTGCTAAAAATAGCTCTGTAGCAAGTATCAGCCCTAGATAGGATTGCCAGGTACATTCTGGTCTGGGAACAACTGGGAGTCTGCCTCACTATCTCACCTACTTTCACCTATGAAAAAAAAATAATAATTAAAGGCAAATATAGAAAATCATGTATATTTTCAACAATAAAATTAGGAATACACACACAAAAAGAAAAGAAGTAAAAAATGACAAAAACATAAATGTGGGTGGGAAGAGTAAAAATTGTAGTAATTTTAGAACATATTTGAATTTAAACAACAATAGTCTATTTTAAAAATAGATTGGTAGAGATGAAACAATTAGTAACAACAACACAAAATTAATGAGATGTGCAAGAAATAAGAAAATAGAAATATGAAAGAAAGAAACAGAGAATTACAAAAGCCCTTAAAAAACAGTTAACAAAATGGCAATAAGATTTACCTAGCAATTATAACTTTAAAAAGTAAAGAGACTAAATGGGCCAAATACATTGGTGGCTGAATGGATAAAATGCAGACACATACATATGCAGCCTACAAAAGATTCACTTCAGATCAAAAGATACAGACTGAAAGTAAAAAAATGAGAAAAAATATTTTATGCAAATCAAAATGAAAGTAAAGGTGAGTTAGTAATAATTATATCCGATATAATGGGCTTTAAAACAAGGGCTGTAGGGAAACATCAGAAGGGTGTTTCGTGATGAAAAAAGGATTGATCCAACTCTCATAAGCATCTCCACCTTAGACATAGTAGCACCTAAATATATAAAGGAATAATGGTGCACATAAATGGATAGATCGACAGTTATAAAGTCATAGCACTGGAATTTAATACTCCTTTGAAATCAATGGAGAGATGATCCGAACAGAATCTCAACAAGCAACAGCAACTTAAAATGACATATTAGACTAGACTTAATTGACAATTTAAGGATATCTCACCCCAAAGCGGCAGAATGTACTGTCTTTTCAAGTGCACATGGAACATTTTATAGGATATACAATATGTTAGGCCACAATACAAGTCTCGATAAATATAAGAAGGTTAAAATCATTTTACTTTTCCTCTGATCACAATGGTAAGAAGCAAGAAATCAATTACAAGAGGTAAACTAAAAAACACAGGAATACATAAAGGCTACACAACATAAGAAAGAAAACAAAAGATGCCTTGAAAAAATAAAAATGATACAATGGCCCAAAATATATCAAACACAGTAAAAGCAGTTCTTAGAGGGAAATTCATAGAAATACAGGCATATCTGAGAAAAGAGAAAATATTTAAATAAACAATTTTACCTTCCTAGAAAAAAGAACACACTAGCCCAAAGTAAGAAGGAAAAATAAAGAACTGCAAGTAAATAAATGAAAGAATAAAAAAATAGAAAAATAAAGAAATGGGACTATATCAAACTAAAAAGCTTTCGCAGAGCTAAAGCCAATATGAGGAAAATAAAAAGGCTAACTACACAATGGAGAACATATTTGACAATACATTTAATAAGGGGTTAATAACCAAAATATATAAAAAACTTGTAATACTCAACACCAGGAAGATAAACTGTCCAATCAAAAAATGGGCAAAAGAAGTGAATAGGCACTTCTCCAAAGAGGAGATACAAATGGCCAATAGGCATATAAAAAATATTCAATATCACTAGTCATTAGAGAAATGCAAATTAAAACCACAATGAGATACCACCTCACCAGTTTAAATTGTGCTTATCAACAAAACAACAAAGAATAAGTGCTGGTGAGAATGTGGAGAAAAGGGAACTCTCCTGCACTGCTGGTGGGAAGGCAGACTGGTGCAGCCACTGTGGACAACAGTATGGAGATTTCTCAAAAAATTAAAAATAGAACTACCTTTTGACCCAGCCATCCCACTTATAGGAATATATCCCAAGAACACCACATCAACGAATCAAAAGGAAAAATGTACCCCCATGTTTATGGCGGCATTGTTTACAATAACCAAGATCTGGAAACAACCCAAGTGTCCATCAGTGGACAAGTGGATTAAAAAGCTTTGGTACATGTACACAATGAAATAATTTGGAGCCATGAAAAAGAAGGAAATTATTTTTTGCGAGTACATAGATGGACCTGGAAACTATTATGTTAAGTGAAATAAGCAAGGCAGAGAAAAAGAAAATCATATGATCTCACTCATCTGAGGAATTCGATGGACAATATGAACTGAGGAGTGGAATAGAGACACAGGTGGGATCAAAAGATCCAGAAGAAAAGCGGACAGAGGAAAAGGGGATGATCCCCTATCAAGGATGGGATGAGAGCAGAAGAGCAAATCATAGAGTAACAGGAGGAAGTCGTTTCAAGGGGGTATGGGGGGATTTACTAGGGAACACAGAAAGGGTAGGATGTATTCGGGGGGACACTAGAATCTATTTAAACAGAATAAATAAATTAAAAAAGACTTACAGAAAAAAAATTAGTTCTTTCTCCATAGGCTTGGTCTTTCAACTGGTTTCTTTTCTTAGACTTAATGATAGAATCTTTAATTCTACACGTATCTGACATTTAATTTCACAGTCATATTGAAATAGGTTCTCAATCCATTCGACAAATACATCATTATTTACTCCTTAAAAAAAAAGCAAGCAGGATTTATTTTTCCTAGATTTCTTTCTATGACTAGAGTATAACAGAAAACTACCATCTATAAACTATGTGAAGAGAAATAAATAATTAAATAATCTAAATATAAATCAGATTACTCTTTAGCTATAATGTTTTTAATTGATGATGTCTAAAATACAAATTTTAAAAGGCTTGATTTTTAACAATAAAACCAAATTTTTCTTTACTAGGAAGCATCAGTCATAGGACCCTTCCAATTTTATTTATTTACTTTTAATTATTTAATTTATTTGTTTTAGAGACAGAGGAAGGTAGAAAAAGAGAAAAACATCAATTTGTTGTCCCATTTACTTATGCATCATTAGTTGATTTGTGTATGTGCCCTGACCAGGGATTGAGCCATAACCTTAGCATATCCAAACAATGCTCTATCTAACTTAGGAACCTGGTCAGAGCCAGGACCCATCCAATTTTACACTATGAAACTCATAATGGCATAGATTTAGCATTCTTCAGTTGGGTAGAAAATGTGGATTTAAAGGTCTCTATATTAGAACTTTCACATTTTCTAATACAATCAATGTGAGAAAACAACTGATAATTTATTACTGGAAAATATTTTTTATTTTTATTTTTAAAACAACGTTATCATATTTTTCTTAATTTTAATGGAGTGACATTGATCAATCAGGGCACATATGTTCAGAGAAAATATTTCCAGGTTATTTTGACATATGATGATATTGCCTACACATCACCCAAAGTCAAATTGTCCTTCATCGCCTTTTATCTGGGTTTATTTGTGCCCCTCTTCTCTCCGTACCCCCTCCCTCCCTCAGCCTCACCCCGGGTAGCCAGTACACTCTTGTCCATGTCTCTGAGTCTCATTTTTATGTTCCATCTCTGTATGGACTCATATACTCCTTAGTTTTTTCTGATTTACTTACTTCACTCAGAATAATGTTATCAAGGTCCATCCATGTTGTTACAAATGATCCGATGTCAAAAGTTCTTATGGCTGAGTAGTATTCCATAGTATATATGTACCAAAGCTTTTTAATCCACTCGTCCTCTGATGGACACTTGGGCTGTTTCCAGATCTTCACTATTGTGAACAATGCTGCCACAAACATGGGGGCGCATTTCTGCTTCCCTACAGTGCTATTGTGTTCTTAGGGTATATTCTGAAAAGTGGGATAGCTGGGTCAAAAACCAGTTCGATATTCACTTTTCTGAGAAATTTCCACAGTGGCTGCACCAGTCTGCATTCCCACCAGCAGTGCAGGAGGGTTCCCTTTTCTCCACATCCTCGCCAGCATTTATTCTGAGTTGTTTTGTTGATGAGCCTCATTCTGACTGGTGTGAGGTGATATCTCATTGTGGTTTTAATTTGCATTTCTCTAATGATTAGTAATGTTGAGCATTTTTACATATGCCTATTGGTCATCTGTATGTCCTCTTTGGAGAAATGTCTGTTCATTTCTTTTGCCCATTTTTAGATTGGATTGTTTGTCTTCCTAAGGTTGAGTTTTATAAATTCTTTATAAATTTTGGTTATTAACCCCTTATCAAACATATTGTCCAATATGTGTTCTCATTGTGTGGTTTCCCTTTTTATTCTGTTCTTATTGTCTTTAGCTGTGCAAAAACATTTTAGTATGCTATAGTCCCATTTGTTTATCCTGCCTTTTATTTCATTTGCCCGTGGAGATAAGTCGGCAAATATATTGCTGTGACAGATGTCAGAGAGCTTACTTCCTATGTTTATTTCTAAGATGCTTATGGTTTCATGTCTTACATTTAAGTCCTTTATCCATTTTGAGTTTGTTTTGTGAATGGTGTAATTTGATGGTCTAGTTTCATTTTTTGGAAGGTAGATGTTCAATTTTCCCAAGACCATTTGTTAAAGAGGCTGTCTTTACTCCATTGTATGCTCTTTCCTCCTTTGTCAAATATCAGTTGTCCATAAACGTGTGGGTTTATTTCTGGGTTCTCTGTTCTGATCAATTGATCTATGAGCCTCTTATTCTGCCAATATTTTTCTCTCTTGAGTACAATGGCCTTGTAGTAAACCTTGATATCCGGAAGAGTGATACCTCCGGCTATATCTTTTATTTTAAGATTGCTGAGGCTATTTGTGTTCCTTTTTGGTTCCATATAAATTTTTGGAATATGTGTTCTATATCTTTGAAGTATGTCATTGGTATTTTAATTGGTATTGCATTAATTTTATAAATTGCTTTGCGTAATATAGACATTTTTCTAATCAATTTTTTTTATTTTATTCATTTTAGAGAGGAGACATAGAGTAAGAGAGAGAGAGAGAAAGAGAGAGAAAGGTGGGAGGAGCTGGAAGCTCAAATCCCATATGTGCCTTGACCAGACCAATGCAGGGTTTTGAACTGGCAACCTCAGTGTTCCCAGGTTGACGCTTTATCCACTGCGCCACCACAGGTCAGGCTTGATATAGACATTTTAATGATGTTTATTATTCCTAACCATGAGCACAGTATATGTTTCCACCTGTTTGTATCTTCCTTGATTTCTTTTATCAATGTTTTATAATTTTCCAAGTACAAGTTCTTAATCTCCTTTTTTAAATTTACTCCTAGGTACTTTATTATTTTGGTTGCAATAGTGAAGGGGATTGTTTCCTTAATGTTTTTTTGCTGACAGTTCACTGTTGGTATATAAAAATGCCTCTAATTTCTGAGTATTATTTTTATATCCTGCCACCTTGCTGAATTCCTTTATAAGGTCCAGTAGTTTATTGAATGAGACTTTAGGGTATTCTATATAAAATATCATATCATCTGCAAATAATGACAGTTTTACTTCTTCTTTTTGAATTTGGATGCTTTTTATTTCTTCTCCTTGTCTGAGTGATGTGGCTAAGACTCCCAGAACTATGTTGAATAAGAGTGGTGAAAGGGGGCACCCCTGCCTGGTTCCTGATCTTCAGAGGATTGCTTTTAATTTTTGCGAATTTAGTATGATGTTTGCTGTGGGTTTTTCATAGATGACCTTTATCATGTTAAGGTATGTTCCCTGTATTCCCATTTTACTGAGAGTTTTGAGCATGAATGGGTACTGGATTTTATCAAATGCTTTTTCTGCATCTATTGAAATTATCATGTGATTTTTGTGCTTCCTTTTGTTTATGTAGTGAATCACAGTGATTGATTTGCAAATATTGAATCAGCTTTGCCTCTCCAGAATAAATCCCACTTGATCATGGTGTATGATTTTTTTCATATATTGCAAGATCTGGTTGGCTAAAATTTGTTGAGAATTTTAGCATCTAAATTCACCAGGGATATTGGCCTATAATTTTCTTTCTTTGTATTGTCTTTGACTAGTTTTGGGATCAGAATTATGCTTACCTCATAAAAGGAGTGTGGATGTCTTCCTTCCTCTTGAATTTTTTGAAATGGCCTGAGGAGGATAGGAGTTAGTTCTCCTTTGAATTTTTGGTAGAATTCCCCTGTGAAGCTACCAGGCCTGGGACTTTTTATGTTGGGAGTTTTTTTAATAACTATTTCTATCTCATTTGTTGGAATTGGTCTGTCTAGGTGTTCTCATTGTTCCAGATTGATTTTTCGAATATTATATGATTCAAAAAATGTGCCCATTTCACCGAAGTTATCTAATTTTTTGGCATAGAGTTCTTCATATTATTTTTATACAATATTTTGTATTTCTGTTGTGTCCGTTGTTATTTCTCCACACTCATTTCTAATTTTATTTGCTTGAGGCTTCTCTCTTATTTTCTTGGTGAGTCTAGTTAAAGGTCCGTCGATCTTGTTCACCTTTTAAAAAAACAAGCTCCTGGTTCATCGATCCTCTGTATTGTTTCCTTAGTCTCTGTGTCATTTATTTCTCTTCTGATCTCTATTATTTTCTTCCAACTATGAATCCTGGTTTTTATTTGCTGTTATTTTCCTCGTTCTTTTAAATGCAGGGTCAAATTGCTTATTTGAGCTTTTTCTAGCTTCTCATGATATGCCTGTAGTGCTATGAACTTCCCTCTCAGTATTGACCCAAGGTCTTCTGTTGGGTTTCTTTCAGAGCCAAGGCATTGAGCCAAAGCAGTAATTTTGCACAGAGAGAAAGGTAATATGAGTGGGGTAGGGAAGAGCATTACATTTGGTCTAGTACCTTTTTTGATCGCTGGAGTCACAACAGTAAATGAGAAAGCAATAGTCCTTACTCATAAAATGCCTGTATTATAACTGGGAGAAAGAAAAAAGTAAAGTTACATGTAAAAATATAAAATAGCACTATCTAAAATTAACTACAAAAAAAGTCAAATAAGAATAAGTGATAGAAGTTTCCAGAGATATTTTAGAGCTGCATATGATTGGATAGTGAGGAAAGTGATCTGAAATAGAAAAGCTGAAAACTGAATGTGAAAGAGTTAGAACTACGGAATTCTAGGGTAAAATGTTCAATGTATAAAAATAACACAGGCAACAGCCAAAAAAATAGTGCTCTCAATGTAGTGACTGGTACAAATTCAGTAACACTGAAAATGAATAAATTTTTTTTCGGTTTCCTATAGCATCTTCAAAATATTTAATTGAAAATGTTGGTATTAATATTAAATAAAAGAAGATTTCTGAAAGAAAATATCAGATCAGGTATAAAGAATATTAAGAAACCCACTATTTGGTCAGACCCATGGTGGTGCTGTGGATAGAACATTGACTGTGATACTGAGGTCTCCGGTTTGAAACCCTGAGGTCCCTGGCATGAGCATGAGATCAACTAAATTACCACAACTACAGGTTTATGTTTCTTATCTCTCTTGCTTAAAACAAAAACAAAACAAAAAACAAAAAAAAATTAACCCAACATGTAATTATATAAATGTTTACAAATAAAAAGAGGTGATTTGGGACACTATTTCAAATAAATATTTAATTTTTTGCAAAAGGGAAAAGTTTTTCATTGATGAGTAAATATAAATTGCAAATTTTCTCAACTTATCTGTAGATATTAATGCTGGATATTAATTTTTTCATCTATTTTATTTATAGTTTCAAAATATCAACTAGTTTCATACTTCCTATTTTATTTTCATTCCATTTCCTCTGTTTAGAAAATACTGTTTTAATCTTTATCTTTCTCAAGAATAAATCACAGGACTAAAAATAAATCAAAGACAAAAATGGAGATGTAAAATAATCTAGCCTCTGTCCCAACAAAATATAGCTATCCACAAAGATAAACAGCTTGGTGGAACTCTGGAGTCCACTTAAGAACTTTAGCAACACAGTGGAATTCAAACCATAAAGAAAACCATTTTGCCTGTAGCACCTCTTCCTCATGCCATCACTTCTCAGCATAAAGAGAAAACTATCCAGCTAGAAAGAGTTCATTGCACCCCGTTGGGAGTGTGTGTGTGTGTGTGTGTGTGTGTGTGTGTGTGTGTGTGTGTGTGTGTGTGTGTGTTCTGTGTGTGTGAGTGTGTTGAGAAGCTCCAGCCTCAATGCCAGAAAGATTGGACCAGTGTTCATAGGTTGGTTCAGGAGGGTAGGGATTTTCCCCCCACCTCTGATGCCACAGGAGGTGACTGCTCCACCCAAAAAATATGGCAATCTCAGTATTGGAGAATGACTCAGCACAGGGGATTCAGTGGTAGTCCCCTCAGTGTCTCTCTCTGGGCCACCAACTTTATACTTTCCTCATGCAACTCTAGTCCTCTCAGCCTTCCCCCTGCCAAAGTCCAAGGTAAGTGGATGTGAAGGAGATTTTCTGTGCTGGCCTTTTAAGAAGGAACTTGCATCTCTGAAAACTCCTCTCTTTCTCATATATACGGAAACTTCAGCTCCTTTCAATGACAAATGCTGTGTGGGCACCTATACAAAGCTCTAGGGCTCTGAGATAGGGCATTAGGCCTGGGGCGTAGGACCCTTCTCTCTCAGGGTGAACCTCTCCCAGTGAGAGTCCCTATGGGCCTTCTACTGCTGCTTGTCCTGGGAGCAGGGCAGCCCTTCCCACATCTCTGCCCTTCCAACCCTTTTTGATGTGGCTTCTTCTGTGATCCTTGGTTATAGACTGTTCCTCTTTTAGTCCAAACTTGATTTTTTAAGATGATTGTTTTTAAATTTAGTTGTAATGCAATTTAGTCCTGGGAGATGGCAGTTGGAACATCTGCCTACTCCATCACCATGTTGGAATTGTCCATATTCCTTTTTTATTGGCAGCGTCACTTCCCAGTGAAGTAACAAACACGAGGGGATTAAAATGTAATATTTCATCAAAAGTAAAGTGAGTTTTATGAAATAAAATAAATATTATAAGCATAGTTCTATCAATTTTTTTTTACCTATGGCCAGAATGAACATTACCACCGGCATTTAGAATATGCTGTTGCACAGATGCACATTAAAAAAGAGGAAGGGATGTAAATTTGTAATTCCCACATCAAAGGTAGTCATACACCCACCTTAGAGAGAACCCTGATTACCAGTGCTATTTTAACAACTAGTTCACCAAACTCAGCAAAACATTAGGTATTCTCTACCAAACTGGTGCAAACTGGCTGAATTCCGCCAAAAAAACAAAGGCAGAGCATTCTAGACAGCCATAGCCAGGACCCACCACAAGACTCCTCCCCACCAGCAGTCTAGCAGATGGGCGGTCTGAAGCCAGTCTATGCTTTTGCCCAGTGTCTGGTGGTGCTCCCTGTGTGTCTAGCACTGACCATAAGCTTGTATGGTCTCTATCCTCCATCCCACCCCTACCTCCTTCTCCTTCTCTCTATTGGGCTCTGCCTCGTTGGGTTTATGGTCATCTGGTCCAGTTTGGATAATGTGGGTACAGTGCTCCAAGTTGGAGTTAGAAATTGTGAGGTGCTTGTGAACCCTGGAAGATCAGGTATGAAGCCCTCCTCCTGGGTCCCGTACCCTTAAGCATCTCCTCAGACAGGAGCAGTGACCTCACTTCCTGACAACAGAGCCCAGCAGTTGGAACTTGGTAACCAAGCAGCCACATTCTAAAACTGACCCCAGCCAGCTCATTTGATTGGAGATATTCAGAGAGATAGGATGTTCTCTTGTTGTCTTCCCCACTCGCAAGGCCGTGGCCCTCAAAAAAGCCGCAGTGACAGTGCTTTCAGCCGCTGCTGGCACTGGATCCGCACTCAGCCCAGACGCCTGTGTCTGTTTTCACGGAGGGACCCAGAGGTAACACAGGGATGCCTGGCGTGGTTCTGTTAGGGCCAGGCCACCACTTTGATCCCATTTGGACATTTCTATTTTCCTTCAATGTGTGTGTGTGTGTGTGTGTGTGTGTGTGTGTGTGTGTGTGTGTGTGTGTAGCACAGGGGTTAACATGGGGAGTATCTGTCCTAGCAAAAAACAGGCAAGGGTTGAGGGCAGTGTCAGAATCCTGGTGTGTCTGTCATGTTCACACTCAGCTCAGGGCTGATTGGGGGCCTGCAGTGCGGGCAACACTTTCTGCAGGAGGTCTATCTCTAGTTCTGGAGAAGAATGTCCTTCCCCTTAGGCGAGGTCTGTGCAGACACAAGGCTGGGCCTGATTGGGGAGCAGAAAGTTCAGTGGGCAGAAGCACCAGCGACTAGGGCCAGGCAATGCTTGAGGTCCCTGGACCAGCTGCTGGTCACTGTCACTGCAGATCTCTCCCAGAACATTGAGGAGCAGCTGGTCAGTGGAAACCCCCATCCTGTCTCCACCAGTGAGGGATAGGAGAGCCACACCATCAAGGGCCAGAGAGGGCTGGACGTGAGTGTGGCCAGCTGGGGTCTAGGGAACAGGGCCCATGAATGACCAAAGAAGCAGCCCAGGATTTACAGACAACTCACAATTTCTGACTTCAACCTGCAGCAGCATGCCCAAGTGAAGAGAGCTGGCCCAGAGGACCTGGAGCTCAAGGACATAGAACTCAGGGACTTAGAGCAGAAGGGTGAGAATGTGGGGGAGTTTGGGGGTGGTTGGAGGTGGGGAGCTTATGGGGAGGTGTCAGTGGAAGACACACAGGAACACCCCAAGAGGCTGGCCCGGAGCAAACTAACCTCAGACTGCCTGTGGGGAGGGTGTCCTGTGGTAGGTCCTGGGCTGTAGCTTCTTAAGAAGGCTCTGGGGTCTTCTGTCCTTAGGGGAGGGGCATGGAAATGCAGGTATGTAGGTGACCTTTTCTATTCTCACAACTCCCACCCCAGCACAGGACATAGAGCCAGCTGTTCCCACTTCAACACCCGAGGAGCCAGTCCCAGCGGCGGACCTGGAGGTCGCTCAGTATCAGAAGGGCTGTCACCCTCCGGCGGCCGGGACCCCTCACGTGGCCGGGCCCGCTCTCATGGCCAGGCCTCCTTCCACAGTCATCCCAGAGGCAGCTCTGGGTCCAGGGCTGGCCTGTGCCATATCTCCTGAGCTCCCTGAGGAGGCCCCACAGGCCAGGCCTGAACTACTCTCTCCAGAAACTGCCCTGGCTCCAGCCCGACACCGGGCCACTTTTTTGAGAAATAGCTCAGAGCCAGCTGTAGAGCTAATTAATCCTCAACGACTACTTCAAATATGTGTTGCTTTACCTCCCGAGATCGTTGAAGAAATTTTTTTTTTGATTCTTTCCCTTCGTATTCGTCAGACTAGGATGTATTGCAATTATAATTAAAACTTACTGTTTACATTTTAAATTGTGTCATTTTTGAGCATGAGGTACATCTATAATCCTGTGTATCACCACCACTACCTAACAATGTTCATCACCCTAAAAAGAAACCCTGCACCAATAGTACTCACGACCCACTCCTCCTGATTCTGGCCACCACTCCTCTGCTTCAATCTCTGCTCCTACACTATTCTAGATGTTTCCTATAAATGTGATCTTACAATAGGTGTCTTTTTGTGTCTATTCAAATATTTTTGTTCACATTTTATCTAAAAAACATTTTTGTTATTTGAAAGGGAAAACCCAAAGGGATTAGAGACCAGATAATAAAAAGTCCTTTAGATAAGTGTGTCCATAAAACCCAGGGTAGAGGAGTCCAGGGCAAGAAGTCGGGCAGGCAATGGCTGGCTCTTCCAGTGCCCAAAACTAACACAATAAAAATGCAGAAATCTGGAAAGAAACACCACAAACTGGAAAGCATTTCTCATAAACTGAGGACACATAGAGATTTAAGATCCCCATGATGCAGAAAATACTCGAATATCAGTGTTTTCAAAAGGGACAGATAGGATACTTCTGCACTTCCAACAAGAGGCAATGCCCAAGTCAGTCACATCGGAGATACCTGACCTTCCTGATGGGGGCACATGTACTGTAAACACAGGAGAGAGCACTGTCACCATCAGGTTGGCAGGCTTCTGGTCTGGTGATGACCAGCTCTGGGGACAAAGTGAGGAAACAAAGCAGAAGCCCCAGAAGAGCCCCTGGAAATAAGAGAACAAAGCCCCTCTCTGGGAGGACAGTGTGCAGGATTCATGCAAGTCCCACCAGGTCTCACCTTCACCTAGCAATGCCCATCCTAGGAGGTGATTCCCCAGAATCTTTTGCACAATTGTTTAACTTTTATTTTTGGGACTACCCATCAGAGCACTGATGAAATAGCCAGGAATTGAAATAAACAATGTCCATGACGAGGGATGGGATCCACCCATCCTGGCCCACATGGAGGGGGAAGCTGAGCAGCTACTAAAGTGGGTGCAGGGGCCTTCACATGCCAACAGATATGAACTTCAGGGGTTCTCTCATGTGAGCCACATGGGCTAACTATCTGCACCCGGGATCCCACCTATTAGACCACATACATGTGATATCAACAGGCAGACACACATATGAGAAAATGAGGCTGTGTCTGACAGCGAAAGACCAAATGAGAGAGGTGAATTCTGAGAGAGCTAGCCACCAAGCTACTCATAATGGTCACCTATGGGGCAGGACTTGCAAATCACTTAACTTCTCCTTGAGGTAATATTTAAAAATTTAATAATGCATGTGTGACTTTTATAGTTCGAAAAATATTAAAATCGTGTTCATTGTTCATCATTTATCACTCATCTATGGAGTAAAGTACATTATTTAAAGAATTTATGACATAAAAATAAAAGTTTATTTTAGCACAATAATGAATTATAAAGCAATTCAGAATCAAGTAAAGAACAAAGTCCTCCAGGGAGAATAGCACTGACAGGGTGCTCACTGTTCCAATCCTTTCCCTGTGTGTGCACATTGGGTCAGCATGTGCAAGTGTGTGTTCCTGTGTTCCAACACTCATGTGTGCACGTGTGGGTGACTGAGCATGTCCACATGTGTGTGTATGTGTATGCACTTGTGGGTGTTGAGTGAGGAGGATTCCTGGGAGTGTGCCCTTCATAACCCTCATTTCCCTACTGTTGACAGTGACAGTCAGTCCTCACCTTCCTTGGCATTTTCTATGTCCTCAAATTAGAATTTCCAAAGCTTTGGCTGTGGAACATGAGCCAGTTCTGAATTTTCACTCCCATCACTGTGCAGAATGGATGTGTGCGTCCATAAATCAGATTTAGTTGGGACAAGGCTCTGGAGAAGGAGATTCTAGGTCTAATGTAAACTTGATTTTAAAGTTTTTGGGGCAGTTCTCTATATCTAATGTCACCATTTCCAGCTTGAACCTTGTTTGGGAAATCTGGGGACCAGGTGAGAAATGTGACTAGGACCATTGGGTAGGAGTTAGGAGGAAATTCTGAAAGTAGAGGAATAGAAAGTACCTAGGAGTGACATGCCAAGCTGGAAGGTCCTATTTATCCTCCCTGTGCCCTGATCCATGTCCCACAATCCACGCCAGTCCTTAGCCCACACCAGTGCCACCCTGCTCCAAAATTCCACTGAGCTGAGCGGTCTGGTCCTGCCGTACATGACCCTAGATGATGTAGGCCTGCATTTTCTGGCCTCTCCTTCTCCCTCTAACTTTAAATCCACATCTTTTCTATGAGGCAATCAGGTCTACGGAGGCTCAGCCAGTCAAAGGGACCAGTAGGAATGTGCTCTATTCAGGTGAAATTCTCAGTTGCAACAGCAGGTCCCACTTGAGTTTGTATAACCAGAAGGAACCATCAAAATGGCCCCAAAAAAGTGCCAGAAGGTCAGAGCATCAAGCCCAAGGATTGGGAGTGACTACAACAGCCAAACCACAGGGGTCTTCTAACAGTGACCTCTGCCCCAACCCTGGGCCAACCCTCTACCCCACATACACTGAACATTCAACTTTGTGAATGGGCTCAGTTCAGTGGGGTGTAGGTTGAGAGCACTCATCTCATTCAAATTCAGGTCAGGTGGGACCCACTTGGTCTATGGCTGACAGGGGAGTCCAGCATCAGCTATTTACCTCCTGTTTTCCCAAAAATGGGACTCTCCTCTACCCTACGCAGAGATCATAGGTCGCCAGGTGCTGACTTTCAGTTCTCCCTAGAGAAGGAGACAGAGATCAATGATGGTAGAGGAGCAGAAGAGAGGGAAGTGGGAGAGTGTTTTTTATTTTTGTGGAAGTCAGCATTCTAATCAAATTTGATGTATGCCACAACTCAGAAGAAGTGTATTCAAGACACAGATTCGATAAAGAGCTAGTATCCAAATACATAAATTTTAAAAAAAGACTCTAAAACCTCAGTATTAGGAAAACAAGCAACCTAATTTAGAAATGGGCATAAGATCTGGACAGACACTTGAATACAGAGATATTCTAAACCTGGGAGTGCAATTAGGCAGTGGATTATGTGGAAGTTACACTCACTTTTTCTTAGTACCAAATAAAAGAGACAACTAAATTACAAAAACAATCAACCTGAATAACCAAAGGAAGACTTGCTTAGCAGAAGTCCTATAATCAAGGGTGACATAAGAAGCCACATCCAGAGTGGTAGGAAGAACAGAAACACAAAAACTCTCGTCCTGCACGCATGAACAGCGGTAGAAAATCTACAGGAATATCTCTTCTGCAAAGGTTACCTGAGGAATTAGGGGTCTCAATTGCACACTGGACTTCACTGCCTGGCCACCAGAGCCAGAAGAAAGTAGGTGCTCAGAAAACATCTGGCGATGAAAATAGTGGGGTCTCCACCCATGAGAAAAAGTATCCCCTTAAGGTGTTAATGAAAGAAAAATTTACTTGCCTTCACTCATCCCTGACTTTGGCAAACAGTCAGCGTCTCAGAACTGACTGGCATCATACAGGGAGAGGGCTGGAGGAACAGCTACCAAGGTGCCTATGCTGAATCCATCTCTTAAACTCCCCACTGACACCACATTTCCTGGGTCAAACATCCCTCTCCATACCGCATCAGCCTGGGAAATGCACTAGCCTCACCCTCCCCACTCTCTGTGGCCGACTCTGCCAAGCAGTGCCCTGTAGAGTAGTCTGTACTCAAAATATGCACCTGCATTGTAATTATGGACTTTCCTGAGCACCTTGAATTCCCCTATAGCTCACTACACTTTAGAGCTCTGGTGACTTGGTAAGAGTTGATAGAGCCTTTTTTTTTAATTAAAAATTATGGTTAACATAAAGTTGAAAGAATTCAAGTAACAAGTGTTTACCTTGTGTTATAGTTGATACAAATTTATATTCTATTCAATGTCCCAATCATATCATTAGTGTATTTTTGTTAATTATTAACAAGTAAAAGGAGCATTAGCATTTTTTAAATTTTACTAATTAACATATAAAATTTGTATAATAACTAGAAAGACGACACAATTCCAATAAAAACTGTTCAAAAGATTTGAAAAGGCATTTTTCCAAAGAAGACATAGAAATGCCGAGCAGGATTTTCAAGATGACTCTTCTTAAATTAAGTTGCAATCCAATTTGGTTCTGGGAGGTGGCAGTTGGAATGTCCATTTACTCTGCACCATCAAGGGACCTAAAGTTTTTAATATAATAATATTATTACAGATTAATACTTCTTTATCCATACACATCATACTTTGTATGACCTTTGGCAAGTAACTGAAATTCTTTGTCTCAGTGTATATTTGTGAAGCATGACTAATTCTTCTCACATTGCATGGTTTTTAGCAGATTAAATGGGGTCTAGTACAGATACTGATACATATAAATATTTAAATAACAGCTGCACAAACACTCAAATTTGCCTAAACTTCAAACATGTCCCAAACAAATTTTTCATTATCCAATTTAAAAAGAAATCCTAGGAATTGTAAATGATTTTTTTCCAGTACTATTATAGTTGAGAAGAGAATTTGGTACCCTTCTGGACAATAATATGCAGAATAGACTGGGGAGTGGGCAAAGGGAAAGGGTTCTAAAAAATTTGTGATGGAAGGGATCAGAAATGATTGATGACACTCCATTTTCCCCAACACACACTCTTATCTCTGGTCTTCCTATACGAATTGTGCCTTAATTTTCAGAGTTGTGCCAGAATCCTACTGATAAAAAGAGAAGGGCTAGTTAGCAACTAACCCATTTAGCTGCACCACCAGGATCCAGGATTAAGGATTAAATCTACCTTTGCAGGGCTGCTGTCTTTATTCTGAGCTCTACTCTCTGAGTCCCAAATCTAGCTTTGACCAGAATTATCAGGGCCCTACTGCTCTGCCCTTACCCTACCTACCTCTCCCCACTGAGATCCAGGTAGAGCTCTGAGTAGCCATCACCAGGAGGCTGATGTTTCTTGAGCTCCACACTTTCACTGAAGTTCAAAACTCAACTGTCATTGCTGAGATGAACTCTTGCTACCCCTAAGCCCCGCCCCTTGCATTCCAGATATCAATTCTAATACAGCATTGCCAGGGTGCTGCTGATACGCTGAGGACTGAACTCGTGGCACATTGAGGCTCTTAAGCATTAATGCTGTGACCAATCTACCACTGCCCTGAGCCCCTCCTCAGTAGGTCATTGTTCTTACTTTTTTTTTTGCCAGGGTCATGCTGCCCCTGCTTTGCCAGGTCCCTAGTTATTGATATTTGGCTTTAATGGGCTACCACCAGCATCATGTGGCTACAATCCAATGACAATCTTCAGTGATCAGAGTTGAGAATTTGAGTCACCATGCCCAGGCTGTGCTAGTAACGACCCCCAAGTCTAGGCCACAGCTATATCTTGTAATCCCAGAGCCTGTGCCACTGCTGCCTTTTCCTTTCCAGCTGGAGTCACAACAGTGAGTCCCTGAGACCGGGGTGCTAATTTCATACGATAGTTACAAACAACCATACCCTGGAAACCAGTGCTGCAGGCACATTAAGCGTATTTGTCACCGTGGTACTATGGTAGTTCCACGTGCGTCAGATTCTAGAACAATGACTCAAATATTGCTTTGAAGTGTCTGAGTGTTATCATACCAGAATAGACAACAGGAAAAATCTTCTTAACTCTAACTTCCACTCAGAGACAAAAATAGAAAAACAAAAAGAGGGAGAACAAGAAGAACCCAGCAGCTTCAGCCTCCAAAGATTCAATAACCTTATCTGCATTTCCCTCCTGCAAGTTTTCTGTAGCCTTGGTCAAAGAAGACTCCCATAGTCTGGTCAACATCAATTTCAGCCAGTGGAATGGCACAGAGACTATACCACTGTGTCTTTCAAGAAATCAACAATAAAGCATTCTCTTTAGTCAGTATCTGTACAACCACCTCCACTGAACACCTTTCCTTATTGAAGTTAGTTCAAAAAGATGAAAAGAAAAGACTGAGACCTCAAATGCATATTATCAATGCTAACCCATTAGAAACATGAAAAAGCAAGGAAATGTGACACAACCAAAGGACCACAATAATACTCTAGTATCTAACCCCGATGATAGGGAAATTTGTTTATTCTCTAAAAAGGAATTTAAAATAATTACTTTAATGACACTCAGAGATTCAAGAGAACGCAGAGACAAATCAATGAAATTAGGAAAACAACTTAAAATGAGAAATTCAAAAAAGAAATAGAAATCATAAAAAAACAAAATTCTGGAAGAATATAATGAATGATATAAAAAATGTAATATACTTTCAAAAGTAGGCTTATTTAGATAAAGAGAGAAAGTGTGATCTAAAGACATATCCCTTGATATTATACAATAGGAGAATCAATTAGCATGAAGAAGAATGAAATGTCTGTGATCTGTTCAACACAATGAAAAATATAAATCCAGCTTTGAGAGTCCCATAAGGAAAAGAGAGGGAAAAGGGACAGAAAACTTAACAAAATAATAAATGAAAATTTCCTAAGTTTAGGAGAGATATGGTCAACCAGGTACAGCTAGCTCAAATATTCCCCAACACATTTAACCTAAAGAAAATGTACCAAAAACGTTACACAATCATGTGCCACAAAACAGGAGTCTGGCCAATAATGAACCATGTTTATGACAATGTATAATTGTGCTGAAAGATTCCTATCCTCTAGTGATTGTATTGCTATTCTAATGTCATAGCACAACATTACTAATTTATTTGTGGTGATGCTAGTGCAAACAAACCTGTTGTATAGCAATACAGAATATATAATTACAGCTAAGAATTCATTTCTTAAAATATATCTCCATTGTTAAATGGCATAAAGCTGTAAATCAAGCTCTAAAAAAAAAAAAGAAAAAAATACCAGCAAGAGAAGAGAAAGTCATCACATTCAAGGGAATTAAAATAAAGCTATCAGCAGATTTCCCAAGGAAACATTACAGGCCAGGAGAGTAGCATGATATAGTCAAAGCGCTCAAAAAAATAAATCAAATTTTCAACCAAAAATACTCTACCTAGCAGAGTTATCATTCAGAAATGAAGGACAGATACTTTCTTAGATAAATGAAAGTTGAGAAATTTATATTCATTAGACCTACTCTAAAAAAAAGGAAAATAAAGTTCTTCAGGCTGAAACATATAGGTTACAATGTTATATTAATAGACACAATATAATGAGATAAATATTGGGACATACATAATATAATACACAAATAATAAAAAGAAAGAAATCAAAGCAAACTACTTCAAAATATTTCAATTTACAAAGAAAGATGGCCAAAGAAAAGAAAAAAACTATGAAGCAGAAACTATTAGAAAGTCATGTTAAAATGGCAATATAAGTCTTGCCTATTAATAATTATTTTCAATATATATGGTTTAAATTGACCAATTAGTAGACACTGAGTGAGTTACTGTATAAAAAGAAAGCAATAATAAAAAATATGCTATTTAAGTGTTAACACACTCTCAGGCAGAAAGTAAAAGAGATTTTATACATACATACATATATATATATATATATATATATATATATATATATATATATATATATATATCAAATGAAAGCTAAAAGAGCATAGGGTAGCTATAGCTATTTAAACAAAATATATTTTTAGTCACAAATTATTAAGAGACAAAGACTGTGATTATATAATTAATAAGGACTCAATTCATTAGTAGGCTATAACAATTATAAACATATGTAGTCATTATAGAGGACCTGAATATATTAAATAATCATTAACAAACATGTAGAGAGAAATAAATAGCAATGCAATAATAGTAGAAATCTTCAATACTTTACGTTCAACAATGGATAGATCATTTGGCTAGAACAACAATAAAGAAATAGTGGATCTGAATGACATTTTAAATCAATGAACTTAACAGATATATAGAACATTTTACCCAAGAGCAGTAGAATACACACTTTTATCAAGTACACACAGAACAGTGTTCATGATAGATCACATGAGAGGTCACACAACACCTCATAGAAAATTTAATGATGCTGTAGTGACCCCAATTAAGTTCTCTGACCACAAAGAAAAAAACAAAACAATCTATATCTGAAAGGAAGAAGTAAAATTATCTCTGTTCATAGATGACATGAATTTATACATAGAAAACCCAAAAGACCACTAAAAACTGTTAGAACTAATAAAGAAAATAAGTTGCAGCTTACAAAATCAACATAGACTTCCTCCCCCTCCTCTCTTCTATTTCATCTGACTTCCTGAAAGTTGTCATTTATTTCTAGTCAGTTCAAACTATTTTCTAACTTACCATTTGATTTATTTTTTGACCCATGAGTTATTTAGAAATGTGTGGTCTGACCTGTGGTGGTGCAGTGGATAAAGTGTCAACCTGGAATGCTGAGGAGAGGAAGAAAGAGAGAGAGAAACAGTTGAGTTGCCAGGTGTTGAAGTAGACAAAGAAACAAACTATATATGAATGAATTTAATTCAGCCTTTAATCACTTTCCTGGATGGTTGTAAGTAAGAGACTAAAACCAGAGGAAGCTGCTATTCCTCCCATGTAATAGTGCACTCCCTGGTTGGACTTAAGTGGATCAGTGAAAACCTGGTGTCATCTCACTTTTGAAGGATTCCTGGGCAGAGAGTCCTCACAGTTTTATGCACGCTTGGGTAGAAGGGAATGAGAGAAGGGCTAGGTTTGAAAAAGTAGTAGGAACTGTGTCACAGTAGGAAAAGAATGTCTTTATGATTTTCCCATTATTTCCTGGTAAAGAGACTTTGGTAGGTAACTTTTAAAGGAGTCTTCAGTTCAATGTCCCAGATAAAAAGTCGTGGGAATGAAGGTACCTGAATGGGAAATGTAAATATGGCATGAAGAAGAGCTTGAGACCTTGACTGAAATCCCCTTCTGAGACTGCATTGCACTCACTAGCTCTGCAACAAATCTGAAGAAGGGAAGTAAGTTCTCCCCACCAGACCTGCTAGGTAAACTCTTTGTAATTGTCTATGGTTGGCCCTACCACAATCACACATAAGTGTGTTTTTATCAGCTTGAAGTAAAATTTACAAAAAAAAAAAAATTGCATAAATTTAGGTAGTACAACATGATTTAAGATATACAATGTGATGATTTGATACATGTACATATTGTGATACGATTAACACAATCAAGTTAAATAACACATTTATCTTCTCACATAGTTATTTTTTATGGTACGAATACTTAAGGTATATACAATACAGTACTATTAATTATAGTCAAGATTTGTACATTTGCACCCTAAACTCATTCATATTATAACTGTAAGTTTGTACCCTTGACCAACATTGTATTTCCATCCTCCCAGCCACATGTCAACCACTGTTTGACTCTCTAGTTTTATGAGTTTGGTTTTCATTGTGTTTTTATATTTAAGTGACATCAAGTTTTTAACCAGAACTTGGGCTCCTCAACAACATATAAATTACAGAAGTACCACATCAGTAATGCAATGTGTGGGAATACATTTATAGAATTACAGATATCTACTAGGAAATAAAATGTCTTAGAACAGTGACCTCAACATCGACCTTAAGAAACTAAAAGAAGAATAAATATACTCTATGTAACATAAACACAATATCAAAGAAAAAAGAATACAATCAATTTAAAAGCAATCAATGGCGAAAATCAATAAAATCAAAGTTATTACTTTGATAATTCCAATAAAATGAATAAACTTCTACTAATGCTGATAAGGATCAAAAGTGAGAAGATTTGAGGTAAACTTTACTCTGAAAGTGGTTTTAGACAAAAATATTACAAAGAGAGAGGACTACAGACTAATACCCGCAGACACAAAATTTTAGTAAATTGAATCCAGCAATATATGGAAGGAATAATGCATCATAAGTAAACTTTAATACCAAGAATGCAGGTTTGTATTTAACATTTTAACAAATCAATGTAATTTATCATATTAACAAACTGAAAATTAAAATTCATGTAGTAATCTCATTATAGTAGGAAAACACATTTGAAAATTCAACATCACATCCTTAAACAAGTTTCTGTAAAGTAAGAATAAATAGATGGCAATTTACTCAACCTGCTAAAGAAAATCTATGAAACATCAATAGCTAGTACCACACTTGATAGTTGAAGGACAAAAACATCCTGATTAAGATTGGGAATGAGAAAAGTATTTCTGCAGTGATAAGAATCTAGGAGAGGGTGATGCTTATTGTGGTAGTTCTTTAGTGAAAGCAGAACCAATGATATAACCCATTTGGCATAACCTAGGCTATGTTCTTGATTGCTAACTTGTTTGCTTTCTGTATATTTTATGAGCTTTGTTTCTCAAACTTTCTATAATGCCTGTGAGCTTTGGTTAGCTAGCAACTGTGCACAGTGGTAACCAACAAGCATTATTAACTAAAGTTATGTTTTTTTAGATTGACAATCATACTAATATTTCTAATAATTATCCCAGCCTGATAATTTATAAGAATACATTATTTTTAAATTTTAAGGCAGCAGTACATTTTCCAATGTAATATATATTATTTTATTATAAAAAATAAAGAGTCAATTATAGGACTCTCTCTAATTTGTGGCATTGACCTATTTTACCAACAATGTGTTCTTATCCTGACTATACCCACGAGGCAGATATAAAAACTCAATTTTCCCATATGTGAAATGAAAGAAATACCTAATTTTAATGTTATTGCATCAGTTAAATTATATAATAGGTATACAGCAAGAGTTCCAAAAGTTGAATATATATGACTTTTTAATATGAACGTTTTCATCACTGCTGATATGAATAAATAAAAAAAGATGTTCATCTAAATATTTACCAGAGAATTGCCTGATTATCACAGGTAAACAGAGAATTTTAAAAGCAATGCATAATAACAGGCATACAGATCATTGGGACAGAGTAGAGAACCCAGCATGAACTTATACCTTTACGGTCAACTGATATTTGACAAAGGAGGTAAGAGCATACAATGGAGTAAAGACAGTCTCTTTAACAAATGCTGCTGGGAATATTGGACAAATACATGCAAAAAAACAACAACAAATTAGACCACCAACTTACACCATTCACAAAAATAAACTCAGAATGGATAAAAAAATTGAGTGTAAGTCATGAAACCATAATCATCTAGGAAGAAAGCAAAGGCAGTAAGTAAGCTCTCCAACATCTCTCACAGCAATATATTTGCTGATTTAACCCATGGGCAAGTGAAATAAAGGACAGGATGAACAAATGAAACTGCATCAACCTAAAAAGCTTTACACAGCAAAAGACAACATGAGCAAAATAAGAAGACAGCCCCCATAATGGGAGAACATATTCACCAACACGTCCAATAAGGGTTTAATAACCAAAATCTACAAAGAACTTGTCAAACTCAACACCAGGAAAGTAAATAATCCAATAGAAATCTGAGCCAAAGAATTGAGTAGACACTTCTTTAAAGAGGAAATATAGAATGCCAATGGGCATATGAAAAAATGTTCAACATCACTAATCATTAGAGAAATACAAATTAAAACCATTATGAGATACCCACCTTACACTTGTCAGAATGGCACTCATTAACAAAACAACATATAACAAGTGCTGGTGAGGATGTGGAGAAAAGGGGACCCTCCTGCACTGCTGGTAGGAATGCAGACTGGTACAGCCACTGTGGAAAACAACACGGAGATTCCTCAAAAAATTAAAAATAGAACTTCCTTTTGGCCCAGCTATTCCATATCTAGTAATATATCCTAAGAATAAAAAATTATTGATTCAAAAGAGGAAATGCACCCCCATGTTTATTGCAACATTGTTTACAATAACAAAGATCTGAAAACAGCCCAAGAGTCCATCAGTAGACGAGTGGATCAAAAAGCAGTGGCACATATATATCATGGAATACTATGGGGACATGAGAAAGAAGAAAATCTAGCCTTTGCAGCAACATGGATGGACCTGGAGCCAGGAAGAAAAAGACAAATATCTTTTGACTTCACTCATATGAGGAATCCAATGAACAATGAGAACTGAGGAATGGAAGAGAGGCAGAGAAAGGATCAAAGAGTCCAGAGGGAAGAGGAAAGAGAGGAGGGGATCAAAGAAAGGAAAGACATTAGTGAAAGTATATAAGCATAACACAGAGAGATAGGGGGCAGGATAGTAAATTATATAAGAAAAGGAGAAAGGCTGTGGGAGGGAGGGGGCAAAGGGGGTATCACGGAGAACAATGGGGGTTGTAGGGAAATATATTCTGGGGCATACTTTTAACTATGTAAACACAACAAATTAAAATAAATAAAATAAATAAAAACAATGACTGATACATAAATTCATGCATACAGATGTCACAAAAATAATTTAATTTTGAAAGTTGTCTACAAATTGTCACTGCAAACTAGAAAACAGTGAAACAGTAATTATTAAATTAGAAAGAAATTTTAAATGTGAGAGGAATATCTTCACTGCAAATGTCTCTTTGAGGAGCAAGGGTTCTCAGTCCCAGACTGAAATTCCCATGCTAGGGCACCAGTACTGGGAAGAGAAGTCCACATACTATCTGTCTGTGAAATCCAGCATATTGCATCTGAGGGCTGCAAAGATCCAAGGCATTTCTCTTTTGGGCTTATACATAAACTCACACAGACTCACTTGGGCTCCAAATTAGACACACCAACTCAAAGAGCACCATTGATATACAGGTAGTAACAAAATTGACTACCTTCAGGGTGAGGGCTGGAGTTTATAAAATCAGGGTGGCACTCCCTAATGACAAAAGTACTAATGAGGCCATTGCTCTCTTATTCAACAGGTAGGCTCAAATGAACACCTATCCTGAGCTATCCAGGCTAACACTATTTGCCTTACCCGGTGATTCCCAGTGATCCTACCCCACTAACTTGCATTGTAAATTCCATCAAGTGGCTCGAAGGCTGGTATAAATTGAGGTTCATGTTGGCATGGAAGGTAGTCTTAATGTCATGGCCACAAACCTGGCACAACTGACAAGTGGTCTCAACTCACACTATATGGACCACCAAAGGGTTGTAAGCACAGGACTAGTGGCAGCTGGCTTGGTTTGAAACAGTCTCTCCCATGAACTTCCAAGGCAACACAAGCACCAACCAGCTATAGTTCACTTACTTAGCTCCATCTGGCAACCCTAAGCCTGGAACAGAAGTAAGCTGAAATTTGTTTGTAACAGAGTCCCCCTTCCCCAGGAGATTCCAGAACAAACACACCTGGTGTCTGGCTTCAGACCACACCAGAAAACCACCCAACAAGCTTCATAAATGACAAACCCAAAGATCAGATAAGACCGACTCCAGAGCCTCACTAAATAAAGCAACTCCTGTTTTGTGGAGTCACTTCCCACACAACTGTTTGTCCATATTAATCATGTCAAGCCCTCACAGCTAGTTAGTCTAAGGGTGAAAAAAAAAGAGGTGTCAACAACAATCAAAGTTTAACTAAAACAGAAGGGCACACGACCAACAAGGGCCACCCCTGAAACATCAAGCTCAGGTGGACATTAAACCTCATAGAATACCTACTACATAAGGCCATTTTGTCAAGACTGATTGACACTGCAGATCTACCTAGTATGGCAACAAACATAGAGAGTCAGCCAAAATGAGAAGACAAACATGTCCCAAATGAAAAAGAACAAAACTCCAGAAAAATAACTAAACAAAATGAAGACAAGCAGTCCACTTGCTACAGACTTCAAAACATTGGTTATAAGAATGTTCAGTGAATTTAAAGGAAGATAAAATGAACTCAGAACAAATTTCAACAACTACAGAAAACATTAAAAATAACCAGTCAGACAAAAATGCACTAGAGAAAATCAACAGCATATTAGATGAAGCAGGTAATCAAACCAGTGATCTGAATAAAATGGTAGCAGAAAACACTCAATAAGAACAGAATTATAAATGAATAAATAAATAAAAATCCAATAACATGAGGACAGTTAGAGACCTCTGAGATGACATCAAATGTAACAACATTCGGGAACCAGAAGCAGAAGAGAGCAAGAAACTGGAAACATATCTGGAAAAATAATGACTGAAAATTTTCCTAACTTGGTAAAGGAAATAACATAAAAGTCAAGGAAGCACAGAGAATCCCAAAAAAATGAACCTAATGACGGCCATATCAAGATACATTAGAATTAAAATGCCAAAGATAAAAGACAAAGAGAATCTTAAATATATCAAGAGAAAAACAGTTACCTACAAGCACCCCTGTGAGACTGTCAGCTGATTTCTTAAGAGAAATTTTGTACCCCAAAAAATTGGCATGAAATATTTAAAGTATTGAAAAGCATAAACTCACAATCAGGACCACTCTAACCAGCAAAGCTGTCATTTGGAATCAAGAGAGCGATAACGGATTTCATAGATAGCAAAAGCTAAAGGAGTTCTACACCACTAAACCAGAACTGCAAGAAATGTTAAAGGAACTTCTTCAAAATGGGGGTAGGGAAGATTAAATATATGAATAATAAAATGTAGGAAAGAAAAAAATTCTCTCTGACACACTCTACCATTCAGTAAAAGAAGTGGATCAACTAAGTATAAAGCTAGTTCAAATATTAAAAGGTGGACCTGGCCAGTTTGTTCAGTGGATAGAGCATCAGCCTGGCATATGGATGTCTTGGGTTCAATTCCCAGTCAGGGCACACAGGAGAAGTGCCCATCTGCTTCTCTTACCTCAATCTTTCTCTTCTCTTTTTCTTACCCTCCCGTAGTCAGTGGCTTGATTGGTTCGAGCACTGTCCCAGGTTCTGAGGTGTTGTAGACTGCAAGTGGCAGAAAGCCTTTATAAATTTGAGGTTTAGCAAAAGGCTAAATTCTCCGCAATCCACCTCCATATTGGCTATGATGCTGAGTATTTGCACCCACTTCACTTGCTTGCTTAAGTTGCTGGAAGCAATTTACATGCCCTTCCTCTCACTCTATTTGTTCAGATGTTACTTGATTTTGCTTATGCGCGGTAGAGGGATTCCTGTTTATGCCTTAGGAGAGTTTCTGTTTTTGCCTCAGATGTGTAACTTTGTATCAAGGACTTCCTTGATTTCCATATGGGTATATAAAGCAAACTGGGGTTATGGGGCACTCAGATATTGCCATCATCATTGAAGAGGTCTCCCAATCCCATTGGTTTTTCTTAACAAATCTGTTTTCTTAATTTCACACCGTTCTCACTCAAGACCCAGAATTATGAGCTGCATTGGTCTGTAGCACTGAGGAAAGCTCAATAGTAACACATCAGCCTCAGGTGCTAAAAATAGCTCTGTAGCAAGTATCAGCCCTAGATAGGATTGCCAGGTACATTCTGGTCTGGGAACAACTGGGAGTCTGCCTCACTATCTCACCTCCTTTCACCTAAGGAAAAAAAAAATAACTAAAGGCAAATATAGAAAATCATGTATATTTTCAACAATAAAATTAGGAATACACACACAAAAAGAAAAGAAGTAAAAAATGACAAAAACATAAATGTGGGTGAGAAGAGTAAAAATTGTAGTAATTTTAGAACATATTTGAATTTAAACAACAATAGTCTATTGTAAAAATAGATTGGTATAGATGAAACACATAGTAACCACAACATAAAATTAATGAGAAATGCAAGAAATAAGAAAATAGAAATATGAAAGAAAGAAACAGAGAATTACAAAAGCACTTAGAAAGCAGTTAACAAAATGGCAATAAAATATACCTAGCAATTATAACTTTAAAAAGTAAAGAGACTAAATGGGCCAAATACATTGGTGGCTGAATGGATAAAAAGCAGACACATACATATGCAGCCTACAAAAGATTCACTTCAGATCAAAAGATACAGAATGAAAGTGAAAAAAATGAGAAAAAATATTTAATGCAAATCAAAATGAAAGTAAAGGTGAGTTAGTAATAATTATATCCGATATAATGGGCTTTAAAACAAGGGCTGTCGGAAACATCAGAAGGGTGTTTCGTGATGAAAAAAGGATTGATCCAACTCTCATAAATATCTCCACCTTAGACATAGTAGCACCTAAATATATAAAGGAATAATGGTGCCCATAAATGGATAGATCGACAGTTATTAAGTCATAGCACTAAAATTTAATACTCCATTGAAATCAATGGAGAGATGATCCAAACAGAAACTCAACAAGCAACAGCAACTTAAAATGACATATTAGACTAGACTTAATTGACAATTGAAGGATATCTCACCCCAAAGCGGCAGAATGTACTGTCTTTTCAAGTGCACATTGAACATTTTATAGGATATACAATATGTTAGGCCACAATACATGTCTCGATAAATATAAGAAGGTTAAAATCATTTTACTTTTCCTCTGATCACAATGGTAAGAAGCAAGAAATCAATTACAAGAGGTAAACTAAAAAACACAGGAATACATAAAGGCTACACAACATAAGAAAGAAATCAAAAGATACCTTGAAAAAATAAAAATGATAAAATAGCCCAAAATATATCAAACACAGTAAAAGCAGTTCTTAGAGGGAAATTCATAGAAATACAGGCATACCTGAGAAAAGAGAAAATATTAAAATAAACAATTTTACCTTACTAGAAAGAAGAACACACTAGCCCAAAGTGAGAAGGAAAAATAAAGAACTACAAGTAAATAAATGAAAAAAAAATAGAAAATATCATTAAAACCAAGAGCTAGCTAGCTCTTTGAAAAGATTAACAAAATTTATATAATTTTACTGGAATCATCAAGAGAAAAAGAGAGGTGCCAAATAAATAAAATCAGAGATGAAATAGAAGGAGTGACGACTGACACCACAGAAATAAACAGGTTATAAAAAACCACTCCAAACAAGTATATGCTAACAAATAGAAGAACCTAAAAGAAATGAATAAATATCTAAAAACATACAATTTTTCATAGCTGAATCAGAAATAAACAGAAAATCTAAAACTGATAACCATTAAGAAAATTGAAACAGTAATCAAAAAACTCCCAATAAACAAACACTCTGGACCAGATGGCCTCACAGGTAAGTTTTACCAAACATTCAAAAAATCAATGTCTATCTTTCTCAAAATAATACAAAATAATTGAAGAGGAGGGATAGCATATAAAGGTAAAAATAAATATTAAGACAAACACTCTTCTAGTTGCATTTAATAGGTAAATATACCTTTCCCAACTTACATGCAAGTTCAACTTAAGATCAAACCTACATAACCTATCTCATGTATAACCTGAGGATTGCCTGTGATATCAACTGTGATAAATGAGAGTTATTCAGAGTAACTTAAAAGATGTTATAAAAATGTAGACAAAGAACATTTCCTTTAAAGAACAACAAAATCTCTTTTCTCCGAAGAGAATTACAATAAGTTATAAGTCAGAGGCTGTGGATAAAGCTGAATTCTGAGAGGATATGATATTGATATTGAAGGGACAAAACTGTACCAACTTGGTTGGAATATAGTTTATCAAGTTCTTTTTTTTTCCATTATGTAGAGTTTGATTTGTCTAAAGTAGATATAGCTGAATGAACAAGTATATTTCTAAGAGTAACCATCCTGAAAAATACTTAAATGATAAAAATATGAACTAAATCTCCAGCCTTTCATCAAAAATACAGAGATTGGCTGTAGATATGAGAAAGTATAGCAACAAAATTAAGCTTTAAGAGCCTGAAATCTGAGTGTGGTTACCTATACTGTCATCTGTAGTTCATAATCAGGGCTCTAACACCTCACAGAGTCCAGTAAAACAAAATAAACCAAAATTATTTACTATATCAACAAGTCATGCTGAATCTTAAGAAGAATTTTACAAAAAATAAATAAATTTAAATTTTGTTCTTTTTCTTTTTACCTTTATTTTATTTGCAAAATGCAGGGTATTTCTAGGCCTCTAAACTGTCTTTTCTATGGCTTGATCCCACTGGCCTATATAGTAGACAAAATCCTGAAAATGGTCAGCATAGCTAGACAGTATGCATGGGAAGAGAGTGATATCTTTAGCCATTCTTAGTGAAGTTACCTATTTCTCTAGGTGGCACTGTGAAATAATAACTGTTTAGTTGATTTTTCTATTGCATGAGAAATATTTTATGGAGACTATATTATAGTATATATAATTTTCTCATATACAACATATATATATATATATATATATATTATAATTATTCATGCATGAGTATATTAAGAGCTGGTTCTTTGAAAAAGTAAACAAGATCAATAAACCCTTAGCCAGACTCAGTAAAAAAAAAAAAAAAAAAGAGACAGAGAGAAAGGACTCAAATATAAATAGAGAAATGATCATGGAGAAGTAACATTACATAGCTTAAATACAAAGGATTGTAAGAAAATACTATGAAAAACTCTATGCCAAAAAATTAGACAACCTAGGAGAAATGGACAAATTCCTTGAAAAATACAATCTTTCAAAAATCAATCTGGCCTGACCAGGCGGTGGCACAGTGGATAGATCATTGGACTGGGATGTGGAAGATCCCTGTACGAGACCCCGAGCTCATCACCTTGAGCACAGGCCCATCTATCTGGCTTAAGCAAAAGAACGCCAGCATGGACCAAAGGTCGCTGGCTTCGGCAAAGGGTGGCTCGGTCTGTTAAATGCCCCAGTCAAGGCACATGTGAGAAAGCAATCAATGAACAACTATGGTGTCACAATGGCAACGAAAAATTAATGATTGATGCTTCTCACCTCTCCGTTCCTGGTTGTCTGTCCCTATCTATCCCTCTCACTGACTCTCTATGTCCCTGTAAAAAAAGAAAAAAAAATCAATCTGGAAGAATCAGAAAACCTAAACAGACCGATTATAACAAATGAGATTGAAACAGTTGTCAAAAAACTCCCAGCAAACAAATACCCTGGGCCAGATGGCTTTACAGGTGAATTCTAGCAAACATTCAAAGAAGAACTAACTCTTATCCTTCCCAAGCTATTTCAAAAAATTCAAGAGGAGAGAAAACTACAAGCTCCTTTTATGAGGCAAGCATTTTTCTGAATCCAAAACCAGGCAAAGACAACACAAAGAAAGAAAACTACAGGCCAATATCCTTGATGAATTTAGATGCTAAAATTCTCAACAAAATATTAGCAAACTAGATTCAGCACTAAATGAAAAAAGCATAAATCACTATCAAGTGAGATTTATTCAGGGGAGGCATGCTGGTACAATATTCACAAATCAATCAATGTGATTCATCACATAAACAAAAGGTAGGACAAAAACCACATGATAATATCAATAGATACAGAAAAAGCATTCGATAAAATCCAGCACCAATTTATGATCAAAACTGTCAGCAAGTTAGAAATACAGAACACGTACCTCAACATCATAAAGGCCATCTATGACAGGCCCTCAGCTAACATCATACTCAATGGGCAAAAGTTAAAAGTAATCCCCTTAAGATCAGGAACAAGGCAGGGGTGCCCCTTTTCACCACTCTTATTCAACATATTTCTGGAAGACCTAGCAACATCAATCAGACAAGAATAAGAAATAAAAGGCATCCAAATTGAAAAACAAGAAATAAAACTATCACTATTTGATGATGATAAGATACTGTACAGGGAAAATTCTAAAGTCCCATTAATAAAACTACTGGACCTGATAAATGAATTCAGTAAGGTATCAGAATATAAAATTATAACTCAGAAATCAGAGACATTTTTAAAAACCAACAATGACCTGTCTGAAAGATAAATTAAGAAAACAATCCCCTTCACTATTGCAACAAAAAAATAAAATACCTAAAAATAAATTTAACCAAGGAGATTAAAGACTTGTACTAAGAAAATTATAAAACATTGATAAAAGAAATCAAGGAGATACAAACAAGTGAGCATATACTGTATTCATGGCTAAGAAGAATAACATAATAAAACATATTATCATAAAAATGTCCATACTACCCAAAGCAATTAATAAATTCAATGCAATTCCTATCAGAATACCAATGACATACTTCAAAGATATAGAACAAATATTTCAAAAATATATGGAAACAAAAAAGAACACGAAAAGCCCCAGCAATCTTGAAAAAGAAAAACAAAGGGGTTGTTAGCACATTTCTGGAAAACAAGTTATACTACAAGGACATTGTACTCAAAACAGCTTAGTACTGGCATATGAACAGGCATATAAATCAATGGAACAGGAGAGAGTACCCAGAAATAAACCCACACTTTTATGAACAATTAATATTTAACAAGGGTGGTAATAGCATACAATGGAGTAAAGACAGTCTGTTTAACAAATGATGTTGGGAAAATTAGACAGCTACCAGTAAAAAAATGAAACTAGACCACCAACTGACACCATTTACAAAAATAAATTCAAAATGGTAAGAAGCAAGATAAAAGACTTAAATGTAAGTCATGAAAACATAAGCATCCTAGAGGAAAACATAGGCAATAAGCTCTCTGACATCACTTCCAGTAATATATTTTCTGATTTATCTTCACACGCAAGGGAAATAAAGGAAAGGATAAACAAATGGGACTATATCAAAGTAAAAAGCTTTTGCACAGCTAAAGACAATATGAGGAAAATAAAAAGGCTAACTACACAATGGGAGAACATATTCGACAATACATTAGATAAGGGGTTAATAACCAAAATATATAAAGAACTTGTAATACTCAACACCAGGAAGATAAACAGTCCAATCAAAAAATGGGCAAAAGAAATGAATAGGAACTTCTCCAAAGAGGAGACACAAATGGCCAATAGGAATATAAAAAAATGTTCAATATCACTAGTCATTAGAGAAATGCAAATTAAAACCACAATGAGATACCACCTCACACCAGTTAAAATTGTGCTTATCAACAAAACAACACAGAATAAGTGTTGGTGAGGATGTGGAGAAAAGGGAACCCTCCTGCATTTTTGGTGGGAAGGCAGACTGGTGCAGCCACTGTGCACAACAGTATGGAGATTTCTCAAAAAAATTAAAAATAGAACTCCCTTTTGACCCAGCCATCCCACTTATAGGAATATATCCCAAGAATACCACATCAACAATTCAAACGGAAAAATGTACCCCCATATTTATGGCGGCATTGTTTACAATAACCAAGATCTGGAAACAACCCAAGTGTCCATCAGTGGACAAGTGGATTAAAAAGCTTTGGTACATGTACACAATGGAATACTTTGGAGCCATGAAAAAGAAGGAAATAATATTTTTTGCAACTACATGGATGGACCTGGAAACTATTATGTTAAGTGAAATAAGCCAGGCAGAGAAAAAGAAAACCATATGATCTCACTCATCTGAGGAATTCGACGGACAATATGAACTGAGGAGTGGAATAGAGACAGAGGTGGGATCAAAAGATCCAGAAGAAATGCAGAGAGAGGAAAAGGGGATGATAGGGTGATAGGATGGGATGAGAGCAGAAGACCAAATCATAGAGGAATGAGGGGAAGTGTTTCAGGGGGGTATGGGGGGATTTACTGGGGAACACAGAGAAGGGGAGGATGTATTCAAAGGGACACCAGAATCTATTTAAACAGAATAAATAAATTAAAAAAGACTTTCAGGAAAAAAAAAATTAGTTCTTTCTCCATAGGCTTGGTCTTTCGACTGGTTTCTTTTCTTAGACTTAATGATAGAAACTTTAACTCTACACGTATCTGACATTTAATTTCACAGTCATATTTAAATAAGTTCTCAATCCATTTGCCAAATATATCATTATTTACTCCTTAAAAAAAACAGCAAGGAGGATTTATTTTTCCTAGATTTCTTTCTATGACTAGAGTATAACAGAAAACTACCATCCATAAACTATGTGAAGAGAAATAAATAATTAAATAATCTAAATATAAATCAGATTACTCTTTAGCTATAATGTTTTTAATTGATGATGTCTAAAATACAAATTTTAAAAGGCTTGAGTTTTAACAATAAAACCAAATTTTTCTTTACTAGGAAGCATCAGTCATAGGACCCATCCAATTTTATTTATTTACTTTTAATTTTTTAAATTATTCTTTTCAGAGACAGAGAAAGGGAGAAAAAGAGAAAAATATCAATTTATTGTCCCATTTACTTATGCATCATTAGTTGATTTGTGTATGTGCCCTGACCAGGGATTGAGCCATAACCTTAGCATATCTAAACAATGCTCTATTAAATGAGGTACCTGGTCAGAGCCAGGACCCATCCAATTTTGCACTATGAAACTCATAATGGCATAGATTTAGCATTCTTCAGTTGGGTATAAAATGTGGATTTAAATGTCTTTATATGAGAACTTTTACATTTTGTAATATAATCAATGTGAGAAAACAACTGATAATATATTACTGGAAAATATTTATTTTTATTTTTAAAACAACGTTATCATATTTTTCTTAATTTTAATGGAGTGACATTGATAAATCAGGGCACATATGTTCAGAGAAAATATTTCCAGGTTATTTTGACATTTGATGATATTGCCTACCCATCACCCAAAGTCAAATTGTCCTTCATGGCCTTTTTTCGGGGTTTATTTTTGGCCCTCTCCTCTCCGTACCCCCTCCCTCCCTCAGCCTCACCCCGGGTAGCCAGTACACACTTGTCCATGCCTTTGAGTCTCATTTTTATGTTCCATCTATGTATGGACTCATATATTCCTTAGTTTTTTTCTGATTTACTTACTTCACTCAGAATAATGTTATCAAGGTCCATCCATGTTGTTACAAATGATCCTATGTCAACAGTTCTTACGGCTGAGTAGTATTCCATAGTATATATGTACCAAAGCTTTTTAATCCACTCGTCCTCTGACGTAAACTTGGGCTGTTTCCAGATCTTCCCTATTGTGAACAATGCTGCCACAAACATGGGGGCGCTTTTCTGCTTCCCTACAGTGCTATGGTGTTCTTAGGGTATATTCTAAAAAGTGGGATAGCTGGGTCAAAAGGCAGTTCAATATTCACTTTTTTGAGGAATCTACATACTGTTTTCCACAGTGGCTGCACCAGTCTGTATTCCCACCAGCAGTGCAGGAGGGTTCCCTTTTCTCCACTTCCTTGCCAGCATTTATTCTGTGTTGTTTTGTTGATGAGCCTCATTCTGACTGGTGTGAGGTGATATCTCATTGTAGTTTTAATTTGCATTTCTCTAATGATTAGTAATGTTGAGCATTTTTTCCATATGCCTATTGGTCATCTGTATGTCCTCTTTGGAGAAATGTCTGTTCATTTCTTTTGCCCATTTTTTGATTGGATTGTTTGTCTTCCTAGGGTTGAGTTTTATAATTTCATTATAAATTTTGGTTATTAACCCCTTATCAGACATATTGTCCAATATGTGTTCTCATTGTGTGGTTTCCCTTTTTATTCTGTTCTTATTGTCTTTACCTATGCAAAAACATTTTAGTATGCTATAGTCCCATTTGTTTATCCTGCCTTTTATTTCATTTGCCCGTGGAGATAAGTCGGCAAATATACTGCGACAGATGTCAGAGAGCTTACTTCCTATGTTTATTTCTAAGATGCTTATGGTTTCACGGCTTACATTTAAGTCTTTTATCCATTTTGAGTTTGTTTTGTGAATGGTGTAAGTTGATGGTCTAGTTTCATATTTTTGCAGGTATATGTTCAATTTCCCCAAGACCATTAGTTAAAGAAGCTGTCTTTACTCCATTGTATGTTCTTTCCTCCTTTGTCTAATATCAGTTGTCCATAACGTGTGGGTTTATTTCTGGGTTCCTTGTTCTGTTCAATTGATCTATGAGCCTCTTCTTCTGCCAATATTTTTCTGTCTTGAGTACAATAGCCTTATAGTAAACCTTGATATCCGGAAGAGTGATACCTCCGGCTTTATCTTTTATTTTAAGATTGCTGAGGCTATTTGTGTTCCTTTTTGGTTACATATAAATTTTTGCAATATGTGTTCTATATCTTTGAAGTATGTCGTTGGTTTTTTAATAGGTATTGCATAAAATTTATAAATTGCTTTGGATATAATGGACATTTTAATGATGTTTATTCTTCCTAACCATGAGCACATTATATGTTTCCACCTTTTTGTATCTTCCTTGATTTCATTTATCAATATTTTATAATTTTCCAAATACAAATTCTTAACCTCCTTTTTTAAATTTACTCCTAGGTTCTTTATTATTTTGGTTGCAATAGTGAAGGGGATTGTTTCCTTAACTTTTTTTGCTGACAGTTCATTGTTGGTATATAAAAATGCCTCTAATTTCTGAGTATTATTTTTATATCCTGCCACCTTGCTGAATTCCTTTATAAGGTCCAGTAGTTTTTTGACTGAGACTTTAGGTTATTTTATATACAATATCATATCATCTGCAAATAATGACAGTTTTACTTCTTCTTTTCGAATTTGGATGTTTTTTATTTCTTCTTCTTGTCTGAATGATGTGACTAAGACTTTCAGTACCCTGTTGAATAAGAGTGGTGAAAGGGGCACCCCTGTCTGGTTCCTGATCTTCAGGGGATTGCTTTTAATTTTTGCGAATTTAGTATCATGTTTGCTGTGGGTTTGTCATAGATGACCTTTATCATGTTAAGGTATGTTCCCTGTATTCTCATTTTACTGAGATTTTTGAGCATGAATGGGTACTGAATTTTATCAAATGCTTTTTCTGCATCTATTGAAATTATCATGTGATTATTGTCCTTACTTTTGTTTATGTAGCGAATCACACTGATTGATTTGCAAATATTGAATCAGCCTTGCCTCTCTAGAATAAATCCCACTTGATTATGGTGTATGATTTTCTTCAGATATTGCTAGATCTGGTTGGCTAAAATTTGTTGAGAATTTTAGCATCTAAATTCACCAGGGATATTGGCCTATAATTTTCTTTCTTTGTATTGTCTTTGCCTAGTTTCGGGATCAGAATTATGCTCGCCTCATGAAAGGAGTGTGGATGTCTTCCTTCCTCTTGAATTTTTTGAAATGGCTTGAGGAGCATAGGAGTTATTTCTTCTTTAAATTTTTTGTAGAATTCCCCTGTGAAGCCTCCAGGCCCAGAACTTTTCTTTGTTGGGATTTTTTTGATAACAATTTCTATCTCATTTCTTGGAATTGGTCTGTCTAGGTGTTCTCATTGTTCCAGATTGATTTTTGGAAGATTATATGATTCAAAAAATTTGTTCATTTCACCTAAGTTGTCTAATTTTTTGGCATAGAGTTCTTCATAGTATTTTCTTACAATACTTTGTATTTCTGTTGTGTCCGTTGTGATTTCTCCACACTCATTTCTAATTTTATTTGCATGCGTCTTCTCTCTTTTTTTCTTGGTGAGTCTAGTTAAAGGTCCGTCGATCTTGTTCACCTTTTAAAAAAACAAGCTCCTGGTTTCATCGATCCTCTGTATTGTTTCCTTAGACTCTGTGTCATTTATTTATGCTATGATCTCTATTATTTTCTTCCATCTATGATTCCTGGTCTTTATTTGCTGTTGTTTTTCTCGTTCTTTTAAATGCAGGGTCAAATAGCTTATTTGAGCTTTTTCTAGCTTCTCATGATATGCCTGTAGTGCTATGTACTTCCCTCTCAATATTGAACCAAGGTCTTCTGTTGGGTTTCTTTCAGAGCCAAGGCATTGAGCCAAACAGTAATTTTGCTCAGAGAGAAAGGTAATTTGAGTGGGGTAGGGAAGAGCATTACATTTGGTCTAGTACCTTTTTTGATCGCTGGAGTCACAACAGTAAATGAGAAAGCCATAGTCCCTACTCAGAAAATGCCTGTATTATAACTGGGAGAAGAAAAAAGTAAAGTTACATATAAAAATATAAAATAGCACTATCTAAAATTAACTGCAAAATTAGTCAAATAAGAATAAGTGATAGAAGTTTCCAGAGAGATTTTAGAGCTGCATATGATTGGATAGTGAGGAATGTGATCTGAAATAGAAAAGCCGAAAACTGAATGTGAAAGAGTTAGAACTACGGAATTCTAGGGTAAAATGTTCAATGTATAAAAATAACACAGGCAACAGCCAAAAAAATAGTGCTCTCAATGTAGTGACTGGTACAAATTCAGTAACACTGAAAATGAATAAATTTTTTTTCTGTTTCCCATAGCATCTACAAAATAAATTTAATTAAAAATGTTGGTATTAATATTAAATAAAAGAAGGATTTCTAAAAGAAAATATTAGATCATATATAAAGAATATTAAGACACCCACTATTTGGTCAGACCCATGGTGGTGCTGTGGATAGAACATTGACTGGGATAATGAGGTCTCCGGTTTGAAACCCTGAGGTCCCTGGCATGAACATGAGATCAACTAAATTACCACAACTAGAAGTTTATGTTTCTTATCTCTCTTGCTTAAAACAAAAACAAAACAAAAAACAAACAAAAAATAAACCCACCATTTAATTATATAAATGTTTACAAATATAAAGAGGTGATTTGGGACACTATTTCAAATACATATTTAATTTTTTGCAAAAAGAAAAAGGTTTTCATTGATGAGTAAATATAAATTGCAATTTTCTCAACATATCTGTAGATATTAATGCTGGATATAAACTTTTCATCTATTTTATTTATAGTTTAAAAATATCAACCAGTTTTATACTTCTTATTTTCTTTTCATGCCATTTCTTTTGATTGAAAAATACTATTTAATCTTTATCTTTCTCAAGAATAAATCACAGGACTAAGAATAAGTCAAAGTCAAAAATGGAGATGTAGAAGAATCTAGCCTCTGTCCCAACAAAAAATAGCTATCCACAAAGACAGTCATCTTGGTGGAACTCTGGAGTGCACGTAAGAACTTTAGCAACACAGTGGAATTCAAACCATAAAGAAAAACATTTTGCCTGTAGCACCTCTTCCTCATGCCAGCACTTCTCAGCATAAAGAGAAAACTATCCAGCTAGAAAGAGTTCATAGCAAAAGGTTGGGAGTGTGTGTGTGTGTGTGTGTATGTGAGTGTGTGTGGGTGTTTTGAGAAGCTCCAGCCTCAATGCCAGAAAGATTGGACCAGTGTTCACAGGTTGGTTCAAGAGGGTTGGGATTTTCCCCCCACCTCTGATGCCATAGGAGGTGACTGCTTCACCCCGAAAATATGGCAATTGCAGTATTGGAGAATGACTCAGCACAGGGGTTTCAGTGGTAGTCCCCTCAGTGTCTCTCTCTGGGCCACCAACTTTATACTTTCCTCATGCAACTCTAGTCCTCTCAGCCTTCCCCCTGCCAAAGTCCAAGGTAAGTGGATGTGAAGGAGATTTTCTGTGCTGGCCTTTTAAGAAGGAACTTGAATCTCTGAAAACTCCTCTCTTTCTCATATATACGGAAACTTCAGCTCCTTTCAGTGCCAAATGCTCTGTGGGCACCTATACAAAGCTCTGAGGCTCTGAGATGGGGCATTAGGCCTGGGTCATAGGACGCTTCTCTCTCAGGGTGAACCTCTCCCAGTGAGAGTCCCTCTGGGCCTTCTTCTGCTTTTTTTTCCTGGGAGCAAGGCAGTCCCTCTGGGCCTTCTTCTGCTTTTGTTTCCTGGGAGCAAGGCAGCCCTTTCCACATCTCTGCCCTTCCAACCCTTTTTGTTGTGGCTTTTTGGTGATCCTTGGTTATAGACTGTTCGTCTTTTAGACCAAACTTGATTTTTTAATATGACTGTTTTTAAATTTAGTTGTAATCCAATTTGGTCCTGGGAGATGGCAGTTGGAACATCCGCCTACTCCATCACCATGTTGGAATTGTCCATATTCCTTTTTCATTGGCAGCGTGACTTCCCACTGAAGTAACAAACACGAGGGGATTAAAATGTAATATTTCATCAAAGGTAAAGTGAGTTTTATGAAATAAAATAAATATTATAAGCATAGTTCCATCAAATTTTTTTTTACATATGGACAGAATGAACATTACCACCGGCATTAAAATATGCTGTTGCACAGATGCACATTAAAAAAGAGGAAGGGATGTAAATTTGTAATTCCCACATCAAAGCTAATCAGCCACCCACCTTAGAGAGAACCCTGATTACCAGTGCTATTTTAACAACTAGTTCACCAAACTCAGCAAAACATTAGGTATTCTCTACCAAACTGGTGCAAACGGGCTGAATTCCACCACTGAATACTGGCCTTGTAAAATAAGCTTAGGAATGTTCCAGCCTCTTGAATTTTTCTGAAAAGTGGGTACAACTTCTAATCATGGGTACAAACTTAGCACAGTCATGTCGACCCCAAGATTATGAACATGTTTCGTAGGAGGATTTCTTCTTTTACATTTGATATCTAATCCTTCTAGGATTTCCCTTTCAAGTAACAAAAATGCTTTTGTCAGATGTAAAGAAGAATATGTGAGCAGATACAGGAAGATACCTACAGTATGATTTCATTTATAGGAAACAACCACAATAGGTAAAGGAACAGAGACAGAGAGCAGTACAGGGTTTGCCAGGGGCAGGAGTGTGGAGAGAATCCTTTTGGTGCAGGGGTTTTTTTGGGGGGTGATAGAATGTTCTGTGATGAGATGGTAGTGATGCTTCCACAGTATCATGGATTAACTTTATTCTAAGATTAATATATAAATAATAATTTTTATTTATTACTTATAATGACTCATGCCATAAAAAATAAATAAAAACAAGAGATAAAAATAAAAAAGATTAAGCCTGACCAGGCAGTGGGCCAGTGGATAGAGTGTTGGACTGGGATGCAGAAGACCCAGGTTCTATACCCCAAGGTCCCCAGCTTAAGCACGAACTCATTTGGCTTGAGCAAAAAGCTTGCCAGCTTGGACCCAAGGTCACTGGCTCCAGCAAGGGGTGGCTGGGTCTGCTGAAGGCTCGTGGTCAAGGTACATGTGAGAAAGCAATCAATGAACAACTATGGTGTTGCAAGGGCAATGAGAAACTAATGATTGATGCTTCTCACTTCTCTTTGTTCCTGTCTGTCTGTCCCTATCTATCCCTGTCTCAGACTCTCTCTCTGTCCTTGGAAAAAAAAAAGAATAAAAGAAAAAATATCCGAACTCCAAATAATAACAATAAAAGAACAAAATATTGAATCATGGCATGGAGAAAAGAAAAACATAACTTCAAAATAAAAAAAGGAAATAGTCAAAGTTGGAAAGTAAAAATAGCATCCGATGGGAAAGGGAGTGCAGGTTCAACAGCAGCTCTAGACTTGACCCTGAGACATTTTCTCCAGGCAACCTGTACCCCCGGCCGGACCCAGGGAGGGAGGATGAAGGGTTCTTTAGTCAAGGTGTAAGGGCCACAGTTTGGTCATGAGATGCTGCACCGGCTTCAGAACTATGGCTGGGGCTGCTGCTGGGGGAGGCAAGTTTGTCAGAGGTCAACACGCTCCCAGGTCTGGAGTGGCCACCATGTCTGCTCCTGGGTCTGACTCTCCAGGCTGTCTGACAGTTGTTGAGGCAGGAACTGGCTCTGCCTCCTGGGCTGGTGCTGGAGTTGGAAGAGGAGAAAGATCACCCACCTGTCTGCCTTTCCATGTGGCCTCGCCACCAAAAAAAAACACAGGCAGAGCCTTCTAGACAGCCATAGCCGGGACCCACCACAGGACTCCTCCCCACCGGCAGTCTAGCAGATGGGCAGTCTGAAGCCAGTCTATGCTTTTTCCCAGTGTCTGGTGGTGCGCCCTGTGTGTATAGCACTGACCATAAGCTTGTATGGTCTCTATCCTCCATCCCACCCCTACCTCCTTCTCCTTCTCTCTATTGGGCTCTGCCTCATCGACTTTATGGTCATCTGGTCCGGTTTGGATAATGTGGGTACAGTGCTCCAAGTTGGAGTTAGAAATTTTGAGGTGCTTGTGAACCCTGGAAGATCAGGTATGAAGCCCTCCTCTTGGGTCCCGTACCCTTAAGCATCTCCTCAGACAGGAGCAGTGACCTCACTTCCTGACAACAGAGCCCAGCAGTTGGAACCTGGTAACCAAGCAGCCACATTCTAAAACTGACCCCAGCCAGCTCATTTGGTTGGAGATATTCAGAGAGAGAGGATGTTCTCTTGTTGTCTTCCCCACTCGCAAGTCCGTGGCCCTCAAAAAAGCCGCAGTGACAGTGCTTTCAGCCACTGCTGGCGCTGGATCCGCACTCAGCCCAGACGCCTGTGTCTGTTTTCACGGAGGGACCCAGAGGTAACACAGGGATGCCTGGCGTGGTTCTGTTAGGGACAGGCCACCACTTTGATCCCATTTGGAAATCCCTATTTTCCTTCAATGTGTGTGTGTGTGTGTGTGTGTGTGTGTGTGTGTGTGTGTGTGTGTAGCACAGGGGTTCACGTGGGGAGTACCTGTCCTAGCAAAGAACAGGCAAGGGTGGAGGGCAGTGTCAGAATCCTGGTGGGTCTGTCATGTTCACACTCAACTCAGGGCTGATTGGGGGCCTGCAGTGCGGGCAACACCTTCTGCAGGAGGTCTATCTCTAGTTCTGGAGAAGAATGTCCTTCCCCTTAGGCGAGGTCTGTGCAGACACAGGGCTGGGCCTGATTGGGGAGCAGAATGTTCAGTGGGCAGAAGCACCAGCGACTAGGGCCAGGCAAGGCTTGAGGTCCCTGGACCAGCTGCTGGTCACTGTAACTGCAGATCTCTCCCAGAACATTGAGGAGCAGCTGGTCAGTGGAAACCCCCATCCTGTCTCCACCAGTGAGGGATAGGAGAGCCACACCACCAAGGGCCAAAGAGGGCTGGATGTGAGTGTGGCCAGCTGGGGTCTAGGGAACAGGGCCCATGAATGACCAAAGAAGGAGCCCAGGATTTATAGACAACTCACAATTTCTGACTTCAACCTGCAGCAGCATGTCCAAGTGAAGAGACCTGGCCCAGATGACCTGGAGCTCAAGGACATAAAACCCAGGGTCTTAGAGCAGAAGGGTGAGAATGTGGGGAGTTGGGGGGTGGTTGGAGGTGGGGAGCTTATGGGGAGGGGTCAGTGGCAGACACACAGGACACCCCAAGAGGCTGGCCCGGAGCAGACTAACCTCAGACTGCCTGTGAAGAGGAAGTCCTGTGGTAGTTCTTGGGCTGTAGCTTCTTAAGAAGGCTCTAAGGTCTTTTGTCCTTGCGGGGAGGGCATGGAAATGCATGTATGTAGGTGACCTTTTCTATTCTCACAACTCCCACCCCAGCACAGGACGTAGAGGCAGCTGTTCCCACTTCAACACCCGAGGAGCCAGTCCCAGCGGCGGACCTGGAGGTCGCTCCACATCAGGAGGGCTGTCCCCCTCCGGGGGCCGGGACGCCTCACTGGGCCGGGCCCCCTCTCACGGCCAGGCCTCCTTCCACAGTCATCCCAGAGGCAGCTCTGGGTCCAGGGCTGGCCTGTGCCATATCTCCTGAGCTCCCTGAGGAGGCCCCACAGGCCAGGCCTGAACTACTCTCTCCAGAAACTGCCCTGGCTCCAGACAGACACCGGGCCCCGTTTTTGAGAAATAGCTCAGAGCCAGCTGTAGAGCTAATTAATCCTCAACGACTACTTCAAATATGTGTTGCTTTACCTCCCGAGATCGTTGAAGAAATTTTTTTTTTGATTCTTTCCCTTCGTATTCGTCAGACTAGGATGTATTGCAATTATAATTAAAACTTACTGTTTACATTTTAAATTGTGTCATTTTTGAGCATGAGGTACATCTATAATCCTGTGTATCACCACCACTACCTAACAATGTACCATCACTCTGAAAGAAACCTTGCACCAATAGTACTCACGCCCCACTCCTCCTGATTCTGGCCACCCCTCTTCTCCTTCAATCTCTGCTCCTACCCTATTCTGGATGTTTCCTATAAATGCGATCTTACAATAGGTGTCTTTTTGTGTCTATTCAAATATTTTTGTTCACATTTTATCTGAAATAACATTTTTGTTATTTGAAAGGGAAAATCCAAAGGGATTAGAGACCAGATAATAAAAAGTCCTTTAGGTAAGTGTGTCCATAAAACCCAGGGTATAGACCACTTTGCTAAGTGCGAGCCCAGGGCAAGAAGTCAGTCAGGCAATGGCTGGTTCTTCCGTGCCCATAACAAACACAATAAAAATGCAGAAATCTGGGAAGACACACCACAAACTGGAAAGCATTTCTGATAAACTGAGACACAGAAAGGTTTAAGATCCCCATGATGAAGAAAATTCTCGAATATCAGTATTTTCAAAAGAGACAGATAGGAAACTTCTCCACTTCCAACAACAGGCAGAGCACACGTCCGTGCACATCAGAGATATCTGACCTTCCTGATGGGGGCACGTTCACTGTAAACATAGGAGAGAGCACTGTCACCATCTGGTTGGCAGGCTTCTGGTCTGGTGATGACCAGCTCTGGGGACAAAGTGAGGAAGCGAAGCAGAGGCCCCAGAAGAGCCCCTGGAAATAAGAGAACAAAGCACCTCTCTGGGAGAACAGTGTGCAGGATTCATACAAGTCCCACCAGGTTTCACGTTCACCTGGCAATGCCCATCCTAGGAGGTGATTCTCCAGAAACTTTTGCACAATTGTTTAACTTTTATATTTGGGACTACCCATCAGAGCACTGACGAAATAGTCAGGAATTGAAATAAACAATGTCCATGGAGAGGGATGGGATCCACCCATCCTGGCCCACATGGAGGGGGAAGCTGAGCAGCTACTAAAGTGGGTGCAGGGGCCTTCACATGCCAACAGATATGAACTTCAGGGGTTCTCTCATGTGAGCCACATGGGCTAACTATCTGCATCCGGGATCCCACCTATTAGACCACATACATGTGATTTCAACAGGCAGACACACATATGAGAAAATTAGGCTGTGTCTGACAGCGAAAGACCAAATGAGAGAGGTGAATTCTGAGAGAGCTAGCCACCAAGCTACTCATAATGGTCACCTATGGGGCAGGACTTGCAAATCACTTAACTTCTCCTTGAGGTAATATTTAAAAATTTAATAATGCATGTGTGACTTTTATAGTTCGAAAAATATTAAAATCATGTTCATTGTTCATCATTTATCACTCATCTATGGAGTAAAGTACATTATTTAAAGAATTTATGACATAAAAATAAAAGTTTATTTTAGCACAATAATGAATTATAAAGCAATTCAGAATCAAGTAAAGAACAAAGTCCTCCAGGGAGAATAGCACTGACAGGGTGCTCACTGTTCCAATCCTTTCCCTGTGTGCGCACATTGTGTCAGTATGTGCATGTGTGTGTTCCTGTGTTCCAACACTGATGTGTGCATGTGTGGGTGACTGAGCATGTCCACATGTGTGTGTATGTGTGTGCACTTGGGGGTGTTTAGTGAGGAGGATTCCTGGGAGTATGCCCTTCCTGACCGTCATTTCCGTACTGTTGACAGTGACAGTCAGTCCTCACCTTCCTTGGAATTTCCTATGTCCTCACATTAGAATTTCCAAAGCCTTGGCTGTGGAACGTGAGCCAGTTCTAAATTTTCATTCCCATCACTGTGCGGAATGGATGTCTGCGTTCATAAATCAGATTTAGTTGGGACAAGGCTCTGGAGAAGGAGATTCTAGGTCTAATGTAAACTTGATTTTAATGTTTTGGGTGCAGTTCTCTATATCCAATATCACCATGCCCAGCTTGAGCCTTGTTTGGGAAATCTGGGGACCAGGTGAGAAATGTGACTAAGATCATTGGGTAGGAGTTAGGAGGAAATTCTGGGAGTAGAGGAATAGAAAGTACCTAGGAGTGACATGCCAAGCTGGAAGGTCCTATTTATCCTCCCTGTGCCCTGCCCCATGTCCCACAATCCACGCCAGTCCTTAGCCCACACCAGTGCCACCCTACTCCAAAATTCCACTGAGCTGAGCGGTCTGGTCCTGCCATCCATGACCCTGGAGGATGTAAGCCTGCACTTTCTGGCCTCTCCCTCTCCCTCAAATTTTGGATCCACATCTTCTCTATGAGGCAATCAGATCTAGGGAGGCTCAACAAGTCACAGGGACCAGCAGGAATGTGCTCTATTCAGGTGAAATTCTCAGTTGCAACAGCAGGTCCTACTTGAGTTTGTATAACCAGAAGGAACCATCAAAATGGCCTCACAGAAAGTGCCAGAAGGTCAGAGCATCAAGCCCCAAGATTGGGAGTGACTACAACAGCCAAACCACAGGGGTCTTCTAACAGTGACCTCTGCCCCAACCCTGGGCCAACCCTCAACCCCACATACACTGAACATTCAACTTTTGTGAATGGGCTCAGTTCAGTGGGGTTTAGGGTGAGAGCACTCATCTCATTCATATTCAGGTCAGGTGGGGGCCACTTGGTCTAAGGCTGACAGGGGAGTCCAGCATCAGCTATTTACATTCTGTTTTCCCAGAAATGGGACTCTCCTCTACACTAAGCAGAGAACATAGGTCGCCAGGTGCTGACTTTCAGTTCTCCCTAGAGAAGGAGACAGAGATCAATGATGGTAGAGGAGCAGAAGAGAGCGAAGTGGGAGAGTGTTTTTTATTTTTGTGGATGTCAGCATTCTAATCAAATTTGATGTATGCCACAACTCAGAAGAAGTGTATTCAAGACACAGATTCGATAAAGAGCTAGTATCCAAATACATAAATTTTAAAAAAAGACTCTAAAACCTCAGTATTAGGAAAACAAGCAACCTAATTTAGAAATGGGCATAAGATCTGGACAGACACTTGACTACAGAGATATTCTAAACCTGGGAGTGCAATTAGGCAGTGGATTATGTGGAAGTTACACTCACTTTTTCTTAGTACCAAATAAAAGAGACAACTAAATTACAAAAACAATCAACCTGAATAACCAAAGGAAGACTTGCTTAGCAGAAGTCCTATAATCAAGGGTGACATAAGAAGCCACATCCAGAGTGGTAGGAAGAACAGAAACACAAAAACTCTGGCCCTGCACCCATGAACAGCGGTAGAAAATCTACAGGAATATCTCATCTGCAAAGGTTACCTGAGGAATTAGGGGTCTCAATTGCACACTGGACTTCACTGCCTGGAGCACCAGAGCGAGAAGAAAGTAGGTGCTCACAAAACATCTGGCTATGAAAATAGTGAGGTCTCCATCCATGTTAAGAATAGCCTCTTAAGGTGTTAATGAAAGAAAAATTCACTTGCCTTCACTCATCCCTGGCTTTGGCAGACAGACAGCGTCTCAGAACTGACTGGCATCATACAGGGAGAGGGCTGGAGGGACAGCTACCAAGGTGCCTATGCTGAATCCATCTCTTAAACTCCCTACTGACACCACATTTCCTGGGTCAAACATCCCTCTCTATACCGCATCAGCCTGGGAAATGCACTAGCCTCACCCTCCCCACTCTCTGTGGCCGACTCTGCCAAGCAGTGCCCTGTAGAGTAGTCTGTACTCAAAATATGCACCTGCATGGTAATTATGGACTTTCCTGGGCACCTCCTATTCCCCTATAGCTCACTACACTTTAGAGCTCTGGTGACTTGATAAGAGCTGATAGTGCCTTTTTTTTAAATTAAAAATTATGGTTAACATAAAGTTGAAAGAATTCAAGTAACATGTGTTTACCATGTGTTATAGTTGATACAAATTTATATTCAATTCAATGTCCCAATCATATCATTAGTGTATTTTTGTTAATTATTAACAAGTAAAAAGAGCATTAGCATTTTTTAAATTTTACTAATTAACATATAAAATTTGTATAATAACTAGAAAGACGACACAATTCCAATAAAAACTGTTCAAAAGATTTGAAAAGGCATTTTTCCAAAGAAGACATACAAATGCTGAGCAGGATTTTCAAGATGACTGTTCTTAAATTAAGTTGCAATTCAATTTGGTTCTGGGAGAAGGCAGTTGGAATGTCCATTTACTCTGCACCATCAAGGGACCTAAAGTTTTTAATATTATTTTATTATTACAGATTAATACTTCTTCATCCATACACATCATACTTAGTATGACTTTTGGCAATTAACTGAAATTGTTTGTCTCAGTGTGTATTTGTGAAGCATGACTAATTCTTCTGACATTGCATGGTTTATAGCCGATTAAATGGGGTCTAGTACAGATACTGATACATATAAATATTTAAATAACAGCTACAACAGACACTCAAATTTACCTAAATTTGAAACATGTCCCAAACAAATTTTTCATTATCCAATTTAAAAAGAAATCCTAGGAATTATAAATGATTTTTTCCCAGTACTATTACAGTTGAGAAGAGAATTTGGTACCCTTCTGGACAATAATATGCAGAATAGACTGGGGAGTGGGCAAAGAGAAAGGGTTCTAAAAAATCTGTGATGCAAGGGATCAGAATTGGTTGATGACACTCCATTCTCCCCACCACACACTCTTATCTCTGTTCTTCCTATATGAAATGATGCCTTAATTTTCAGAGTTGTGCCAGAATCCTACTGATAAAAAGAGAGGGCTAGTTAGCAACAAACCCATTTAGCTGCACCACCAGGATCCAGGATTAAGGATTAAATCTACCTTTGCAGGGCTGCTGTCTTTATTCTGAGCTCTACTCTCTGAGTTCCAAATCTTGCTTTGACCAGAATTATCAGGGCCCTACTGCTCTGCCCTTAGCCTACATACCCCTCCCCACTGAGTTCCAGGTAGAGCTCTGAGTAGCCATCACCAGGAGGTTGATGTTTTCTTGAGCTCCACACTTTCACTGAAGATCAAAACTCAACTGTCATTGCTGAGATGAACTCTTGCTACCCCTAAGCCCCGCCCCTTGCATTCCAGATATCAATTCTAATACAGCATTGCCAGGGTGCTGCTGATACGCTGAGGACTGTACTCGTGGCACATTGAGGCTCTTAAGCATTAATGCTGAGACCAGTCTACCACTGCCCTGAGCCCCACCACAGTAGGTCATAGTTCTGACTTTTTTTTTGCCAGGGTCATGCTGCCCCTGCTTTGCCAGCTCCCTAGTTATTGATATGTGGCTTTAATGGGCCACCACCAGCATCATTTGGCTGCTATCCAATAACAATCTTCAATGATCAGAATTGAGAAATTGAGCCACCATGCCCAGGCTGTGCTAGTAATGACCCCCAAGTCTAGGCCACAGCTATATCTTGTAATCCCAGAGCCTGTGCCACTGCTGCATTTTCCTTACCAGCTGGATTCACAGCAGTGATTCCCTGAGACCCGGGTGCTAATTTCATAAGATAGCTACAAACAACCATACCCTGGAAACCAGTGCTGTAGGCACAGTAAGTGTATTTGTCACAGTGGTACTATGGTAGTTCCACGTGCGCCAGATTCTAGAACAATGACTCAAATACTGCTCTGAAGTGTCTGAGTATTATCATAGCAGAGTAGACAGCAGGAAAAATCATCTTAACTCTAACTTCCACCCAGAGACAAAAATAGAAAAACAAAAAGAGGGAGAACAAGAAGAACCCAGCAGCTTCAGGCTCCAAAGATTTAATAACCTTATCTGCATTTCGCCCCTGCAAGTTTTCTGTAGCCTTGGTCAAAGAAGACTCCCATAGTCTGGTCAACATCAATTTCAGCCAGTGGAATGGCACAGAGACTATACCACTGTGTCTTTCAACAAATCAACAATAAAGCATTCTATTTAGCCAGTAACTATACAACCACCTCCACTGAACACCTTTCCTTATTGAAGTTAGTTCAAAAAGATGAAAAGAAAAGACTGAGCCCTCAAATGCACAGTTATCAATGCAAACTTATTAGAAATATGAAAAAGGAAGGAAATGTGACACCACCAAAGGACCACAATAATACTCTAGTATCTAACCCCAATGATAGGGACATTTTTGAATTCTCTAAAAAGGAATTTAAAATAATTACTTTAAAGACACTCAGACATTCAAGAGAACACAGAGATAAATCAATGAAATTAGGAAAACAACATAAAATGAGAAATTCAAAAAAGAAATAGAAATCATAAAACAAAATTCTGGAAGAAAATAATGAATGATACAAAAAATGTAATAGACTTTCAAAAGTAGGCTTATTTAGATAAAGAGAGAAAGTGTGATCTAAAGACAGATTCCTTGATATTATACAATAGGAGAATCAATTAGCATGAAGTAGAATGAAATGTCTGTGATCTGTTCAACACAATGAAAAATATAAATCCAGCTTTGAGAGTCCCATAAGGAAAAGAGAGGGAAAAGGGACAGAAAACTTAACAAAATAATAAATGAAAATTTCCTAAGTTTAGGAGAGATATGGTCAACCAGGTACAGCTAGCTCAAAGATTCCCCAACACATTTAACCTAAAGAAAATGTACCATAAACAGTATACAATCATGTGCCGCATAACAGGATTCTGGCCAATAATGCACCATGTTTATGACAATGTATAATGGTGCTGAAAGATTCCTATCCTCTAGTGATGGTATTGCCATTCTAACATCATAGCACAACATTACTAATATATTTGTGGTGAGGCTAGTGCAAACAAACCTATTGTATAGCAATACAGAATATATAATTACAGCTATAGGCTATACCAAATAGGTTTGTGTAAGTACACTATGATATATTGAAATTATGAAATTGCCTAAAAATTCATTTCTTAGAATATATTTCCATTGGTAAATGGCATAAAGCTGTAAATCAAGCTCTAAAAAAAAAAAAAAAAAAAACACCAGCGAGAAAAAAGAAAGTCATCACATTCAAGAAAATTAAAATAAAGCTATCAGCAGATTTCTCAAGGAAACATTACAGGCCAGGAGAGTGGCATGATATAGTCAAAGCGCTCAAAAAAATAAATCAAATTTTCAACCAAAAATACTCTACCCGCTGAGTTATCATTCAGAAATGAAGGACAGATTCTTTCTTAGATAAATCAAAGTTCAGAAATTTATATTCATTAGACCTACTCTAAAACAAAGATAAAGAAAGTTCTTCAGGCTGAAACATATACGCTACAATGTTATATTAATAGACACAATATAATGAGATAAATATTGGGACATACATAATATAATACACAAATAATAAAAAGAAAGAAATCAAAGCAAACTACTTCAAAATATTTCAATTCACAAAGAAAGATGGCCAAAGAAGAAGAAAAAAACTATGAAGCAGAAACTATTAGAAAGTAATTTTAAAATGGCAATATAAGTCTTGCCTATTAATAATTACTTTCAATATAAGTGGTTTAAATTGACCAATTAATAGACACTGAGTGACTTACTGTATAAAAAGAAAGCAATAATAAACAATATGCTGCCTACAAGAGACTGATTTAAGTGTTAACACACTCTCAGGCAGAAAGTAAAAGAGATTTTACCCAAGAGCAGTAGAATACACACTTTTATCAAGTACACACAGAACAGTGTTCATGATAGATCACATGAGAGGTCACACAACACCTCATAGAAAATTTAATGATGCTGTAATGACCCCAACTAAGTTCTCTGACCACAAAGAAAAAAACAAAACAATCTATATCCAAAGGAAGAAGTAAAATTATCTCTGCTCATAGATGACATGAATTTATACATAGAAAACCCAAAAACCACTAAAAACTGTTAGAACTAATAAAGGAAATAAGTTGCACCATACAAAATCAACATAGACTTCCTCTCCTTCCTCTCTTCTATTTCATTTGACTTTCTGAAAGTTGTTATTTATTTCTAGTCAGTTCAAACTATTTTCTAACTTACCATTGGATTTACTTTTTGACCCATGAGTTATTTAGAAATGTGTGGTCTGACCTGTGGTGGTGCAGTGGATAAAGTGTCAACCTGGAATGCTGAGGAGAGGAAGAAAGAGAGAGAGAAACAGTTGAGTTACCAGGTGTTGAAGTAGACAAAGAAACAAACTATATATGAATGAATTTAATTCAGCCTTTAATCACTTTCCTGGATGGTTGTAAGTAAGAGACTAAAACCAGAGGAAGCTGCTATTCCTCCCGTGTAATACAGCACTCCCTGGTTGGACTTAAGTGGATCAGTGAAAACCTGGTGTCATCTCACTTTTGAGGGATTCATGGGCAAAGAGTCCTCACAGTTTTATGCACACTGGGGATAGAATGGAATGAGAGAATGGCTATGTGTGAAAAAGTAGTAGGCACTGTGTCACAGTAAGAAAAGAATGTCTTTATGTTTTTTTCATTATTTCCCGGTAAAGAGACTTTGGGAGGTAACTTTTAAAGGACTCTTCAGTTCAATGTCCCAGAAAAAAGTCGTGGGAATGAAGGTACCTGAATGAGAAATGTAAATATGGCATGAAGAGGTGCTTGAGACCTTGCATGAAATCCCCTTCTGAGATTTCACTAGCTCTGCAACAAATCTGAAGAAGGGAAGTCAGCTCTCCCCACCAGACCTGCTAGGTAAACTCTTTGTAATTGTTTATGGTTGGCCCTACCACAATCACACATAAGTGTGTTTTTATCAGCATGAAGTAAAATTTACAAAAAAAAATTGCATAAATTTAGGTAGTACAACATGATTTAAGATATACAAAGTGTTGATTTGATACATGTACATATTGTGATACGATTAACACAATCAAGTTAAATAACACATTTATCTTCTCACATAGTTATTTTTATGGTACGAATACTTAAGGTATATATAATACAGTACTATTAATTATAGTCACGATTTGTACATTAGGACCCTAGACTCATTCATATTATAACTGTAAGTCTGTATCCTTACCAACATTGTATTTCCATCCCCCCAACCACATGTCAACCACTGTTTGACTCTCTAGTTTTATGAGTTTGGTATTTATTGTGTTTTTATATTTAAGTGACATCAAGTTTTTAACCAGAACTTGGGCTCCTCAACAACATATAAATTACAGAAGTACCATATCACTAATGCAATGTGTAGGAATACATTTATAGAATTACAGATATCTACTAGAAAATAAAAGGTCTTAGATCAGTGACCTCAACATCGACCTTAAGAAACTAAAAGAAGAACAAATATACTCTATGTAACATAAACACAATATCAAACAAAACAGAATAAAATAAATTTAAAAGCAATGAATGGTGAAAATCAATAAAACCAAAATTATTACTTTGATAATTCCAATAAAATGAATAAACTTCTACTTATGCTGATCGGGATCAAAAGTGAGAAGATTTGAGGTAAACTTTACTCTGAAAGTGGTTTTAGACAAAAATATTACAAAGAGAGAGGACTACAGACTAATACCCGCAGACACAAAATTATAGCAAATTGAATCCAGCAATATATGCAAGGGATAATGCATCATAAGTAAACTTTAATACCAAGAATGCAGGTTCAGATTTAACATTTTAACAAATCAATGTAATTTATCATATTAACAAACTGAAAGTTAAAATTCATATAGTCATCTCATTATAGTAGGAAAACACATTTGAAAATTCAACATCAAATCCTAAAACAAGTTTCTGTAAAGTAGGAATAAATAGATGGTAATTTACTCAACCTGCTAAAGAAAATCTATGAAACATCAATAGCTAGTACACACTTGATAGTTGAAGGACTAAAAACATCCTGATTAAGATTGGGAATGAGGAAAGGATGACTGCAGTGATAAGAATCTAGGAGAGGGTGATGCTTATTGTGGTAGTTCTTTAGTGAAAGCAGAACCAATGATATAACACATTTGGCATAACCTAGGCTATGTTCTTGATAGCTAACTTGTTTGCTTTCTGTATATTTTATGAGCTTTGTTTCTCAAACTTTCTATAATGCCTGTGAGCTTTGGTTAGCTAGCACCTGTGCACAGTGGTAACCAACAAGCATTCTTACCTAAAGTTATGTTTTTTAGATTGACAATCATATTAATATTTCTAATAATTTTCCCAGCCTTATAATTTATAAGTATACATTATTTTTAAATTTTAAGGCTGCAGTACATTTTCCAATGTAATATATATTATTTTATTTTAAAAAATAAAGAGTCAATTATAGGACTAACTCTAATTTGTAGCATTGACCTATTATACCAACAATGTGTTCTTATCCTGACTATAGCCACGAGGCAGATATAGAAACTCAATTTTCCCATATGTGAAATGAAAGAAATACCTTATTTTAATATTATTGCATCAGTTAAATTATATAATATGTATATAGCAAGAGTCCCAAAAGTTGAATATATATGACTTTTTAATTTGAACGTTTTCATAACTGCTGATAAGAATTAATAAAAAAAGATGTTCATCTAAATATTTACCAGAGAATGGCCAGATTATCACAGGTAAACAGAGAATTTTAAAAGCAATGCATAATAACAGGCATACAGATCATTGGGACAGAGTAGAGAACCCAGCATGAACTTATACCTTTATGGTCAACTGATATTTGACAAGGCAGGTAAGAGCATACAATGGAGTAAAGACAGCCTCTTTAACAAATGCTGCTGGGAAAATTGGACAAATACATGCAAAAAAACAACAACAAATTAGACCACCAACTTACACCATTCACAAAAATAAACTCAAAATGGATAAAAAAATTGAGTGTAAGTCATGAAACCATAATCATCTTGGAAGAAAGCATAGGCAGTAAGTAAGCTCTCCAACATCTCTCACAGCAATATATTTGCTGATTTAACTCCATGGGCAAGTGAAATAAAGGACAGGATGAACAAATGAAACTGCATCAAACTGAAAAGCTTAAACAGCAAAAGACAACATGAGCAAAATAAGAAGACAACCCACATACGGGAGAACATATTCACCAACACGTCCAATAAGGGTTTAATAACCAAAATCTACAAAGAACTTGTCAAACTCAACACCAGGAAAGTAAATATCCAATAAAAAAACTGAGCCAAAAAATTGAGTAGACACTTCTTTAAAGAGGACATATAGAATGCCAATGGGCATATGAAAAAATGTTCAACATCACTAATCATTAGAGAAATACAAATTAAAACCATTATGAGATACCCACCTTACACCTGTCAGAACGGCACTCATTAACAAAACAACATATAACAAGTGCTGGTGAGGATGTGGAGAAAAGGGGACCCTCCTGCACTGTTGGTAAAATGCAGACTGGTATAGCCACTGTGGAAAACAACATGGAGATTCCTCAAAAAATTAAAAATAGAACTTCCTTTTGGCCCAGCTATTCCATTTCTAGTAATATATCCTAAGAATAAAAAATCATTGATTCAAAGGAGGAAATGCACCCTCATGTTTATTGCAACATTGTTTACAATAACCAAGATCTGAAAACAGCCCAAGTGTCCATCAGTAGACGAGTGGATCAAAAAGCAGTGGCAACAGAAGAAGCCACATTGAGACTGGTAGGAATAGCGAAAACGCGAAGAGGGCTGCCCATCTCCCCGGAGCAAACGGCAGCCTGGAGAGACCCGCGTGGCGGGAGGAAAGTTTGGCGGAAAGGGCAGGACCTGGGTCCCAGGAACAAAGCCCCAGCCTACAGTCCCAGAGCCTAGAAGAGGCATTTGGACAGTTTTGAGCTGAGAAATAAGTGAGGGAGCTCCCAGGCCTACAGTGTGGAGTATTAGGTCTATTCCTACTCTGCTAAGTGTTGCTGACAGGTTTGGGGCGGCAGGACGCTGAACGTGGTTCTGTCGGCGTGGGTGGAGGCCAAGCCTGAGTTAGCTCGGTCTAGCCCAGCAGGGTTGGAGGGGACGGGGGAAAGCGGTCCGGAAGCTGTTGGCCCGCCTTTAATTCCACTGACGGGGACAAAGCTGGAGGCCAGGAACGGGCAGAAATCAGCTCTGCGACCCTGCGCAAGCCGGCCCAGACCGTGTGGACCGGAATAGGACCAGGGACGGGAAGGGGTTTGTGGCTGAGCTCATGCTCCCCCCACCCCCGCCGGAGAAACCATGGTTTAACAATATACGTGCACGAGCGGGCTCCGAATTCAGGAACAGGGAAGACCCTGAGACAAGTGTAAGCTCGCAGCTGAGCCCACGCTACTATCCCTGCCCGGCTGGAGAAACCGCGGATTACATTCCTACGTGCACGAACGGGCTCCGAACGTGGGGGCGGGGTAGAGTCTGGGGCTAGCGGAAGTACACAACTGAGCAGAAGCCAGCGAACACGCCCGGTCCAATAAACCTGGGTTTGCAACCCTGCACAGAAGGGCCCTTGCCTCGAGGGCGGGGCTAAATCTCCGGACGGACAAAGGCTCACAGCTGAGAGCACGTCAAAAGCCCTGCTCAACACGCGAAACTATGGCGAGCAGGCTCTGACTGCGGGTTCTGGGCAGAAGTCCGGAAATAGGCTGGGTCCACAGCTGAGCAAAGGTGCTCACCTCTACCCTTGGTGCTAAGGCTTGTGGCTTTAGTGACAACCACTCCCGCGGAGGAGAGGCAGAAATCACAGCAAAAGACACAGTGGGCCGGCACTGGCAACGCTCATACCCAACCACCCTAGGCACCGGAAGAGGAGGTGGGGGACCTGCAGACAGACCACACCTAGAGAACACAAAGGCAGCACCTACTGGCATCCAGTGGCCACAACTTGCTTATACACAGACAAAATGGGCAGGCAGAAGAATGCAAACCAAATGAATCAAGAGAAATCCCCAGAGAAGGACCTGAATGAACCAGATATAACCAAATTACCAGAAGCAGAATTTAGAATAATGGTAGTTAGGATGTTCAAAGAAATTAGAGCAACAATGGATAGTCACTATGAGCACCTAAATAAAGAGATAACAAGTATAAAAAATGAAATTGTAATAATAAAAAAGAATCAGACAGAAATGACCAATACAGTATCAGAACTGAAGACCACAATGGAAGGAATTAAAAGCAGGATGAATCACGCTGAAGATCGAATAAGCGAGTTAGAAGACACAATAAACAAAGGCACAGAAGCAGAGAAGAAAAAGGAAAAGAGACTCTAAAAATGTGAGGAAACTCTAAGGGAGCTCTGTGACAACATGAAGAGAAACAACATTCGCATCATAGGGGTGCCTGAAGAAGTGGAGAGAGGACAGGAAATGGAAACTTTGTTCAATCAAATCATAGCAGAAAACTTTCCTAAATTAAGGCTGGGAAACACTCCACACATTCAAGAAGCACACAGAACTGCATTAAAGAGAAACCCAAAAAGATCTACACCAAGACACATCATGGATAAAATACCAAAGCTAAAGGATAAGGAAAAAATTTAAAAAGCCGCTAGAGAAAAAAAGGCTATCACCTACAAAGGAGCCCCCAAAAGGATGACATCGGACTTCTCAACAGAAATGCTTGAGGTCAGAAGGGAATGGCAAGATATAATGAAAGTAATGCAGAACAAGAACCTACAACCAAGACTACTTTATCCAGCAGGGCTAACGTTTAAAATTGAAGGAGAAATAAAGAGCTTCTCAGAAAAAGAAAGCCTGAAGAAATTTATAAAAACCAAACCAATTTTGCAAGAGACACTAAGGGCCACTTTTGAACAGTTTAAAGGGAGAAAAGAATAGAGCAAAAGAAGAATACAGCTTTAAAAAATAAAATGGCAATAAACAACTACATATCAATAATAACCTTAAATTTAAATGGATTAAATGATCCAATCAAAAGACATAGGGAAGCTGCATGGATAAAGAAACAGGACCCATACATATGCTGTCTACAAGAGACACACCTTAAAACAAAAGATGCTCATAGACTGAAGGTAAAAGGATGGAAAAAAATATTTCATGCAAATGGAAATGAAAAAAAAAAGCAGGAGTAGCAATACTTATATCTGACAAAATGGACTTTAAAACAAAGGCTGTAGTAAGAGATAAAGAAGGACACTACATAATGATAAAGGGAACAATTCAACAGGAAGATATAACTAATATAAATATCTATGCACCAAATATAGGAGCCCCGACATACATAAAGCAGACTTTGATGGATATAAAGGGCGAGATTAACAGCAATACTATCATAGTAGGGGATTTCAATACCCCTCTAACAACACTGGATAGATCCTCAAGAAAGAAAATTAATAAAGAAACAGCAGACTTAAAGGAGACACTAGATCAACTTGATTTAATAGATATCTTCAGAACTTTTCACCCTAAAGCAGTAGAATATAGATTCTTCTAAAGCGCTCATAGTACGTTTTCTAGGATAGACCACATGTTAGGACGCAAGAATGGTCTCAATAAATTTAAGAAGATTGAAATCATATCAAGCATTTTCTCTGATCACAATGCCATGAAACTAGAAATTAACCACAAAAGAAAAACTGAAAAATACTCAAACACTTGGAAACTAAATAGCATGTTATAAAATAATGAATGGATTAACAATGAGATAAAAGAAGAAATAAAAATGTTTCTAGAAACAAATGATAATGAGCATACATCAACTCAAAATTTATGGGACACAGCAAAAGCAGTTCTGAGAGGGAAGTTTATTACACTACAGGCATATCATAAGAAGCTAGAAAAAGCTCAAATAAGCAACCTGACCCTGCATCTTAAAGAACTAGAAAAACAACAACAAATAAAACCCAAGACAAGTAGAATGAAGGAAATAATAAGATCAGAGCAGAAATAAATGACATAGAGGCTAAGGAAACAATACAGAGGATCAATGAAACAAGAAGCTGGTTCTTTGAAAAGGTAAACAAGATTGATGAACCTTTAACTAGACTCACCAAGAAAAAAAGAGAGAGGACTCAAATAAATAAAATTAAAAGACAGTGGAGAAATAACAACTGACACAACAGAAATACAAAGCATTGTAAGAAAATACTATGAAGAACTATATGCCAAAAATTAGACAGTCTTGGTGAAATGGACAAATTTCTTGAATCATATAACCTTCCAAAAATCAATCTGGAAGAATCAGAACATCTATACAGACCAATTACAACAAACAAGATCGAAACAGTTATCAAAACACTCCCAAAAAAGTAAAGTCCTGGGCCTGATGGCTTCACAAGTGAATTCTATCAAAAATTCAAAGAAGAACTAACTCCTATCCTCTTCAAGCTATTTCAAAAAATTCAAGAGGAAGGAAGACTTCCAAACTCCTTTTATGAGGCGAGCATAATTCTGATCCCAAAGCCGGGCAAAGACAACACAAAGAAAGAAAATTATAGGCCTATATCCCTGATGAATTTAGACGCTAAAATTCTCAACAAAATATTAGCCAACCGGATCCAGAAATATATGAAAAAAATAATACACCATGATCAAGTGGGATTTATTCTGGAGAGGCAAAGCTGGTTCAATATTCGCAAATCAATCAATGTGATTCATCACATAAACAAAAGGAAGGACAAAAATCACATGATAATTTCAATAGATGCAGAAAAGGCATTTGATAAAATCCAGCACCCATTCATACTCAAAACTCTCAGTAAAGTGGGAATACAGGGATCATTCCTTAACATGATAAAGGCCATCTATGATAAACCGGCAGCAAACATCATACTAAATGGACAAAAATTAAAAGCAATCCCCTTAAGATCAGGAACCAGGCAGGGATGCCCCCTTTAACCACTCTTATTCAACATAGTTCTGGAAGTCCTAGCTACAGCAATCAGACAAGAAGAAGAAATAAAAGGCATCCAAATTGGAAAAGAAGAAGTAAAACTGTCACTATTTGCAGATGATATGATATTGTATATTAAAAACCCTAAAGTAACAGTCAAAAAACTACTGGACCTTATAAATGATTCAGCAAGGTGGCAGGATATAAAATTAATACTCAGAAATCAGAGACATTTCTATATAACAACAATGAACTGTCAGCAAAAGAAATTAAGGAAACAATCACCTTCACTATTGCAGCCAAAAAAATAAAATATCTAGGAGTAAATTTAACCAAGGAGGTTAAGGACTTGTACTCGGAAAATTATAGAACATTGATAAAAGAAATCAAGGAAGATACAAACAAGTGGATGCATATACCGTGCTCATGGCTAGGAAGAATAAACATCATTAAAATGTCTATATTACCCAAAGCAATTTATAAATTCAATGCTATACCAATTAAAATACCAATGACATACTTCAAAGATATAGGACACATATTCCAAAAATTTATATGGAACCAAATATGAACACGAATAGCCTCAGCAATCTTAAAAAGAAAAAATAAAGCAGGAGGTATCACTCTTCCAGATATCAAGGTTTACTATAAGGCCATTATGCTCAAGACAGCCTGGTATTGGCATAAGAACAGGCACATAGATCAATGGAACAGAACAGAGGACCCAGAAATAAACCCACAGCTTTATGGACAACTGATATTTGACAAAGGAGGAAAGAACATACAATGGAGTAAAGACAGCCTCTTTAACAAATGGTGTTGGGAAAATTGGACATCTACCAGCAAAAAAATGAAACTAGACCATCAACTTTCACCATTCAAAAAAACAAACTCAAAATGGATGAAACACTTAAATGTAAGCTGTGAAACCATAAGCATCTTAGAAGAAAACATAGGCAGCAAGCTCTCCGACATCTGTAGCAGCAGTATATTTGCCGATTTATGTCCAAGGGCAAATGAAATAAAAGGCAAGATAAACAAATGGGACTATATCAAACTAAAAAGTTTTTGCACAGCTAAAGACAATAAGAACAAAATAAAAAGACAAACCACACAATGGGAAAACATATTCGACAGCACGTCTGATAAGGGGTTAATAACCAAAATTTATAAAGAACTTATAAAACTCAACACCAGGAAGATAAACAACCCAATCAAAAAATGGGCAAAAGAAATGAACAGAAAAAAAAAAAACAGAAAAAAAAAAAAAAAAAAAAAAAAAGAAATGAACAGAAATTTCTTCAAAGAGGACATACAGATGGTCAATAGGCATATGAAAAAATGCTCAACACCACTAATCATTAGAGAAATGCAAATTAAAACCACAATGAGATATCACCTCACACCAGTCAGAATGGCACTCATCAGCAATACAACACAGAATAAGTGTTGGAGAGGATGTGGAGAAAAGGGAACCCTTCTGCACTGCTGGTGGGAATGCAGACTGGTGCAGCCACTGTGGAAAACAGTTTGGAGATTCCTCAGAAAATTAAAATTCAAACTGCCTTTTGACCCAGCTATCCCACTTTTAGGAATATACCCTAAGAACACCATAGCACTATTCGAAAAGAAAAAATGTGCCCCCATGTTTGTGGCAGCATAGTTCACAATAGCGAAGATCTGGAAACAGCCCAAGTGTCCGTCAGAAGACGAGTGGATTACAAAGCTTTGGTACATATATACTATGAAATACTACTCAGCCATAAGAAACGATGACATCGGATCATTTATAACAAAATGGATGTACCTTGATAACATTATACGGAGTGAAATAAGTAAATCAGAAAAAAAGAAAAACTGAGAACAGCATGATTCCATACATAGGTGGGACATAAAAGTTAGAATATGAGACATGGACAAGAGAGTGGTGGTTATGGGATGGGGGGAGGGAGAGAAGAGTGGGATCGGGAGGAGAAGAGGGGCACAGGGAAAACCAGATAGAAGGTGAGAGAGGACAATTTGACTTTGGCTGATGGGTATGCAACACAATTGAATGATAAGATAACCTGGAGATGTTTTCATTGTACATATGTACCCTGATTTATTGGTGTCACCCCATTAGAATTAATAATAATATATATATATATATATATATATATATATATATATATATATATATATATATATTAAAAAAAAAGCAGTGGCACATATATATCATGGAATACTATGGGGCCATGAGAATGAAGAAAATCTAGGCTTTGCAGCAACATGGATGGACATGGATCCAGGCAGAGAAAGACAAATATCATTTGACTTCATTCATATGCGGAATCCAATGAACAATGAGAACTGAGGAATGGAAGGGAGGCAGAGAAAGGATCAAAGAGTCCAGAGGAAAGAGGGAAGAGAGGGGGAGATCAAAGAAAGGAAAGACATTAGTGAAAGTATATAAGCATAACACAGAGAGATAGAGGGCAGGATAGTAAATTATGGAAGAAAAGAAGGAAGGCTGTGGGGGCGAGGGGGCAAAGAGGGTATCAAGGAGAACAATAGGGGGTGGTAGGGAAATATATTCTGGGGCATACTTTTAACTATGTAAACACAACAAATTAAAATAAATAAAATAAATAAAAACAATGACTGATACATAAATTCATGCATACAGATGTCACAAAAATAATTTAATTTTGAAAGTTATTTACCAATTGTCACTGCAAACTAGAAAACAGTGAAACAGTAATTATTAAGTTAGAAAGAAATTTTAAATGTGAGAGGAATATCTTGACTGCAGATGTCCCTTTGAAGAGCAAGAGTTCTCAGTCCCTCACGGAGATTCCCATGCGAGTGCACCAGTGCTGGGAAGAGAAGTCCACATACTATCTGTCTGTGAAATCCAGCAGATTGCATCTGAGGGCTGCAGGGATCCAAGGCATTTCTCTTTAGGGGACTGTACATAAACTCACACAGACTCACTTGGGCTCCAAAGTAGAAACACCAACTCAAAGAGCACCATTGATATACAGGTAGTAACAAAATTGACTACCTCAGGGTGAGGGCTGGAGTTTATAAAATCAGGGTCGCACTCCCTCAAGACAAAAGTACTAATGAGGCCATTGCTCAACAGGTAGGCTCAGATGAACACCTAACCTGAGCTATCCATTAACCAGGCTAACACTATTTGCCTTGCCCCGGTGATTCCCTCAAGTGGCTCCAAGGCTGGTATAAATTGAGGTTCATGTTGGCATGGAAGGTAGTCTTAACGTCATGGCCACAAACCTGGCACAACTGACAAGTGGTCTCAACTCACACTATATAGATCGCCAAAGGGTTGTAAGCACAGCACTAGTGGCAGCTGGCTTGGTTTGAAACAGTTTCTCCCATGAACTTCCAAGGCAACACAAGCACCAACCAGCTATAGGTCACTTACTTAGCTCCATCTGGCAACCTTAAGCCTGGCAAAGAAGTAAGCTGATGTTTGTCTGTAACAGAGCCTCCCTCCCCCAGGAGATTCCAGAACAAACACACCTGGTGTCTGGCTTCAGACCACACCAGAAAACCCCCTAACAAGCTGCATAAATGACAAACCTAAAGATCAGATAAGACCGACTCCAGAGCCTCACTAAATAAAGCAACTCCTGTTTTGTGGAGTCACTTCCCACACAACTGTTTGTCCATATTAATCATGTCAAGCCCTCACAGCTAGTTAGTCTAAGGGTGAAAAAAAAGAGGTGTCAACAACAATCAAAGTTTAACTACAACAGAAGGGCACACGACCAACAAGGGCCACCCCTGATACATCAAGCTCAGGTGGACACTAAACCTCATAAGTACCTACTACATAAGGCCATTTTGTCAAGACTGATTGACACTGCAGATCTACCTAGTATGGCAACAAACACAGAGAGTCAGCCAAAATGAGAAGACAAACAAGTCCCAAATGAAAAAGAACGAAACTCCAGAAAAATAACTAAACAAAATGAAGACAAGCAGTCCACTTGCTACAGACTTCAAAACATTGGTTATAAGAATGTTCAGTGAATTTAAAGGAAGATAAAATTAACTCAGTACAAATTTCAACAACTACAGAAAACATTAAAAATAACGAGTCAGACAAAAATGCACTAGAGAAAATCAACAGCATATTAGATGAAGCAGGTAATCAAACCAGTGATCTGAAAAACATGGTAGCAGAAAGCACTCAATAAGAACAGAAATATAAATGAATAAATAAATAAAAATCCAATACACGGGGATAGTTAGATACCTCTGAGATGACATCAAATGTAACAACATTGGGGAACCAGAAGCCGAAGAGAGCAAGAAACTGGAAACATATCTGGAAAAATAATGACTGAAAATTTTCCTAACTTGGTAAAGGAAATAACATAAAGTCCAGGAAGCGCAGAGAATCCCAAAAAATGAACCTAAAGAGGGCCATATCAAGATACATTAGAATTAAAATGCCAAAGATAAAAGACAATGAGAATCTTAAATATATCAAGAGAAAAACAGTTACCTACAAGCACCCATGTGAGACTGTCAGCTGATTTCTTAAGAGAAATTTTGCAGCCCAAAGAATTGGCATGAAATATTTAAATTATTGAAAAGCATAAACTCACAATCAGGACCACTCTCATCAGCAAAGCTGTCATTTGGAATCAAGAGAGCGATAACGGATTTCATAGACAGCAAAAGCTAAAGGAGTTCTTCACCACTAAACCAGAACTGCAAGAAATGTTAAAGGAACTTCTTCAAAATGGGGGTAGGGAAGATTAAATATATGAATAATAAAATGTAGGAAAGAAAAAAATTCTCTCTGACACACTCTACCATTTAGTAAAAGAAGTGGACCAACTAAGTATAAAGCTAGTTCAAATATTAAAAGGTGGACCTTGCCAGTTTGCACAGTGGATAGAGCATCAGCCTGGCATATGGATGTATTGGGTTCAATTCCCAGTCAGGGTGCACAGGAGAAGTGCCCATCTGCTTCTCTTACCTCAATCTTTCTCTTCTCTTCCTCTTACCCTCCCGTAGTCAGTGGCTTGATTGGTTCGAGCACTGTCCCAGGTTCTGAGGTGTTGTAGACTGCAAGTGGCAAAAAGCCTTTATAAATTTGAGGTTTAGCAAAAGGCTAAATTCTCCACAATCGACCTCCATATTGGTTATGATGTTGAGTATTTGCACCCACTTCACTTGCTTGCTTAAGTTGCTGGAAGCAATTAACATGCCCTTCCTCTCACTCTGTTTGTTCAGATGTTAGTTGATTTTGCTTATGCGTGGTAGAGGGATTCCTGTTTATGCCTAGGGCGAGTTTCTTTTTTTTCTCAGATGTGTAATTTTGTATCAAGGACTTCCTTGATTTGCATATGGGTATATTATAAAGCAAACTGGGGTTATGGGGCACTCAGATATTGCCATCATCATTGAAGAGGTCTCCCAATCCCACCCTTTTTTCTTAATGAGTCCGTTTTCTTAATTTCACACCGTTTCACTCAAGACCCAGAATTATGAGCTGCATTGGTCTGCGGCACTAAGGAAAGCTCAATAGTAACACATAAGCCTCAGGTGCTAAAAGTAGCTCTGTACCAAGTATCAGCCCTAGATAGGATTACCAGGTACATTCTGGTCTGGGAACAACTGGGAGTCTGTCTCACAATCTCACCTCCTTTCACATAAAGAAAAAAAAAATAACTAAAGGCAAATATAGAAAATCATGTATATTTTCAACAATAAAATTAGGAATACACACACAAAAAGAAAAGAAGTAAAAAATGACAAAAACATAAATGTGGGTGGGAAGAGTAAAAATTGTAGTAATTTTAGAACATATTTGAATTTAAACAACAATAGTCTATTGTAAAAATAGATTGGCAGAGATGAAACACATAGTAACCACAACACAAAATTAATGAGATGTGCAAGAAATAAGAAAATAGAAATATGAAAGAAAGAAACAGAGAATTTCAAAAGCACTTAGAAAACAGTTAACAAAATGGCAATAAAATATACCTAGCAATTATACCTTTAAAAAGTAAGGAGACTAAATGGGCCAAATACATTGGTGGCTGAATGGATAAAAAGCAGACACATACATATGCAGCCTACAAAAGATTCACTTCAGACCAAAAGATACAGACTGAAAGTAAAAAAATGAGAAAAAATATTTAATGCAAATCAAAATGAAAGTAAAGCTGAGTTAGTAATAATTATCTCCTATATAATGGGCTTTAAAACAAGGGCTGTCGGGAAACATCAGAAGGGTGTTTCGTGATGAAAAAAGGATTGATCCAATTCTCATAAATATCTTCACCCTAGATATAGTAGCACCTAAATATATAAAGGAATAATGGTGCACATAAATGGATAGATCGACAGTTATAAAGTCATAGCACTGGAATTTAACACTCCATTGAAATCAATGGAGAGATGATCCAAACAGAAACTCAACAAACAACAGCAACCTAAAATGGCATATTAGACTAGACTTAATTGACAATTGAAGGATATCTCACCCCAAAGCGGCAGAATGTACTGTCTTTTCAAGTGCACATGGAACATTTTATAGGATATACAATATGTTAGGCCACAACACAAGTATCAATAAATATAAGAATGTTAAAATCATTTTGCTTTTCCTCTGATCACAGTGGTAAGAAGCAAGAAATCAATTACAAGAAGAAAACTAAAAAACACAGGAATACATAAAGGCTAAACAACATAAGAAAGAAATCAAAAGATACCTTAAAAAATTAAAAATGATACAATGGCCCAAAATATATCAAACACAGTAAAAGCAGTTCTTAGAGGGAAATTCATAGAAATACAGGTATACCTCAGAAAAGAGAAAATATTAAAATAAACACTTTTACCTTACTAGAAAGAAGAACACACTAGCCCAAAGTGAGAAGGAAAAATAAAGAACTGCAAGTAAATAAATGAAAGAATAAAAAAATAGAAAATATCAGTAAAACCAAGAGCTAGCTAGCTCTTTGAAAAGATTAACAAAATTAATATAATTTTACTGGAATCATCAAGAGAAAAAGAGAGGTGCCAAATAATTAAAATCAGAGATGAAATAGAAGGAGTGACGACTGACACCACAGAAATAAACAGGTTATAAAAAAACCACTCCAAACAAGTATATGCTAACAAATAGAAGAACCTAAAAGAAATGAATAAATATCTAAAAACATACAATTTTTCATAGCTGAATCAGAAATAAACAGAAAATCTAAAACTGATAACCACTAAGAAAATTGAAACAATAATCAAAAAACTCCCAATAAACAAACACTCTGGACCAGATGGCCTCACAGGTAAGTTTTACTAAACATTCAAAAAATCAATTTCTATCTTTCTCAAAATAATACAAAATAATTGAAGAGGAGAGATAGCATAAAAAGGTAAAAATAAATATTAAGACAAACACTCGTCTGAGTTGCATTAATAGGTAAATATACCTTTTCCAACTTACATACAAGTTCAACTATAGAACAAACCTACAGAACCTTTCTCATGTATAACCTGAGGATTGCCTGTGATATCAACTGTGATAAATGAGAGTTATTCAGAGTAACTTAAAAAAATGTGATAAAAATGTAGACAAAGAACATTTCCTTTAAAGAACAACAAAATCTCTTTTCTCAGAAGAGAAGTACAATAAGTTACAAGTCAGAGGCTGTGGATAAAGCTGAATTCTGAGAGGATATGATATTGATATTGAAGGGACAAAACTGTACCAACTTGGTTGGAATATAGTTTATCAAGTTCTTTTTTTTTTCCATTATGTAGAGTTTGATTTGTCTTAAGTAGATATAGCTGAATGAACAACAAGTAGATTTCTAAGAGTAACCATCCTGAAAATACTAAAATGATAAAAATATGAACTAAATATCCAGCCTTTCATCAAAAATACAGAGATTGCCTGTAGATATGAGAAAGTATAGCAATAAAATTAAGCTTTAAGAGCCTGAAATCTGATTGTGGTTACCTATACTGTCATCTGTAGTTCATAATCAGGGTTCTAAAACCTCACAGAGTCCAGTGAAACAAAATACCCCAAAATTATTTACTATATCAACAAGTCATGCTGAATCCTTAAGTAGAATTTTACAAAAAATAAATAAATTTAAATTTTGTTCTTTTTCTTTTTACCTTTATTTTATTTGCAAAATGCTGGGTATTTCTAGGCCTCTAAACTGTCTTTTCTATGGCTTGATCCCACTGGCCTATTTAGTAGACAAAATCCTGAAAATGGTCAGCATGGCTAGAGAGTATGCATGAGAAGAGAGTGATAACTTTAGCCATTCTTAGTGAAGTTACTATTTCTCTAGGTCGCACTGTGAAATAATAACTGTTCAGTTGATTTTTCTATTGCATGAGAAATATTTATGTAGACTATATTATAATATATATAATTTTCTAAAACAACATATATATATATATATATATATATATATATATATATAAAATAATTATGCATGCATGTGTATATTAAGAGCTGGTTCTTTGAAAAACTAAACAAGATCAATAAACCCTTAGCCAGACTCAGCAAAAAAAAAAAAAAAAAAAGAGAGAGAGAGAGAGAGAAAGGACTCAAATATAAATTTAGAAATGATCATGGAGAAGTAACAATTACATAGCTTAAATACAAAGGATTGTAAGAAAATACTATGAAAAACTCTATGCCAAAAATTTAGACAACTTAGGAGAAATGGACAAATTTCTTGAAAAATACAATCTTTCAAAAATCAATCTGGCCTGACCAGGCGGTGGCACAGTGGATAGAGCATTGGACTGGGATGTGGAAGATCCCGGTTCGAGACCCCGAGCTCACCAGCTTGAGCACGAACACATCTATCTGGCTTAAGCAAAAGCAGCCCAGCATGGACCCAAGGTCGCTGGCTCTGGCAAAGGGTGGCTCAGTGTGCTAAAGGCCCGCAGTCAAGGCACATGTGAGAAAGCAATCAATGAACAACTATGGTGTCGTAATGGCAACGAAAAACTAATGATTGATGCTTCTCACCTCTCTCCGTTCCTGTCTGTCTGTCCCTATCTATCCCTCTCACTGACTCTCTATGTCCCTGTAAAAAAAGAAAAAAAAATCAATCTGGAAGAATCAAAAAACCTAAACAGACCGATTATAACAAATGAGATTGAAACAGTTGTCAAAAAACTCCCAGCAAACAAATACCCTGGGCCAGATGGCTTTACAGGTGAATTCTAGCAAACATTCAAAGAAGAACTAACTCCTATCCTTCTCAAGCTACTTCAAAAAATTCAAGAGGAGAGAAAACTTACAAGCTCCTTTTATGAGGCAAGCATATTTCTGAATCCAAAACCAGGCAAAGACAACACAAAGAAAGAAAACTACAAGCCAATATCCTTGATGAATTTAGATGCTAAAATTCTCAACAAAATATTAGCAAACTGGATTCAGCAATAAATAAAAAAAGCATAAATCACAATTAAGTGAGATTTATTCAGGGCAGGCATTCTGGTACAATATTCACAAATCAATCAATGTGATTCATCACATAAACAAAAGGTAGGACAAAAACCACATGATAATATCAATAGATACAGAAAAAGCATTCCATAAAATCCAGCACCCATTTATGATCAAAACTGTCAGCAAGGTGGTAATACAGAAAACATACCTCAACCTGATAAAGGCCATCTATGACAGGCCCTCAGCTAACATCATACTCAATGGGCAAAAGTTAAAAGTAATGCCCTTAGATCAGGAACAAGGCAGGGGTGCCCCCTTTCACCACTCTTATTCAACATATTTCTGGAAGTCCTAGCCACATCAATCAGACAAGTATAAGAAATGAAAGGCATCCAAATTGAAAAACAAGAAATAAAATATCACTATTTGATGATGATATGATATTGTACATGGAAAATTCTAAAGTCGCAGTCATAAAACTACTGGACCAGATAAATGAATTCAGTAAGGTATCAGAATATAAAATATAACTCAGAAATCAGAGGCATTTTTAAAAACCAGCAATGACCTGTCTGAAAGATAATTTAAGAAAACAATCCCCTTCACTATTGCAACAAAAATATAAAATACCTAAGAGTAAATTTAACCAAGGAGATTAAAGACTTGTACGAGGAAAATTATAAAACATTGATAAAAGAAATCAAGGAGATACAAACAAGTGAAAGCATATACTGTATTCATGGCTAAGAGAATAAACATCATAAAAATGTCCATACTACCCAAAGCAATTAATAAATTCAATGCAATTCCTATCAGAATACCAATGACATACTTCAAAGATATAGAACAAATATTTCAAAAATATATGGAAACCAAAAAGAACACTAATAGCCACAGCAATCTTGAAAAAGAAGAACAAAGTGGGTAGAATCACATTTCTGGAAAACAAGTTATACTACAAGGACATTGTACTCAAAACAGCTTAGTACTGGCATATGAACAGGCATATAAATCAATGGAACAGGAGAGAGTACGCAGAAATAAACCCACACTTTTATGAACAATTAATATTTGACAAGGGTAGTAATAGCATACAATGGAGTAAATACAGTCTGTTTAACAAATGATGTTGGGAAAACTGGACAGCTACCAGCAAAAAAAAGGAATCTAGACCACCAACGACACCATTTAAAAACTAAATTCAAATCGTAAGAAGCAAGATAAAAGACTTAAATATAAGTCATGAAAACATAAGCATCCTAGAGGAAAATATAGGCAATAAGCTCTCCGACATTACTTCCAGCAATATATTTTCTGATTTATCTTCACACACAAGGGAAAAAAAAATAAACGAATGGGACTATATCAAACTAAAAAGCTTTTGCACAGCTAAAGACAATATGAGGAAAATAAAAAGGCTAACTACACAATGGGAGAACATATTCGACAATACATTAGATAAGGGGTTAATAACCAAAATATATAAAGAACTTGTAATACTCAACACCAGAAAGATAAACAGTCTAATCAAAAAATGGGCAAAAGAAATGAGTAGGCACTTCTACAAAGAGGAGATACAAATGGCCAGTAGGCATATAAAAAATGTTCACTATCACTAGTCATTAGAGAAATGCAAATTAAAACCACAATGAGATACCACCTCACACCTGTTAAAATTGTGCTTATCAACAAAACAACACAGAATAAGTGCTGGTGAGAATGTGGAGAAAAGGAAACTCTCCTGCACTGCTGGTGGGAAGGCAGACTGGTGCAGCCACTGTGGACAACAGTATGGAGATTTGTCAAAAAATTAAAAATAGAACTACCTTTTGACCCAGCTATCCCACTTATAGGAATATATCCCAAGAATACCACATCAACAATTCAAACGGAGAAATGTACCCCCATGTTTATGGCGGCATTGTTTACAATAACCAAGATCTAGAAACAACCCAAGTGTCCATCAGTGGACAAGTGGATTATAAAGCTTTGGTACATGTACTTAATGGAAATCTTTGGAGCCATGAAAAAGAAGGAAATATTATTTTTTGCGACTACATGGATGGACCTGGAAACTATTATGTTAAGTGAAATAAGCCAGGCAGAGAAAAAGAAAATCATATGACCTCACTCATCTGAGGAATTCGATGGACAATATGAACTGAGGAGTGGAATAGAGACAGAGGTGGGATCAAAAGATCCAGAAGAAAAGAGGACAGAGGAAAATGGGATGATAGGGTGATAGGATGGGATGAGAGCAGAAGAGCAAATCATAGAGGAACGGGGGGAAGTCGTTTCAGGGGGGTATGGGGGGATTTACTGGGGAACACAGAGAAGAAGAGGATGTATTCGGGGGGACACTAGAATCTATTTAAACAGAATAAATAAATTAAAAAAGACTTACAGAAAAAAAATTAGTTCTTTCTTTATAGGCTTGGTCTTTCGACTGCTTTCTTTTCTTAGACTTAATGATAGAAACTTTAATTCTACACGTATCTGACATTTAATTTCACAGTCATATTTAAATAGGTTCTCAATCCATTTGCCAAATACATCATTATTTACTCCTTAAAAAAAACAGCAAGGAGGATTTATTTTTCCTAGATTTCTTTCTATGACTAGAGTATAACAGAAAACTACCATCCATAAACTATGTGAAGAGAAATAAATAATTAAATAATCTAAATATAAATCAGATTACTCTTTAGCTATAATGTTTTTAATTGATGATGTCTAAAATACAAATTTTAAAAGGCTTCATTTTTTAACAATAAAACCAAATTTTTCTTTACTAGGAAGCATCAGTTATAGGACCCATCCTATTTTATTTACATACTTTTAATTTTTTAATTTATTTGTTTTAGAGACAGAGAAAGGGAGAAAAAGAAAAAAACATCAATTTGTTGTCCCATTTAGTTATGTATCATTAGTTGATTTGTGTATGTGCCCTGACCAGGGATTGAGCCATAACCTTAGCATATCTAAACAATGCTCTATCTAACTGAGGTACCTGGTCAGAGCCAGGACCCATCCAATTTTACACTATGAAACACATAATGGCATAGATTTAGCATTCTTTAGTTGGGTATAAAATGTGGATTTAAAGGTCTCTATATTAGAACTTTCACATTTTCTAATACAATCAATGTGATAAAACAACTGATAATATATTACTGGAAAATATTTGTTATTTTTATTTTTAAAACAACGTTATCATATTTTTCTTAATTTTAATGGAGTGACATCGATAAATCAGGGCACATATGTTCAGAGAAAATATTTCCAGGTTATTTTGACATTTGATGAATTTGCCTACCCATCACCCAAAGTCAAATTGTCCTTCATCGCCTTTTATCTGGGTTTATTTGTGGCCCTCTCCTCTCCGTACCCCCTCCCTCCCTCAGCCTCACCCCAGGTAGCCAGTACACTCTTGTCCATGTCTCTGAGTCTCATTTTTATGTTCCATCTATGTATGGACTCATATACTCCTTAGTTTTTTCTGATTTACTTACTTCACTCAGAATAATGTTATCAAGGTCCATCCATGTTGTTACAAATGATCCGATGTCAACAGTTCTTATGGCTGAGTAGTATTCCATAGTATATATGTACCAAAGCTTTTTAATCCACTCGTCCTCTGACAGACACTTGGGCTGTTTCCAGATCTTCACTATTGTGAAGAATGCTGCCACAAACATGGGGGCGCATTTCTGCTTCCCTACAGTCCTATGGTGTTCTTAGTGTATATTCCGAAAAGTGAGATAGCTGGGTCAAAAGGCAGTTCGATGTTCACTTTTTTGAAGAATCTCCATACAGTTTTCCACAGTGGCTGCACCAGTGTGCATTCCCACCAGCAGTGCAGGAGGGTTCCCTTTTCTCCACATCCTTGCCAGCATTTATTCTGTGTTGTTTTGTTGATGAGCCTCATTCTGACTAGTGTGAGGTGATATCTCATTGTGGTTTTAATTTGCATTTCTCTAATGATTAGTGATGTTGAGCATTTTTTTCATATGCCTATTGGTAATCTTACATCCTTTTTGGAGAAATGTCTGTTCATTTCTTTTACCCTTTTTTTTTGATTGGATTGTTTGTCTTTCTAGGGTTGAGTTTTATAATTTCTTTATAAATTTTGGTTATTAACCCCTTATCAGACATATTGCCCAATATGTGTTCTCATTGTGTGGTTTCCCTTTTTATTCTGTTTTTATTGTCTTTAGCTGTGCAAAAACATTTTAGTATGGTATAGTCCCATTTTTTTATCCTGCCTTTTATTTCATTTGTCCGTGGCGATAAGTCAGCAAATATATTGCTGCGTAGATGTCAGAGAGCTTACTTCCTATGTGTATTTCTAAGATGCGTATTGTTTCTGGGCTTACATTTAAGTCTTTTATTCATTTTGAGTTTGTTTTGTGAATGGTGTAAGTTGATGGTCTAGTTTCATTGTTTTGCAGGTAGATGTTCAATTTTCCCTAGACCATTTGTTGAAGAGGCTGTCTTTACTCCATTGTATGTTCTTTCCTCCTTTGTCTAATATCAGTTGTCCATAACGTGTGGGTTTATTTCTGGGTTCCTTGTTCTGTTCAATTGATCTATGAGCCTCTTCTTCTGCCAGTATTTTTCTGTCTTGAGTACAATGGCCTTGTAGTAAACCTTGATATTCGGAAGAGTGATACCTCCGGCTTTATCTTTTATTTTAAGTTGCTGAGGCTATTTGTGTTTTATTTTTGATTTCATATAAATTTTTGGAATATGTGTTCTATATCTTTGAAGGATGTCATTGGTATTTTAATTGGTATTGCATTAAATTTATAAATTGCTTTGGGTAATATAGACATTTTAATGATGTTTATTCTTCCTAACCATGAGCACAGTATATGTTTCTACCTGTTTGTATCTTCCTTGATTTCTTTTATCAATGTTTTATAATTTTCCAAGTACAATTCCTTAACCTCCTTTGTTAAATTTACTCCTAGGTACTTTATTATTTTGGTTGCAATAGTGAAGGGTATTGTTTCCTTAATTTATTTTTGCTGACAGGTCATTCTTGGTATATAAAAGTGCCTCTGATTTCTGAGTATTAATTTTATATCCTGCCACCTTGCTGAATTCCTTTATAAGGTCCAGTAGTTTTTTGACTGAGACTTTAGGTTATTCTATATACAATATCATATCATCTGCAAATAATGACAGTTTTACTTCTTCTTTTCCAATTTGGATGCTTTTTATTTCTTCTTCTTGTCTGAGTGATATGGCTAAGACTCCCAGAACTATGTTGAATAAGAGTGGTGAAAGGGGCACCCCTGCCTGGTTTCTGATCTTAAGGGGATTGCTTTTAACCTTTGCCAATTTAGTATGATGTTTGCTGTGGTTTTGTCGTAGATGGCCTTTATCATGTTAAGATATGTTCCCTGTATTCCCACTTTACTGAGAGTTTTGAGCATGAATGGGTACTAGATTTTATCAAATGCTTTTTCTGCATCTATTGAAATTATCATGTGATTTTTTTTCCTTCCTTTTGTTTATGTAGTTAATCACACTGATTGATTTGCAAATATTGAATCAGCCTTGCCTCTCCAGAATAAATCCCACTTGATTATTGTATATGATTTTTTCATATATTGCTAGATCTGGTTGGCTAAAATTTGTTGAGATGTTTAGCATCTATATTCACCAGGGATATTGGCCTATAATTTTCTTTCTTTGTATTGTCTTTGCCTAGTTTCGGGATCAGAATTATGCTCTCCTCATAAAAAGAGTGTGGATGTCTTCCTTCCTCTTGAATTTTTTGAAATAGCTTGAGGAGGATAGGAGTTAGTTCTTCTTTGAATTTTTGGTAGAATTCCCCTGTGAAGCCACCGGGCCCAGGACTTTTCTTTGTTGGGAGTTTTTTCAATAACTATTTCTATCTCATTTGTTGGAATTGGTTTGTCTAGGTGTTCTGATTGTTCCAGATTGATTTTTCGAAGATTATATGATTCAACAAATTTGCCCATTTCACCTAAGTTGTCTAATTTTTTGGCATAGAGTTCTTCATAGTATTTTCTTACAATACTTTGTATTTCTGTTGTGTTCGTTGTTATTTCTCCACACTCATTTCTAATTTTATTTGCTTGAGTCTTTTCTCTTTTTTTCTTGGTGAGTCTAGTTAAAGGTCCGTCGATATTGTTCACCTTTTAAAAGAACAAGCTCCTGGTTTCATCGATCCTCTGTTTTGTTTCCTTAGCCTCTGTGTCATTTATTTCTGCTCTGATCTCTATTATTTTCTTCCATCTATGAGTCCTGGTCTTTATTTGCTGTTGTTTTTCTCGTTCTTTTAGATGCAGGGTCAAATTGCTTATTTGAGCTTTTTCTAGCTTCTCATTATTTGCCTGTAGTGCTATGAACTTCCCTCTCAGTACTGCTTTTGCTGTGTCCCATAAATTTTGTGTTGATGTATGCTCAATATCATTCATTTCTAGAAACTTTTTTATTTCTTCTTTGATCTCATTTTTAATTCTTTCGTTATTTAATAACATACTTTTTAGTTTCCAAGTGTTGGAGTATTTTTCAGTTTTTCTTTTATGGTTAATTTCTAGTTTCATGCCATTGTGATCAGAGAAAATGCTTGATATGATTTCAATGTTTTTACATTTATTGATACCTATTTTGTTTCTTAATATGTGGTCTATCCTACAGAATGTACCATGAGCACTTGGAAAGAATGTACAATCTACTTTTTTAGGGTGAAAAGTTCTGAAGATATCTATTAAATCGAGGTGATTTACTGTTAAGTCTTCTGTTTTTTATTAATTTTCTTTCTTGGGGATCTATCAAGTGATGTTAGTGGGGTATTGAAATCCCCTACTATTATAGTATTGCTGTTAATCTCACCCTTTATATCCATCAATGTCTGCTTTATGTATGTAGGGGCTCCTATGTTTGGTGCATATATATTTATAATGATTATATCTTCCTGTTGATTGTTGCCTTTATCATTAGGTAGTGTCCTTATTTATCTCTTACTACAGGCTTTGTTTTAAAGTCCATTTTGTCAGATATAAGAATTGCTATCCTGTTTTTTTTTTTTTTTCATTTGCATGAAATATTTTTATCCATCCTTTTACCATCACTCTATGTGCATCTTTTGTTTTAAGGTGTGTCTCTTTTAGACAGCATATGTATGGGTCCTGTTTCTTCATCCACACAGCTACCCTATGTCTTTTGATTGGATCATTTAATCCATTTACTTTTAAGGTTATTATTGATATGTAGTTGTTTATTGCCATTATATTCTTTAAAGCTGTATTCTTTTGCTATATTCTTTTCCTCCTTTGAACTATTCACAACAGGCCCCTTAGCATCTCTTGCAGATTTGCTTTGGTTTTATTGAATTCCTCGAGGCTTTTTTTTGTCTGGGAAACTCTTTATTTTTCCTTTAATTTTATTCATTAGCCTTGCTGGGTAGAGTAGTCTTGGTTGTAGGTTCTTGATCTGCATTACTTTGAATATATCTTGCCATTTTCTTCTGGCCTCAAGTCTTTCTGTTGAGAAGTCAGATGCCATCCTTATGGGGGCTTCTTTGTAGGTGATAGCCTTTTTTCTCTAGCAGCTTTTAAAATTTTCTCTTTATCACTTAGCTTTGGTATTTTAACTATGATGTTTCTTGATGTAGATTTCTTTTGTTTTCTCTTTAATGGAGTTTTCTGTGCTTCTTGAACATGTGAAACGTTTTCCAGTCTTAATTTAGGGAAGTTTTCAGCTATGATTTGATTGAACAAAGTTTCTATCCCTTGTTCTTTTTTTTCTTCTTCAGGAATCACTATGATATGGATGTTATTTCTCTTCTTTTTGTCACAGAGCTTCCTTAGTGTTTCCTCAGATTTTTTTTGAGTCTCTCTTTTTTCTGCTCTGCTTCTGTGCGTTGGCTTATTTTGTCCTCTCACTCATTGATTCGATCCTCAGCTTCATCCATCCTGCTTTTAATTCCTTCCATTGTGGTCTTCAGTTCTGATACTGTATTTGTCATTTCTGTCTGATTTTTATTACTTTAATTTATTTTTAATGTTTGCTATCTCTTTATTTAGGTGTTCGTAATGACTATTTATTGTTGCTCTAAGCTCTTTGAACATCCTAGCTGTCATTATTTTAAACTCTGCACCCAGTAGTTTGGTTATATCTGATTCATTCAGGTCCTTCTCTGGGATTTCTCTTGTTTCATTTGGGTTCCATTTCTCTGCCTGCCCATTTTGTCTGTGTGTAAGAAGAGTTAGGCTACTGGAGTTCTTGGGTGTTGCCTCTATATTTCCTAGGTGTGGTCTGTCTGCAGGCCTGCCACACCCTCTGTCACTGCTTAGGGTGGTTGTGTTTGGGTGTTGCCAGTGCCTGCTGCTGTGGCTGTCACTGTGGTTTCTGCCTTGCCTCCATGGGAGGGGCTATGTTTTTGGCCAGGCTCTATAGGCCATAGCCGGTCTTGTCCTTCATCCTCTCCCCCGGGTAGGATTGCGCACCACACTCCAGCCACAAACCTGGGCACCAAGGGCAAGGGTGAGCACTTTTGCTCAGCTGCAGGTTCCCATCAGCAGGTTTCTCTAGCCGGGATGGTCTTCTGGTACACGCTCAGCTATGAGTCTGGCTTCCTCCTCGCACCTGCCAAACTTGGCTTCTCGGCTAGGAGGAACTGTTGCTATGCGCTCCACTACATGTGGGGCTTCCACCCCAACCCCACCAACATTGGCTCCTTGGCTGGGCTGCTGGTGTACGCTCAACTGGGAGCCCTGGCTTTTGCCCCACCTCTGTGGGCAAAGCTGGTTTGTGTAGTGCTTCAAGCCTCAAATGTCGGTAAGGCTGCACACCCACTCTCCCCTGCCCAGTGGCAGATCTCTGCCCCTTCCGGGCTCCCACTTTTTCCCCACAGGTGGGGTCTCAGGAGGGCCAGCCGCTGCCGGATCACTTTTATGTGTCCCCTTTGCTCCTGCTGGGCTAGAATGAGCTCACGCCAGCTGGCTCAGCCTCTGCCCCCACCGATTGAACTGCGTTTCCATGTCCCACTGCCAGCTGCCTTCCAGCAAGCCCTCCACAGTGTGGGTGAGGGCACTGCAGTTCAGACCCTAACGCTCCCTACTATAGTCCTGAAAGCTCCTTCCTTCTAAGCAACTGCGCTCTAATTGCCGCAGGGGAGCTTGTTTGGCTGGTGTCCTGCTTCCCCTTGCTGGTTCCAGGGGAAATATTGTTTCATATTTGTGGAGTGACTCAGTCCAGGGGTTAAGGTGGCTGTACCTCAAAGCTTTTCTCCCTGTGCCTTCCAGACCGCACTCTATTTCTGATGTTCCCATCCTCTCCTCTCTCCCTGTTTTCCGGAGTCCTGGGTGAGTGGTTGTGAGAGAGATTTCATGCTCTGTCCATTTAAGAAGAATCCTGGGTCTGAAACAACTGTCTCTTTCTCACAAACAGTATTCTAACCTGTTTCACAGCTAAATACTGTCATACATCTCTTCTAGGTTCTGGGGCTGTAGGCTGGGGCTTTGTTCCTGGGACCCAGGTCTCTACCCTTCAGCTAGCCTCTCTTCCCACCACACAAGTCTCTCTAGGCTGCCCTTTGCTCTGGGGAGGTGGGCAGCCCTTTCCTCGCTTTCACTTTTCCTACCAGTCTCAATGTTGCTTCTTCAGTGTTCCCCAGTTGAAGAGTCCTCTCAGTCCAATTCAACATTGGTTTATACAGATGATGCTTCTTAAAATCAAGTTATAATCCACTTTGGTTCTGGGAGTTGGAAGTTAGTATGTCCACCTACTCCATTGTCATCTTGCCCTCCGGAAAATATTTTACACATTATATTCTTATTAGCAGTGTGAGCAGTGTAAGAATCATTGCCATGTGGTAATTTTGTAGAAAATGCAAGCAAGGAAAGGCAGATTCTACATACTGTTTTTCAATCTTTTATTAACACATTGTTGTTGTTGTTTTTTCATTATAATCATGGCTGGCTTTTATTGGCTCATCATTTTACTTAGTATTTCTTTTGGAGCCTGTGCTGATGAATCTTGATTATACTTCCCGATTCTGCCCTGTTTTGGATCTGAACTTTTCTTCCATTTCTCTAAGACTGAAGTCAGTTTCTCCTTGGCATGTAGCCTATTACAATTTGATTTATTGCTGCAAATAAAAGCAGCAGGACAAATGAAAAGAAATTCTCATATAATGGACATCAGTTCACAATACAATTAAATAAGTTTAGCTCTAAGTTATGCTTGTAGAACTCATGCTAGTCACTAAATAGGCAGGCCCCCTACTGGACATCCAGATGCAATATTTTATTGCTCTTTTTATATTCTGGCCTCACTGAATGCTAACCTAATTTTTTATTGAATTTATTGGTGTGACACTGGTCAACAAAATTTTAAAGATTTCAGATGTACAATCTTACAATAAATCATGTGCACACTGTACAAACCTAGCTGGATAGCTTTGTTGTTGGAAGCGTTGTCCCAAAGCGCCGAGGTTGCCTATCCCCCAAGTCATTTCCATTACATTTTATCACTTCTATACACTTATCCCCTCTAAACAATACTCTGTGTTTGAAAGTATTAACATGATTAGATAAAATAATTATTCCTTTGTGCTTAGATTTTTCTTAAATATTTAATAAACTGTTAAATATATTTTATATTGAGTTTGGTAATAACACTTTCTTATATTCTAGCTCATCACAGGCAGTTTGTTAATCTTTTCAAAAACCAACATTTGACTTTGTTAATTTTCTGTATTATATGTTGTTTAAAATGATAAAGTACTTTTTCAACACTTATTATTTTCCTTTTTCTCCTAATTTGGGTTTACCTTTTTTTTTTCCCCTAGCTTCCTTAAGAAGAATATTTGGTCATTGATTTTGGAACTTTCTTTCATACATGTATGTATTTTTTTTTACCATTTTGACCCATTGTTTATATTATGTACCAACTTTTTAAATATTTTTCTAGTTATCTTACTGTTTATATCTCTAGTTTGATTTCATGGGTTAATAGAGTATACACAATACAACTTCAGTCATTTAAAATGTATTAATGTGTTCTATATATTATATTTACCCACCCACTCTTTGCATTATGTTTTTAGAGTTTGTTCAGATTATTTACCTTTAACTTTCTATACACAAATAATGATTTTGTATTACTTCATGTACTTTGAAATACTATAGGTCTTATTACCCTTGACTTTATACAAGTGTTCAGAAATTAATAATGTACAGTACATGGGCCACATGTGACCTTTAACATGTTTTGGTATAACCTCAGGTTAAAACAGTTTTTACATTAAAAACAATATGTACTTTGAACATTAAAAAAGAAAGAAAGGAGAGAAAAATAAAAATCAGACTATAATTGTCCTATCCTAAATTTACCATTCAAAAGAAGAAGGAAAAGAAAGAGATACATTCTATTCAGTGAGAGAAACATGAAAATAAACATCAGATTTATTCTGTCCCATCATGTCATGACCATTTAATAAAATTCTAACCAAATCCTCAAACACAATAAACCACAGTTTACATTTTGGTAGAATCAATTAGTCAGTAATCAGTATTGCAAAAATTGTCTGATTATAAATTTGGGTAAATATTATGAAGAAAATATACATTGCATCATAACACCTTATAAAAGGGAATTGGCTTTGAGGAATTGAAATCTTCAATAAAAAAATAGGTTTGCTTTTAGAGCTATATTTATTTCATAGAATAACCTATATTTGTATACCCTGTATTTTCTTAACTGGGTTCCAAAATAAGAAAAGAGTAATTTCAGTACTTTAAATGTTTCCTTTTAAGTCACATATAATCTTTTATTTCTTATTCTAAGTAATAAATACTGTTTTATTAACATGTAAGTAAAATATATATAGATCTATATAAATATATCTTTCATAGAATGATATATATGTATATGTATATATATGTGTATATATATACACACATAGATATATCTTACTATACATATATACATATATATATATATATATATATATATATCTTACTTTTAAACTCTGGTTTATAAAATAAAACAGTAATTTTATTTTTTAAAAACTCTACCTTTAAGCCAACATTATTTTCTTAATCCACAAAATATAATATTTATCTCCTGACCTCTGTGAAAGGCTATGTAATTTAGAAAGCCTGTTTAGCTACTTATACTATTCAATAAATAGCAAAAACAAAGCATCATCAAATTGCATACTTTCAAAAGTGTATGCATGGACTCAAGGTCATGAAGACATCCATTTAAGGGCTAAGTTTCATTTCTGAAACAAGCTGAAACTAATATCTCCTTGAAGTATATCTGTCTCTTTTGAGGATAAAAATCTTAAAAGATCTCAGATACATCAAAGGAGAAAGGTCATATCTTTTATTAAAAATCAATATTACTTACTTCATAAAATATGTGAAGGCTGAGTCCATTTAGAGACCTGAAAGGATCCTTCAAAATCTTATTAGAGAATTTTAAATCTCCCTGGAGGGCAGGGCAGGAAGTGGAGGTAAACCATTACCTGTTAAATTCCCATTCAATTAATTTTCAGACAACATTCTGACCATGTGCCTAGCAGTATACCCAAACATCGTGTATCAGGCAATAAATCCTATGGGCTCCTTACCTTGAATTAACTGAATAATTTTGACAAGTTAATGTGATTTACTCATGATATAATTTAAAAAGAAAGTTTGCCCAAAATGTGTAAAGTATTGACTACAAAAGCAATTGCACATTGCGGGATCTATGCCAGACTGCAGAAGAAGATAAGAATCTGGCATTCAGTGCATTTTAACTTTGAAAACATTTCAAGAAAGTCTACAGGAAAAAAGAAAAGGCTTACTTAACTGTGAGCTAAATATGGAAATAGCAATCTTTACAGTAATTAAGAACTTGGAGCAGAATCTTACAGATTTATGTATATTCCAATAATAAATTTAAAAAATTAAGTATTATTTGTATTCCTCAAGAAATTTTAGAGGAGAACTATTTCACAGTTCAGATATTTGCTGTAAGTGACAACTTTAAAGAACACCTTTACCTAAGGCAAGTGACTGAGATTGTACTTTTATAATTTACTATTAATGTTTATGATAAATTGGTCATTTCCTTATTAAGCAGACTATATGCAGGAGCCTGATAAAATGAAGCTCTTAACAATGCTATAAAACTTTTTAAAAATAAAATGGCTGTGAGGTGTTTGTTTTTCTCTTTCTAAATATTGCTTTATATAATAAAAAACCAAACAAACACTTTTTGGTTAGTTTATTTATAATTCAATTACAATTTAAAGTTTATGTATGCTAACAAGAAAATTAATAAAGAACACATGTTCTGCCTGACCTGGGGTGGTTCAGTGGTTAAGCATCAACCAGGATGCTGAGGTCTATGGTTTGAAACCCTGGACTTGCCTCGTCAAAACACATATGAGAAGCAAGTACTACAAGTGGATGATTTCCACTCATTCCTCCACTCTTAATCTCTCTCCCTCTTCTCTCTCTCTAAACTCAATATATAAAATCTTTAAAAAAAGAACACATGTTCTTATCAAGTTAATGTTAATATAGAAAGTATTTTAACATTCACTTTTATTTCCTACAGAATTATTAATACTTAATACATTAAAGAGGTATAAAATTGCTGTTTTTGTTATATATATTATATATGTATACTCAATAACTAATTCTGAAGATCCTACAATATCTTCAAGATGTAAAACACTTCTTATTTTAACAAGTGAATAACATAAACCAGAAATCTTGATTTAGAATGAAACCATGTCATAGTTCAACTGAATCACCATGTAGTCCCACTTTGTTAATCATTAAGATTTTCCCATATTCCAACATTTTGTTGTTATGATATATAATGATTAATTAAGGGAAGTTATTTCTGGAAAAGTCAAACTCTGGCAGTTCCTCCTGCTGATCCCAATACTTTTGTTAACCTCAGCCCTATAACTAATTAGAATGTCAAATTGAACTGATGATCTTTGCATTGAAGAGAACTATATAGAAATTAATAACAACAGGCTATTTACACTGTAATCATCTCATTAATTCAAGCAAATGCTATAGCAAGCAGTAATGTATAGACAGTATTCTATTATCACAGGAATAGAAGAAGATACATATAATTAATCAGTAAGAGTAAAAATGTTTGCACAACCCTTTCTTTAATATACAGTGGTCCCTCATCTATCACAGTGGTTAGGTTCCAGACCACCCCCCCTGCCCTGTGATAGACAAAAATCCACACAGTAGCAACCTTATATTTTTTTTTATTATTTATATTTATTTTAAGGCTTTATAAACCCTAATACACTCTGAAAAACATTTCCCATACTGTTATTAACCTTTCCCACACTTATTTTGTTTTTTACCACAAAATAATTAAAATAATAAATATATAAAAATACCTATATACCGCAAAATACCACTTTATAGCAAAAAATCTGTGATACAAAATTAGACACATAGAATTTAAAAATCTGCAATACAGTGAGTAGTAAGACTGCAAAAAGTAAACTGTGATATGGTGAGGGACAACAGTAGTTTAAAAGAATTATCGAGCTGTGTTAATCTTGTTTACCTTTTCAAAGAACAAACTCTTGGTGTTATTAATATTTTGTATTATTTTTTATAGATTAGATTTTAATTATTTCTGCTTTAATCATTATTTCCTTCCCTCTATTCACTTGGGCTTTGTTTGTTGTTCTTTTTTAAGTTCCTTTAAGTGTAAAGTTATTCTTTATTTGAGTTTTTTCATGCTTTTTGAGATATTTCTATAATGCTATAGAGTTAGGTCTGTATTTGCAGTGTCACATAGAATTTGGGTTGTTGTGTTCTCATTTTCACTTGTGTAAGTGTATTTTTAAATTCTTCCTTGACCTCATTGTTAACCATTCATTAATTGGTAACATGTTATTTAGCCTCCATGTCTGTGTGTTATTCAGTTGTTTTTTCTTGTGATTGATTTCTGATTTTATATCATTATGGTCAGAGAAGATGCTTAATATGATTTCAAGCTTCTTAAATTTATTGAGACTTGATTGTATCCTAATATGTGGTCTATCCTAGAAAATGTTCAACATGCATTTGAAAGGAACATATATGTTGCTGCTTTGGAATAAAAAGCTTTGCATATATCATTTAAATTTAGCTGATCTGGTGTGTCATTTAAGAGTGCCATTTTCTTGTTGGTTTCTGTCTAGAAGATCTATCCACTGATATCAATGGGGTGTTAAAATCTCCTGTTCTGACTGTATGACTGTTAATCTGTCCGTTTACGTCCTTCAAGATTTGCTTAACATATTTAGGTGCTCCAATGTTTGGTACATAAATGTTTACAAGGGTTATTTACTCTTGTTAGATTGCTCACTTTATCAGTATGTAGTGCCCTTTATTGTCTTACCAAACATTCAAAAAATGGCAAATATCTGTAGTTTTCAAACTATTCCAAAATATTAAAGAGGAGGAAAGACTCCTAAGCTTATTTTATGAGGTCAGTACTATACTAATTCTAAAACCAAATAAATAAATAAAGAAATTTATAGGTCAATATCCTTGATGAACATATGTAAAAATCCTCAACAAAATATTACAAACCAAATAAATTCAGCAATATAGAAAAAAGATCATACACCTTGATCAAGTGGGATTTATTATTAGAATGCAAGGTTGGTATAATATTCACCAGTCAATAAATAAGATGTACCATATAAAATTTAAAAGTAAGAACCACATAATCATATTAAAAGATGTAGAAACAAAATTTGACAAAGCCCAAAACCAATTTATGATAAAAACTCTCAGCCAATTGAGACTAAAAGGAACATGGTTTAACATAATAAAGGCAATCATATGATAAACCCACAGCCAACATCATACTTAATGGGAAAAACTAAAAGCATTTTTCTTAAATCAAAACCAAGACAGGAATATCTGCTTTCATTATTTTTATTCAACATAGTACTGAAAGTTCTAGCCACAGAAATCAGACAAAAAAATGAAAACAAAAGAGAGAAAGTTGGAGAGAAAGAGGTAAAACTGTCATTATTTGCAGATGACATAATACTGCTTGTAAAGAACCCTAAAGATATTGCCAAAAAATTACTAGAACTTATAAATAAATTCAGTAAACTAGCAGGGTACAAAATAAATATACAGAAATCAAATGCATTTTCATACAATGGTAATAAATTCTGAGAAAGGAAAACTAAGAAAACAATCCCATTTACCATTGCAAGAAAAGAATAATAATAAAATATCTAGGAATAAATTTAACCAATGATGTAAAATACTTGTAATCAGAAAATTGTTAGACATGAAGAAAGAAATTGAAGAAGATACAAAAAAGTAGAAGCATACACTGTGTTCATGGATATGAAAAATTAACATCATTAAAATGTCCATACTACCCCTAAGTAATTTATAGATTCAATACAATTTCTATCAAGATATTAATGGTGCCTGACCTGTGGTGGCGCAGCGGATAAAGCGTCGACCTGGGAAAACTGAGGTCACCGGTTCAAAACCCTGCACTGGTCTGGTCAAGGCACATATGGGAGTTGATGCTTCCAGCTCCTCCCCCCTTTCTCTCTTTCTCTCTCACTCTGTGTCTCCTCTCTAAAATGAATAAAATAATAAAATAAATTAAAAAAAAAAAGATATTAATGGTGTATTTCACAGAACTAGAATATTCTGAAAATTTACATGGAACCACAAAAGACCCCAAAAAGGTGCAGCAAACTTGAGAAAGAACAGAGTTGTGGGTATCACGCTACTTAATATCAGACTATACAACAAGGCCACAGTAATGCAAACATTATGGTCCTGGCATAAAAACAGACATATAAAAAATAAAACAGAATAGAATACCTATAAATAAACCCACATTTTCATGGTCAATTAATATTTGACGAAGGAGGCAAGAACATATCATGGGGTTAAGACAATCTATTTAATAAATGTTGTTGGGAAAATTGTCCAGATACATTCAATGCAGAGTATTTCAATCACCCATAGCAAAGACCAAGAAAAATAGGGACAATAAAGCAGAGCAAGAGAGGCAGAAAGCATGGCAGATTACCAGAGACAAAAAGAGAAAAACGTGATTTTTGCTTTCACTTTTGGTCTTATAAAAAGAGGCAATATATACTATACCCTGTGCCCTATATCCACAGATAAAATGTCATATGTGTTTTAAATTGAAGGGCAAAAATCTCTCTTAATGTAGAGAACCAGTCTTATTGGGAGTGGCTTTCTAGGGATGCGGAGGATATGACTGGAGACTGAGATTAGTCAACAAATTATTTTTACTGCTTTAATAACATGACCTCATGAATGGGTGGAGGATACACTTAGAAATTACTTATTTTTTTTTTTCAGTTAAGACCAAAGGTGTTTATTTCATGTAGGTAGGTTACCTTATAGAGGAGAAAATATTAAGAACACTACAGAAAAAATGCACGAGTACAATATTTTTTTAGCATTTACTTGAAGTTATACTATAAAACTTAAAACTTCTCCATTTTTTTTAAATTAATAAAATCAGCCATATTATTTCCCATAATGAGAAAGAGTATAATTATGTAGACTAATTTTAATTTAGGTTCATGGTCTCAAAATTGTACTAAGAAACTTTGGAAAATATATAATTTAAAATCTATATTATGTCATTACAAAAGTAAACTCTTGGACTTTATTTCCTCTTACACTGAATTTCAGGCTTTGCCATTGCCATTTCTCAGTGAGCTGTGTTACTGAAAATTAGCATAACTACAATACAAGCTAGCATTACAAAAATTTATTCTTGATCAGATAAAGCAGATATGCTTCATATACAAATGGAATACTACTCAGTCATAAAAAAGATGAAATACCATCACTCCAATGTCTTGGGCCTAAGTGTTCCAACATTTATATTTGACTCCACAGTGAATGGGGTTGGACTAAATTAAGTCTCAGGCAGACTGGTACTTTTTAAATTTATAAGTCCTGATCTACCCTTAACAGCAGGAACTAAGACATTATGACTCAGAATGTATTCTTTCATTTCTTTGTTCATAGTCTGTGAGAAATGACTTTTCTTCCACCCTTTTATTCAATATCTTCAGTACTTGGAAAAAAGTAAGCAGCTTTTGGTGATTCAGTAAATAACAATGAGCCTGATCAGCCGGTGGTGCAGTGAATAGTGTCAAACTGCGACACAGAGGACCCAGGTTCAAAACACTGAGGTCGCCGGCTTAAGCATGGACTCATCTGGTTTGAGCAAGAGGTCACTCAGTCTGCGGTAGCCCCCCAGTCAAGGCACATATGAGAAAGCAATCAATGAACAACTAAGGTGCCATATGAAGAATTGATGCTTCTCATCTCTCCCTTCCTGTATGTCTGGCCCTATTTGTCCCTCTCTTTTTCTCTGTCTGTCACAAAAAGTAAATAAATAAATGGCAATGAAATTAATCCTGTGGACACAGACTCTAAATGGGCTAATGTCTGCCCCCCAGGTTGCATAATTACATCTGAGAGTCTGCATCAATGTTATTTCCACCCATTTCTTTATGTCACTTTGCTTTCACTTTCTCTCTAAACTTCCTGAAGATGATTAAAAAACCTGATTCCTCTTTTGAGCCATTGGTTGGTTTGCCAAGAGTGTGCAACATAAAAGTTTTCACCAACAGGAAAGAAAGAAAAAAACAGAGAAGGTGCTGGATGTATTAACAACAACAATAAGAACAAACCCTGGCTGATGAGGTCCCTACATTTTTAAGATTTTCAACAGTCTCATCTAAATTAAAGACAATCTGAGTCAACTGTTTGATTTTATTAGTAAAATATAAGAGCCCCAGGCTGGGTCTCAAATTGAGCATTTTTCTTATTCTGAAATTTGTTTTTCTGATTTTGTGTTTATTCTGGAGCCCAGAAGCTTTCAAAATTTTTGTATGTGACTTCCACAGTAAAGTATATTTCGTAGATATTTAAAAAATGTTCTTCTTATTATATACTTTAATAATGTATATTTTAATCCATTACTTTTTTCCCTCTAAAAATATTGGTCATGCCTGACCAGGCGGTGGCACAGTGAATAGAGCATCGGACTGGGATGCGGAAGACCCAGGTTCGAGACCCCGAGGTCGCCAGCTTGAGCGCGGGCCCATCTGGCTTGAGCAAAAGCTCACCAGGTTGGACCCAAGGCTGCTGGCTCCAGCAAGGGGTGGCTTGGTCTGCTGAAGGCCCGCGTTCAAGGCACTTGTAAGAAAGCAATCAATGAACAACTAAGGTGTCGCAATGAAAAACTAATGATTGATGCTTCTCACCTCTCTTCGTTCCTGTCTGTCTATCCCTATCTATCCCTCTATCTGACTCTCTCTCTGTCCCTGCAAAAAAAAAAAAAAAAAAGCAATAAAAAATAATGCAAAAAGAAAAATATTGGTCATGACTAGAATGACCATAAATAGAAGTTTTTCCAGAAAAATCCCAGTTTATATCTGTTGATAAAGTGTAATTATTAGTAGCATCTCATTGTTCTCCTAGAAGTGTCTCATGTTATATACACTTTTTTAAAAAAATGATTTTTATGCTTATTTTGTAAAAATTGTATTATTGATTTTAGAGAGAGAGAGACTTGTTCCATTTATGCACCCATTAGTTGATTCTTGGTTTTGCCATGACCAGGAATCAAACCAGCAACTTTGGTGTATGGGGACAATGCTTTAACCAAGTGAGCTACTCCACTAGGACTGTCTAATCATATTTTATTGTCTTAACTAAGATTTACTAAATTGGTTTCACAATCCACTAATAGTTGTAATCCAAATGTTAGTGTCTATATTCTGAATTCAATGTCCGTTTCTTAGAAAATAACTGAACTTCTCATAATTGTCATTCTTCATCATAGAATAAACAGTGTTATGCTATTTTCTGAAAAATGTAATGTATTCATTGTCAACATGCATAAGTGTGGGCTATAAACATGTTTCTGATACCATGTGTTATTATAAATTCAGATACAAGTTGTCATTAAATTATCAGGATATTGACAAATTTTACTGCTTTTAAAAATGCTTTCTAATTTTAATTTAATTTTATTGAGTTTAGTGAGAGAGGAACGGTGAGAGAAATATGGGAACCATCACCTGTTCTTGTCTGTTCTCTAACAGGATCAAACTGGCAACCTCTGTGCTTCAGGACTATGCTCTTACTAACCAAGCCATCCAGCCAGGGCAAATTTTACTTCTTAATATTTTTAAAAAAATTAAATCCCTAAAATATAAGGTATTAAAATCACCTTATATATCATGCAACTTATTTGTATTAACTTTGTGGATATTGCTTCAAATTTAGTCTCTTTACTAAAATTATAAAGTTTGCGATTTCACTCCCAAGATAAATGATCTAGGCCAATGGTTTTCAACCTCCAGTCTGTGAATAGATGCTTGTCAGCAAAAGAGTTAACTACTGTGATGTAGTATAAAGATTATCAACCCAATATTTTTAGATTCTATAATCTTCATTCAACATCAGGATGGTTAACTCTTTCACAGAACAGCACTTATCCATGGACAAGCAGTTGAAAAAACACTGCTCTAGGCTAAACAAATCCCCATTTCTATACTCACAGCTCCTTCTCTATATTTGTTTTCATTATTGGGCCAACCTTGGGTCACAATTTTGGTTTATAATATATAAATAAAAGTCCTTGAAAACAAAAGGTATTTTATTTTTACCATTCACTCTATTAATTCATCCTATGTAAATTATTCAATGTTCTTCTTTCTCTCAGTAATAAGTCAAAATGCTAATGTTGTGGTTTCTGCTATGTGATCATAATATGGCAAACATCAAAAGAAAGATTTACTCACTAAAAATGAATGAATAGAGATGCAGTGGCCTTTGTTCTTGGTAATATTGACATGCTTACACATGGATAACTTTCTATTGGAAATAATGGAGTTCTTTATCTCTTTAAACTCTATAGTAGGTTTACTCCACGGTAACTTAGTATGACAAAATTTTTGTAGCCTGACCAGGTGATGTTGCAGTGGATAGAGTTCATCCTGGGATGCTGGAGACCCAGGTTTGAAACCCCCAAGGTCACCAACTTGAGTGTGGCTCATCTGGCTTGAGTCAGGCTTACCAGCTTGAGGGCAGGGTCAACAGCTTGAGCATGAGATCATGGATATGACCCCATGGTAGCTGGATTGAGTTCAAAGGTCACTGGCTTGAGCAAGGGATCATTGGCTCAACTGGATCCCCCAGTAAAGGCACATATGATAATGTAATAAATGAACAACTAAAGTGTTGCAAGGAAAAACTAAAGTTTCTCATCTTTCTCCTTTCCTGTCTGCCTGTCCCTGTCAGTCCCTCTCACTCTCTCTTTCTTGCTAAACAAACAAACAAAAATATCCCTAAGTAAAATATTCTTCTTAATTCCATTTAGAATAGCATTAAAAAATTAAATACTTAAGAATAACCAGAATAGGGAAAGACTTGTTAAATAAAAACTACAGAACTATTAGTTTTTATAATATAAGGAAGAAAATTAGAGACATAAATAAATAGAAGGCATTTCATGTTCATTGATTAGAAGATTCAATTTTGTTAAGACATCAAAACTGCTCTAAGCAATCTACATGTTCAATATAATCCCTAACAAAATTCCAAGGATAGATTTTGCATAAATAGAAAAATCCATACTAAAAATCATATAGAATCTCAAAGGATCCCAATTAGCCAAAACAATCTTGAAAAAGGAGACATTTTGAATAAATTGTTCTAGGAAACCTGAATATCTACTTGCAAAATAAAAAATGAGCTGTACCCTTACTTAATACAATATACAAAACTGAGTTCAAATGAATCAAAGACCTAAACTTAAGAACTGACACTATAAACTCTCAGAAGAAATCATATTCTGAATTCTTGAATAAGCATCAATCATTAGTTTTTCATTGCGACACCTTAGTTGTTCATATTCAGGGAACACCTTCATGACATTGGTCCTAGCAATGATTTTTTGGATAAGAAAACAACAGAACAGGGCACAACAGAAAACAAAGATAGAAACATTGGATTTTGTAAAAATTAATAACTTTTGTATATCAAAAGATATTATCAATAGTAAAAAAGGCAATCCACAGAATGAAAGTATATTTAAATTGCATGACACATTAGAGATTGATATAAAAATATAGAGAGAATTTTAAGAATTCAGCAGCAAAATGAAAAACTCAATTAAAAAATAGTGAAAGGCAAATAAACATTTCTCCAAACAACACATACCAATAGTTTAAAGCATATGAAAAGATGCTTAATATCACTAATTAGAGAAATGCAAATCAAAACTATGAGATACAATTTCATACTTATTATAATGACAATTCCTTTTAAAAGTAGCAATAAGCATTAAAGAGGATGTGGAAAAAACAGAATACTTGTGCAGTAAAAGTGGGAATGTAAAAAATGTTACAGTTGCTATTAAAAACTGTAAGGTGATTCCTCAAAAAATTAAAAGTAGGATTACAATATGATCTAGCAATCTCACTTTTAAATATATACCCAACATAATGAAAGCCAGGACAAGAACAGCTCATCTTATACTCATGTTTAGAGTAGTATTATTCATTATTGACAAAAGTTGGAGAAAATCCAAGTATTCACTGACAACTGAATTGATAAATAAAATTTGGTATACACATAGATTGTACTATTATTCAACTTTAAAATAAAGAGAATGAAATTCTGACACATGTTAATGACATAATACTCAATAAAATAAGCCAGTCGAATGGAACGAATACTGTCTGATTCCACTTGTATAGGGGATCTAGAGTAGAGAAATGATAGAATGGTGGCTACCAGAGGCTAGGTGAAAATGAAGAGTGGCAAACTACTATGTAATAGATACAGAGCTTCAGTTCTGCAAGGTGAAAACCAGTCTGGAAACAGATGGTAATGGTGGGTGTGCAGCAGTGTGTCATGCCAGTGGACTTGATACTTACAAATGGTGACAACAGTGAATTTTGTTATGTATATTTTTCTGAAATTCTAAAAGAAAAAATGCAAACAACAAAACTCATTCTGCAAAGAGAAGCATTTTATAATGTCAGAGTTCAAGCTCGTATAGTAAAGATGGGTCGATGCTTTAAAGCCTCTTAGATACTTAAGTAATTAAAATAATATTAAGGAAGAGGTACATTTCTTTTAAACAGTTTCTTCATTTGCTTCTTAGGAAACCAAGGAACTGCTAAATATCCGAGTCATCAGGAGGATTATTCATATTTACAAAGCTGAAGCTTGCTTATAAGGATTTTATTTGAAGCATTCATGTGCCAAGAGACAAGAGTGCTAACAATTTTCCTTTCCAATAAGAATCCTGTGTTCTTTGTATTTTGAATATATGCCAAAAATTAGAGAAACTCACAAAATACAAAGTATTTATATTGTCACACTGACATAATTTTTTTCTTAGCAAATACAGGAGTTATTTCTAAATGCATGATAAAAATGCATTCTGAAACAGTAAAACAATCACAAAGACTGTGTTAAATAAAATAAATTATTTCAAAATGAATGTGTGGATTTACCTCCTTTAAAGTAGTATATACAAAAGAGGGTATATAGATATTTTTTTCTTTATAAAAGCATTAAGCCTTTATCTGCTTATTTTTGAGGAATCAGCTGTTACATAGAATGTGTTGGCTTTTTACTTGGAAGTACTGGCAATATATTCTAGGTAGCTTAATCAGGGAAGGGGATTATTAAAAGCGTAAGTGATTCCTTGATACCCAGAAGAGTGATACCTCCTACTTTATTTTTTTCTTTTTAAGATTGCTGAGGTTATTCGTGTTCTTTTTTGGTTCCATATAAATTTTTGGAATATGTGTTCTATATCTTTGAAGTATGTAGGTGGGACATAAAAGTGAGACTATGAGACATGGATAAGAGTGTGGTGGTTATGGGGTGGGAGGAGGGAGGAGAGGGTGGGATAGGGAGGAGGGGAGGGGCACAGGGAAAACCAGATAGAAGGTGACAGAGGACAATTTGACTTTGGGTGATGGGTATGCAACATAATTGAATGATAAGGTAACCTGGAGATGTTTTCTTTGAACATATGTACCCTGATTTATTTGTGTCACACCATTAAAATTAATTTTAAAAAGTTGTAAGTGATTCAATTATTCAGAAGAATCAAAGAAACAACAATGGAGGTGATAGGGCTAGAAGAAAGGCTAAAATAGTGCCAAATAAGCCTTCAATTTATCTGACAGTTTGTACCACACTACTGGATACCAACTGTCACAGCTGGTACTTTCCCTCCTGTACCCACTAGGAGTTAAATGCAGCTCCTGCTGCTGTGCTTCTTAATATGGCTTTAGTTAATATCTTATTATTTTACTAAACTGTGATTTAGGTCATGGAATGGGCCTAATTGACTTGAAGACACTTTAGAATGTACTAAGTCTTACAAACATAAAGCCTGGGAAAGTGAAGAACTGGTATTATCAGCTTTGATGTTAGGAGATGCAGAATTGTCAACACAAAAATGGAGATTAGATGCTGAGCAGTGAAAAGAAATGACAAATGTCAAACACACAGTGAACACTAAAAAAGGCTCCAGAGAGCTCTGTAAGAATTAAGGTAATATTACTAGCTTGATGTATGATATTTAACAAATGACTAAAATTGCCTTAAAATTCTCCTCAGCTAAATTTCAGTCAAGCTTCTTATGACTCTAGGTCCCTGACTTCCCTTTTTATCTTTTAAAGAAAAGTTGCAAATATATATTCTTTCCCTGCCCCTTTGAGATGTAAATTTCTTTAGCCTCTTGCCAGTTTAATGTCCAAGAAATGTTTTGTTCAAGAAAGTAGAAACCATTACTATAAAACATAATCATCACATATTGGTCTCTATCCTCACAAATAGCCTCAGCAATCTGGAGAAAGAAGAACCAAGTTGGAGGTTTTATGTTACCTGACATCAAACTAAACTATAAGGTGATAATATTCAAAACATAATGGTACTGGCATAAAAACAGGTATCTAGATCAATGGAACAGAAGAATGAACCCATGCCTACCTGGTCAATTATTATATGACAAAAGAGGCAAAATATACAATAGTGTAATGACTGTCTATTCAATAAATGGTGTTGGGAAGGTGGATAGATACACGCAAAAAAAACCACAAATAAAACTAGAGTACCTTCTTACACCATATAAAAGAATAAACTAAAAATAGATTAAAGACTTAAACGTAAGACCTTAACCATGAAACTCCTAGAAAAAAACATAGGCAGTAAATTCTTTGACATTGCTCTTATTAATATTTTTAGTATGTCTTTGCAGGCAAAAGAAGCAACAAAGGAAAATGCACAAATTGGTTTATATCAAGCTAAAAAGGTTTTGCACAGTGAAGGAAACCATCAACCAATTGAAAAGATAATCTACTGAATGGGAAATGATACTTGAAAATAATACATCTGGTAAAGGGTTAATATCCAAAATTTATAAAGAGTTCTTACTACTCAACATGAATAGAACAAGCAATCCAATTAAAAATATGGATAAAGGACCTGAATAAGCACTTCTCTAAAGAGGACACACAGATAGCAAACAGATATATAAGAGGATGTACAACATCACTAATCAGAGAAATGCAAATTAAAACCTCAAAAACAAAACAAAACAAAAAATATTTCAATGAGATATCACCTCACACCTTGTCAATAAACAAGTGACAACCATTGACAAAGATGTGGATAAAAGGAAACTTCCCGCACTGTGGTGGGAAATGCAGATTGCTTACAGCCACTATGAAAATCAGTAACAGGATCCTCAAAAAATTAAAAATCAAACGCTTTATAACCCAGCAATTCTACTTCTGAGTATTTATTTAAAGAAACCCAAAACACAAATTTAAAATAATATATGCACCCCTATGTTCATTGTAGCATTATTTACAATAGTCAAAAATGGGAAGCAACCCAAGTGTCCATCAAGAGGTGAGTAGACAAAAAAAAAAATGGTGACACACACACACACACACACACACACACACACACACACACACACACACACACACACACTGGAATATTACTTAGCCACAAAAATAGAAAACCTGCTGTGGCTGGGTGAATCAGTTGGTAGAGTGTTGTTCTGTCATGCAAGGTCATAGGTTTGATCCCTGGTCAGAGGATATACAAGTAGCAACCAATGAGAGTAGAACTAAGTGGAACAATAAAATTATGCTTCTCTCTCTCTCTCTCTCTCTCTCTCTCTCTCTATCTATCTTCCCTTCTCCCTCTCTCAAATCAAAGGAAAAATTTAAAACAAATTAAAAAAAAATTTTACCTTTTGAAATAGCATGAATGGACCTAAAGCCATTATGCTAAGTAAAATAAGTTGGTCAGAGCAAGGCAAATACTATATGATTTCACTTATGTATAGAATATAAAGAATGAAATAATCAAACAAGACCCTGACCAGTTGGTTCAGTGGATAGAGCACAGCCAGGCATATGGATTTCCCTGCATTAGATCCCTAGTCAGGGCACACATGAGAAGTGACCTTCTGCTTTTATACCTTCCTTATCCCCCTTCTCTCTCTCTTCTCCTCCAGCAGCCAGTGGCTCAATTAGTTCAAGTGCTGGCCCCAGGCACTGAAGATAGCTTGGTACTTGAGCATTGGCCCCAGACCAGGGTACCCTGGTGCATCCTGGTCTGGGCACATGTGGGAGTCTGTTTCTTTATATCTCTTACTCTCACTTAAAAAAATGAAAAAAAAAAAAAGAAAAAAGGAAAGGAAAGGAAGAAAGAAAGAAAGAAAGAAAGAAGAAAGAAAGAGAAAGAAAGAAAGAAGAAAGAAAGAAAGAGAAAGAAAGAAAGAAAGAAAGAAAGAAAGAAAGAAAGAAAGAAAGAAAGAAAGAGAGAAGAAAGAAAGAAGGAAGGAAGGCAGGAAGGAAGGCAGGCAGGCAGGCAGGCAGGCAGGCAGGCAGGCAGGAAGGAAGGAAGGAAGGAAGGAAGGAAGGAAGGAAGGAAGGAAAGAAGGAAGGAAAAGGAAGGGAAGGGAAGGAAGGAAAGGAGGGAGGGAGAAAGGGAGGGAAAGAAAGAAAGAAAGAAAGAAAGAAAGAAAGAAAGAAAGAAAGAAAGAAAGAAAGAAAGAAAGAAAGAAAGAAAAAGAAAAGGAAAGGAAAGAAAAGAAAAGAAAAACAGATTTCTATATCCAGAGAGCTGACTGATGGTTGTTAGAAGGAAGTGGTTGGGAGAATGGGTGAAAAAAGTGAAAGGATTAAAAACTACAAATTAGTAGTTACAAAACAGTCATGGGAATGTAAAGTACAGCATATGGAATATAGTCAATAATATGGAATAATTATGTACGGTGCCAGGTAGGTACTGGAAATATCAAGGGAACTCTTTGTAAAGTATATGAATGTCTAATCACTATGATGTACATCTAAAACCAATAAAAAACAATACTGAGAGTAAACTGTAATTGAAAAACAACAAAAAAAAGTGCAATAAAAATAAAAAGAATATTTCTAGTCTCTGTGTGAGGCTGGGCACTTAACTTCAGTAAGCACAAATTAGCAAACACAGATAGCCTAACCACATAGCCCAAATTCCCCTCTCATTTTCATCCTACAGAACTTTTACATTACCTCACTTTAACTCCTAAAAAAATTCTCTCACCTTTTGTTTCAATAGAATTTAGTCCCCTATTGCAAAAGTTTTGAACCCAACTGCAATAGTCTTAATAAAGTCTTGATCACCTGTTTTAGTAACATCCAGTACACTGTTTGTTGACAGAAAAGATTAAGTATGTATAAGTACATGTTAGTAGAGATATAATATGCATGATACACATATATAATAATGCACACATATATGCTACGTGGCATTTAAAAACACACATGCATATTTATAACACACACATACTATTAAAACAATTTTTCTAAGAGGGTAAAACCATAATTCACATAAAGATATAGAAATGAGCCATGTTAAAGAAATGAGCAATGATATGACAGATCTAGGCTGATGTTATAACCAGTTCAAAAAAAAATCAAAGAAAAGAATTAATATGGAATAAGAGAATGTTGAGATAAATTGCTACAAAGACCAACTAACATTTGGGAGTGGCATGTCAGTTAAATCATTAATATACAAGACAGAATTAAGAAATCTCTTAATTATCCACAATTTACAAAAATGTTGAAAGTTACCCTAGAGCTCAAAAATAAAGAAAAGGGCTAGAATCTGATAATCTGGAAGGGTATATTTTAGACATGCATAGTTTTCCATTGGAAAACAAACAGATTTTTATACAATGTACAATAGTGGGTGTAGATGTATCATTAATGATGAGCTAACAACTTTCTCCAAACATATTGATAAAAATCAAATAGATAAGGTTAGGCATTAAAGGCAAAATGTAGAAAACAAGATTTCAACTATTGTTGGAGAACTAAATTGTGAATCATTGGTAGGAAATTTCATTATATTTTACAAACTTTTGTAATTATGTAGCTTTTGACATAGCAAGTTCACTTCTGGTAATATGTCTTACTCAAATACAGGCACATGGGAGCAAATATATGTGTGTACAGGCACATACAGCATTTACTCTTACTTTTAAAAATAATAGTAAAAGGCAGAAACAATGTACATATTCATATATGGTTGAGACTAAATATATTAAATATATTGTGGTAGAGCTATACAATAAAATATTTTATGAATGATCTAAAAATGGGGCTGACCTATAGGAACTCTATATAATGATCTTCAAAATATAATCGAAATAATAAAAATGAGGTTCATATAATGTAAGTAGCTATAAAAAATAAATCCTTTATTTCCCTTATGCTTACACAGCAAATTTCTTGTTCTGTTTAGCATCTGTGTCATTATGCCTTGTAAATGTCTTCTTTACATATTATTTTGTAAGATTTTGTTTTGATCAATCTCTTATCAGAACTGGGGATTCACTACATTTTGCTTCCAGTATATATGTTGCTCCAATTTTGTCATTATTTTGTAAAATTGTGTAGAATGGTAGAATATTATCCATATTCCCTTGGAGAAATAAACCTGATTTGGCCCACAAAATAGAATATGATCTTTGGGTTTTGGTTTCGTAGCCTTTCAGTTAAGATTAAAGAACAATCTTAAAGAGTATTTAAAAATATACCAAAACATGTACAAAATATTAAGAGAAATTATATTGTCAACAAAGGTTTGGAGAATCTGTTGCTGTCTGAACACATGAGTGCTACAGTCTCAATGCAGTGCTGTAATACAGCCAGCTTTGCCCCAAAAGAATGAATGCATTTCTAATTAGACTTTCTTACATGGGAAAGATGAATCACATTTTTAATCTCTGACATATAGCATTTTAGTATTCTGACCTTTTAGTAAAGGTACATGCTTGATTAGAAAACATTTGAAACACCCTTTCTATTGGTAGACAGAGTTGTAAATGGTAAAAGCAATGAAATAAACTGCCCTATTTAATATAGACTCTCCAAATGTCAGGATGAAGTAGCCCATTTAACTGCCCAAATATTTAAGGTTTTTATCCTAGCACAAGGTAGTTTCATGGTAAAGACCACAAAACAAAAATAATGGCACTATATTAAGTGAGTTTATAGTCTTTATTAATAAAATTTCATACATTTATCTATACAAATAATGCAATATTCTAGAAATTATAATTTTATAGCTAATTCTTCTTTGCCATCACATATAGCAATTTTTATTCTGAGAAGCTTGACAAATACCCTATCAGATTAATTTTGAATGGTTGGCAGTGAATTAAAAAATGTTCATCAGCAAGAAAGATTTCTAACAGCTTTCTAAAAGAAAAACTTCCCTCACTAAAGTCTGTTGGTTTTTTTGTGAGGATTAATGAATTGTTTTCTGCTCTATTGAATTATTAAGATTTCTGGTATTATACTTTATGCTTTTGTCTGTAAAGGTCACTTTCAGAATTGTTGCCTTGGCCAAATAAGTGAGTTTGGAATAGAAAACCAACACAAAACTATTAGAATGAAAAAAAATATATTTGTGTTCCTGGCTGGTTAGCTCAGTTGATTAAGGGTGTCATCCCCAAACAACAAGGTTGAAGGTTCAATCCTCAGTCAGGGCACACATGGGAAGCGGTAAATAAGTGCACAACTAAGTAAAATAACAAATGAATGCTTCCTTTCCCCCTCTTCCCTCTCTCCTTTTATCTTTCTGTCTCTCTGAAAACAAAAAGAAATTAAGCCCTGGTCAGATAGCTTGCTTGTTTGGAGCATTGTCCCAGGGCACAGAGGTTGCAGGTTCAATTTTCAGGACAGGGCATGTACAGTAGCAGCTCTATGTTTCTGTCTCTCAAGCATTTTTTCATGTGCCTATTGGCCATCTGTATGCCCTCTTTTGAGTAGTGTCTAGTCAGGTCCTTTGCCCACTTCTTGTTTTTTTTGGTGTTGAGTTTTAGAAGTTCCTTATAAATTTTAGATATTAACCCCTTATTAGATGTATCAGCAAATATATTTTCTCATTCAGTGGGTTGTCTTTTCATTTTGTTGGTGGTTTCTTTTACTCTGCCTAAATTTCTTAGTTTGATGTAGTTCCATCTGTTTATTTGTTCCTTTGTTTCATTTGTCTAGGGAGATATATCAGCAAAAATATTATTATAAGTGATGTCTGAAATTTTACTATGTTTTATTCTAGAATTTTTATGGTTACTTGACTTACATTAAAGTCTTTTATGCATTTTGAGCTTATTTTTGTGTACGGTATAAGCTGGTGATTTAGTATTATTTATTTATTTTTTGCAGGTAGCTGTCCAATTTTCCAACACCATAAACTGAAGAGACCTTCTTTACTTCATTGCATGTTATTGCCTCCTTTGTCAAATATTAATTGCCCATAAAGATGTGGGTTTATTTCTGGCTCTTTTTTTTATTTTTCATTGATCGATATGCCTATTTTTATGCCATTACCAGGCTGTTTTGATTACAATGGACATTTAGTATAGTTTGATATCACATAGTGTGATACCTCCAATTTTGTTTTTGTTTCTATTTTCAAGATTGCTGAGGCTATTCAGGGTCTTTTGAAAGAAAATAAAAAGATAAATAATTACATAATTAGACTTTCAGTGTTTTAAATAATACATTCTTAAAATATATTCAGACCCCCTAAGATATCTCCAGCTACCTGAGGAAACTTTGTAAAATTCTGAAATATTTTTATTTACTTCAATTTTTGTCACAGGGAAAGTTAAAAAATAACAAAAAACAAAAAACCTTTTAAGAATTGTTATTGTGGTAAAACAGTGATGATATGTAGGTACCAAAATTACTTGGAATTGCTGTTTGAACTATTTATTTATTACAAATTTTAATTGATTTTTCTTAGAGAGAGAAAGGAAGGGAGAGAAACAATGATTTGCTGTGCCACTTATTTATGCATTCATTCGCTGACTCTTGTATGTGTCTTAGCATGCAATCAAACCTGCAAGCTTGACATATTGGGACAATGTTCTAAACATATAAGCCAGTTAACCAAGGCTGCTTTAACCATTTAAATAAGCATTAGTTGAGTTTTCAAAACAGTTTCCTCATACTAATTCAATATAAACATAGATTGTTTCAATTTTCCATTTAGCTATCCTACTAAACAAAACTGCCTTTTGCCATCATTCATAAATATTTTATATATGAACACATATTACATAAATGTTCTATTTATTTCTATTTATTCTGTGTGCTTCTTAGATAGAGCTATTTTTCCTCGTAAGTTAATTGTCCTTTGGCTTTCATAGAATACATTTTTCTGATTTTATTTATGCCTTTGACCTATAGATAGGTCAATGGGATTTGTGGGAAGTGAGCACTGCTATTCCTAAACAGATTACTGATTTTCTAACATGAATAAGACATTCAGAACCTTTCTCAATTCTCATTGCTCACTTTGATGAGAACTAAAACTAAGTATCATAATCTAATAAAGAAAATAATGGGAAAACTAGGAGTAATTTAAGCCATAATACCATAAAATATGGTTTGTAGAGGAAAATAACATAAATTGTGTACATTTGTGGAACACAAAATAAAAAATCAAGACCAACACTGTAGCATTTTTAAAGGCATCAAAATACTACAACAATATTGATTGGTAAAACTAAGCAAGCATCTGCTGAGGTAGACAGAGTAAGCCTATTGTTTCCTTGTTAAAAATAAAAACAGGAAAATGAGTAAATGACTCTGATTGTTCTGAAAAGTAATTTAGTAACTGAAGCAATCATTTTCACATTGGTGCTGGTTGCAAGAGGATCAAATCATCATTCTCCCTCAAACTTTCAGATTGTTATCCTGTAAATAATGTTGCAATACTAGTCAGCAGAAGCAAACATAAAAGGTTGGAAGTAGATGGCTCAGGACTGCTCCCACTTAGAGGAAAAAAAATATTGTGATTAACTACATAGCTGGCAAATAGCTGGGTCATTTAAATTTGAGAGATCTCCACATATAAAAATCCTAACCCTTTCCTTGACTTTTTACCCATGCTTCAGCATATCATTTAGCAATCAAATGTTTTTTTATAATGAGCCTGACCTTATCATAAAACAAGTGAGCAATTAGCAGCAGAATTTGGGGCATCGTTGGCAAAGAAATTTGAATTATTAACCATCCCATTGAAAATAAAGTAAAAAATACAATATTTCTGACACTATCAGAACAGGGAAGGGCTAGGGAGAAAATAGGATACGTGATATGAGGGAAAGATCATAGATATAGAAGGCTGATTAAATATTTTATATTTGAAAGCATGGAGTTATAATTTCAATTTTTAGTGCAATGGTTAAAGAGTGTTTTTAAGAATCTTGTGTACCCTATAGACAAACTATAAAGTCCCACTTATTATTTAGTGATTTTCTTTGATTAAGACAGTGGTTCTTAACCTGGGTTCTATTGAACCCTAGGGGTTCGATGAGTCGGTCTCAGGGGTTCGGAGAAGTCTCTGCCGTGGAGACCAGAATAAAGTAATACCGTAATTTGTTGTGAGTTCATGCACTTTGTTGGTTTTGTCTTTGAGCAAGGTGATGTTCATGCACGGCTCAGTTTGTGCACCAGTAAAAAAACATATACCTATGTCTTGAATTTGGGAAAAATAATCATATTTTATTTATCACTAAAGAAGGGTTCGGTGAATGCGCATATGAAACTGGTGGGTTCCGTACCTCAAAAAAGGTTAAGAACCACTGGATTAAGACATTTTTTCCTTAAAATGTATGAGTTGTCTTTTCAAAAGTAAGGTTTTAAGTCAAGTTTTCTCTGAACTATGTTTTGCTGAATATGTTTTGCTGACCATCCACAGAATGCAAGAGTAACTCTCCCCTACTCCATCCATAATTAATTTGTGTGTCCAGACTGGTGCCACCATTTGCACTAAGAAGATATGAAAAAAAAATTACTCATATATTGAAGTTTTCTTAGGAGAGGAGGATTATGAACCAAGCTGGTCTAAAACAACTTGAGGAAGAGTTTTGTTTCTGATTATAGATGGGCAGGAGGTGCAGGGTGAAGGTTTTATGGACTGAAATTTCCATTGTTTAAAATTTCTCACTAATGATAAAGGAGGCAGCAAGTTGTCATTTTTATTTGCTTCTCAAAATGTGGGGCAAGTGGGGAAAGAGGTTCTGTACTGTGAAGAAAACCATCAACAAAAAGAAAAGACAATCTACTGGATGTGAGAAGATATCTGCAAATGACACATACAATAATGATTCAATATTTAAAATATATAAGAAACACATAGAGCTTAACACCACAAAACAAAACAAAACCTGATTAAAAAATAGGCAGAAGACCTGAATAAAGGTTTCTCCAAAAAAACATATAGATGACCAACAGATGAAAAGATGCTCAGCATCACTAATCATTAGTAAAATGTAAATTAAAATCACAATGAGGTATCACCTTACATCCATCAGAATGGCTGTTGTCCAAAAACAAAACAAAACAAAACAAAAACACAACAAAAATAACAAATAGTAAGTACTGGAGAGTATGTGGAAAAAAAGGAACCCTTATGAACTATTGGTAGGGTTATTTGATGTAGCCACCATGGAAAATAGTATTTAGAGTCCTAAAAATATTAAAAATAGAGCTGCCACATGACACAACAATACCACTTTTGGGTATTTATCCAAAGAAAACAAAAATGTTAATTCAAAAAGATATATGCACCCCTATGTTCACTGCAGCACTATTTTGAATAGTCAAGGTATATAAACTATCTATATATCCATCAATAGATAACTGAATCAAGAAAATGTGGTATAGCCTGATAGATGGTGGTGCAGTGGATAGAGCAATGACCTGGAACACTGAGGTTACCAGTTCAAAACCCAAGGTTGCTGGCTTGAGTGCAAGACCTTCTATATAATCATAAGGTTGTAGGCTTGAGCCCAAGGTCACCAACTTGTGCAAGGGTTTGACTTGAGCACAAGTTCACTGGTTCTATCCCTGGTTAAGGCATGAACAAGAAGCAATCAATGCACAACTATTGAAGCAACGAGTTGATGCTTCTCTCTTTCTCACTTTCTCTCTCTCACACTTTCTGTCTTATTCTCTAAAAAATTAAAAAGAAAATGTGGTAATCAATGGAATATTATTCAGCAATTTAAAAGAATAAAATTTTGGCTTGACCTGTGGTGGCACAGTGGATAAAGCATCAATCTGGAATATTAAGGTCACAAGTTCAATACCCTGGTCAAGGCACATAAAGGAGGTGATTCTTCCTGCTCTTCCCCTCTTTTTTCTCTTGTTCTTTCTTTCTAAAATGAATAAATAAAATCTAAAAACAATTATAATGTCTTTATTATCATTAAAAAAGGTACAAAATCTTGTTTTTCATATCAACATAGGTGGACTTAGAGGGTAGTATGCTAACTAAAATAATACAGAGAAAGACAAATAACATATAATTTCACTCATATGTGGAATCTTAAAAAGAAAAGAAAAAGTAAATGAACAAAAAAAAAACCAAAGCTGAAACAGACCCATAGATACAGAGGAGGAAAGGGGAAGGGTGTGGTATAAATATGGTCAGCATTCAAATATCTAAATGGAGTTCAAATTTTCTGTAAAGAATAATAATATTTTAGAAAAGAATACAAATTTATTGAGGGCCAGAAATATTAGAAATAAAATAAGAAGTAATCTTTCAAACTTTAGTTTTCTGTTTTAGTCATGAGACCTGACAGAAACTTTTTCCCCCAACTATCTCCTTCTTATGACCCATCTAAATAACATTCACCCACTCATCCTTTAAAATCACTGCAAATGACTAATGTTTTCTATTTTAAAAATACTTACCTCGAGTCTCCAAATGGAATTAAATATTACCCTCCATGTTTCCTTAGTGTACTGATTCACTTTTATTTCTATTATAACATTTCCCATTTTGTGTAATTATTTGTTCCTAGTCATTGAACTGTGTTTTTGCAACTCTCCAGAATTTCAGATGAAGCTCTAAAACTTAGAAAAATTGTTTATAAGAGCTGTGTGAGAGAGTTCTTTCATTTGCTCAAGATTACTCTCCAACTTTCTCAATCTTTTTCCATTCTTCTTTCTACCCCAAATGAAACACATTGCAATCTCTTGATCTCTGGCCCCTGCATGATTTTAGCCAATGAGGGACACTGGCAGATAAAGAAAGTATAGAAGAGAGAGTTATGTAGTTCACGTTGAAGTAACCACAATTTTCAAGGGAAGGTCTTGACCCCATTCAAGGAAGCCTTTCTAACTTCCTTCTTTTGTTCCTAATAAATGCTTCTTCATCTTGTTTTTTAAGGTTGTCAGAGCCCTATAGTGTACTGTACCATCTTTTATGATTCTCTTCACTTTTTGTCGGTTGTCCTACTATTAAACACTTTTTGAAAAATATTGAGTGTGCCATTTACTTAATGCTGGGAACCTAATTTATGCATCTTCCAAAGTAACTGAGAAGTATTACAAATTTCTATAACAATGGTTCTTAACCTTTTTTGAGGTACCGAACCCATCAGTTTCATTTGCACATTCACCGAACCCTTCTTTAGTGATAAATAAAATATGATTTTTTTTCCAAATTCAAGACATAGATATATGTTTTTTTACTGGTGCACAAAATAAGCTGTGCATGAACATCACCTTGCTCAAAAAACAAAACCAACAAATTTCAGTATTACTTTATTCTGGCTTCCGCAGCAGAGGTTTCATCGAACCCCTGAGACCGACTCATTGAACCACTAGGGCTTGATAGAACCCAGGTTAAGAACCACTGTTCTATAAAAAGACTACACAGTGAGAGAACAGGTGGAATTGAAATCTTCATTTTAATTACTCTGTCAAAATGTTTATTTAAGAGGAAGTCGCCTGACCAGGCGGTGGCACAGTGGATAGAGCATCGGACTGGGATGCGGAAGACCCAGGTTCGAGACCCCAAAGTTGCCAGCTTGAGTGCGGGTCTACCTGGCTTGAGCAAAAGCTCGTCAACTTGGACCCAAGGTCGCTGGCTCCAGCAAGGGGTTTCTCGGTCTGCTGAAGGCCCAGGTCAAGGCACGCATGAGAAAGCAATCAATGAACAACTAAGATGTCACAACAAAAAACTGATGATTGATGCTTCTCATCTCTCTCTGTTCCTGTCTGTCTGTCCCTATCTCTCTCTCTCTCTGACTCTCTCACTGTCCGTTAAAAAAAAAAAAGAGGAAGTCATAAACTCAGAAGGAGATTCATTGATAAATTTTATAGCAGTACTGTGATTTTTATCCTCTATTCCCAAACTATAACTATATTAATTGTTTGCAAAAAGGAAAACCAGGCACTTTTTGGTCTTGAGTTATAATATTGCTGTGTTGCCAAAATTATAGAATCATCTTCATATAGCTTCTTGAATATATGTAGATAGCATGGTATATTTGTTTACTATTATTGGTATAACAACGTACTGCAAATGTACTGGCTTACAACACAAGTTTATTATCTTATATAGTCCTGGAGGTCAGAAATATAAAAAGGGCTAAAATCATGGTATTTCTAGAGTCTCATTCTTTCTGTAGACTCTAGGAGAAAATCTATTCTTTGCCTTTTTCAGATTCTAGAGGTTACTTGCATTCCATGTACATATCACTCTGATCTCTACTTCCATTGTCACACATCCTTCTCCTTCTCTGCCTTCCTGCTTCCCACTTTTATATACCTTGGCAATTATAATGGGCCTGCCTTAATAAAACAGTATAATGCATCCTCTTCAGGACATTATTTACATATTCAAAGTTCTTCCTGCCACAAAAGATAACACATCACACATTCACAATATCTGAGAATCAAAACATAGATATCTTTGATGGGGCATTATTTAGTCCACCATACAAAGTGAGAGACTTTTAAAGACAGAAGGATATATGTACACTGGAAATTAGGACACATGTGAGCATAGATTCTGAGTTTTGTTTACCAAGTATTAAAAATAATGCAAGCTGCCTGACCAGGCGCTGGCGCAGTGGATAGAGCGTCAGACTGGGATGCAGAAGACCCAGGTTTGAGACCCAGAGCTTGCCAGCTTGAGCGCGGGCCCATCTGTCTTGAGCAAAAGCTTGTCAGATTGGACCCAAGGTCGCTGGCTCCAGCAAGGGGTTGCTCGGTCTGCTGAAGGCCCGCGGTCAAGGCACATGTGAGAAAGCAATCAATGAACAACTAAGGTGTTATGATGGCAACAAAAAACTAATGATTGATGCTTCTCGTCTCTCTCTGTTCCTGTCTGTCTGTCCCTATCTATCCCTCTCTCTGATATTTTCTCTGTCCCTGTAAAAAACAAACAAACAAACAAACAAACAAACAAAACTGTTAAAAATGCAAGTTATATCAGCTGGCAAACATAAGTTAAAGAGATTGGTGTTCATTTGAATAAATTGCAATTTTATGATTTAGCAGAACTAAGATTATGTGACATTCTCTGGAACAAATGAACTCCATGGGAACAGATGGCTTGAGTCAGTTTGTGAAGGGCCCCAATCCAGGAGATATTACTGGTGTGGAAGAATTTAGCAATCAGTTCTGTGTGTCAGACAATCACATAATGAAATGTGAGGGTGAGAGTGGTGTCACAATATCAGTGAGAGAAATCACGTCCCATGTCAGAGAATGGTGCAGTGCATCACTGTATTAGGATCAAAAAGTAAAAATAAATTCAGTAAAGCAACCATATGCATATCTGCAACAATAGCAAGTATAATGACTAGCAAATATTACCCAAAAAGATAATTACAATAGCACCAGACAAATACAAGAGCCCTAGAACCATTTTTTTCACCCACTCCTAGCCACAACTCTAAAATAACAAGGAGAAAAGAGGAGATAAAAAGGAAATGTTAAAGAGTAAACCAGGTTTCCCTTGGCCACTGGTGAGTCCTAAACCAAAGAAAAAATGCTGCTGAAGAGAGCTGAAATTATTGGCATTGTATATGAGATTAAGTTTTTATATTACATTGAACTAGATGTTTCAATAAACACAAAGTATTTCTTAATTATAGAGATCTTCATGATGTATGTTCTAGAGTAAGGACATAAAATCAGAGCATATTTTAAAACATTGAAATATAGCTATATTTTATATTGAGCCTATCAAGTCTATCACATTCACAAACATTAATGAAGCTATGCAGATGAACATATTTAATGTTCATCTTTTATGAATTTTCTCTACTTTTTGATTCTGAGGACAAAGAAAGTAGGGTTTTCTTTGAGTCATGTAAATATGATAGGACTCTGCTTCTATATCTCTCCTTTATTTATTTTATTCTTTGCTGAGGAAAAGAGAATTTTTTGAATTAATAATGTATATCCATTTATACTCTGATTAATGGTGAATATTACAAAGAAAAAAAGTATTTGTAAATGCTTTTTTTCTGATAAATGTGATAAACTTTAAAAACCTACAAAAAACAGCAAGGATGCTCATCAATATTCCCCAGGATGTAGCCTAGAAAGTTAGTTTTGACTGTGTAGCACATCTAGGAAGAATAAAATTAAGAATAAAAATAGAAACAATAGCACAAACATACACCAACAAATCCAACAACAAGCAAAAAATATAATTCTGGTATTGGGTGAGGAAGTAAAGAAATAAAACTATGGGAAATAAAAAATGTACATTATATATTAACTTCATGACCTCCGTAGTGAAAAGAGCATATTTTACATCATTCCTAAAAATTTAAGGTATTTCTTATTAAATATGGTATAGTAGGTTTTATTCTATGGTGTCCATGGAGAGCTACCTAGACATTATTTTAGATGTTTTGAAATTAATTATATCAAATGAATTGTACAAAGTATAGAAAATATCAATTTTCAATTTATCATTAAAGTTAAAATTATAGAATATAAAATATGCAATCTGAATATGACCATTAATTCATAAATCTGATCTAATTATTGGAGTATTGATATCATTGGGGAGGGCTTTAGAAAAGTTCCTGGCAATTAAGTCTTCATTAAGTGTTAACAACTACTAAATTGTTACTGTGGTGTTCTAATTATTGGTTGGATTTGGAAAATTAATAAATAGTCTATAAATTCTTAAAAGAACAAGAGCAAGAGGGCTTATCATTGATAAAATCACATAGAGATTTCACTAGTCATATTCAGTCTGGATTTCAATCTCTCATAGGGTTCACAATTGGATTAATGTATGGCCAGTAGTAGCCATCATCATGACCATTTACTTGATGGTTCTCACTGGATTTGGACAGACAGTAAACAAACAGTGGAGGCTAAAGAATGAAGGGTCATTCCTTTATTCAAGTCTTGCACCGGCCGACAAGCAAACACTCAGAGAAAACACTTTCCTCTTTATTTATTCAGAGCTCACAAAGCTACTGACACATTATCTGGTTCCACAACCAGGAGAATCTTCTCTGGTTCCTTCTAGAATCAAAGGCCTCACCAGTCTCAAAGCCCTTCACCTCTGGTTCCCCAGCTTCTCCTTCAGTACTCTGTCTCCTCTCTGCTCTCACTCTCCAAAAAATGGCTTCTTTTGCTTTCTCCTTCTGCTTCTCTCCTTTCAAAACATTGCTGGCACAAAAACCTCTTCTGCAGCAAACATTAGCAAGAAAATGGCCCTTCCCAAACCGGAAGGTAATTTGCAATTTCACAGATCACATACCTGGTGCTGCCCAGCACCATTTTTTAACTCTAAAGTGAGCAAACTCAAAAAATACAAATTTTACAAACTCATTTGCCCAACAATTAATATATGAAAGTGGAAGATATTTGTCATTAAAACTATTTGACACATCTAAAATGTACTCTTTTCTCCAACAAATACCCATATAATTCTACAGATTTAAAATTAAAAACTAGAAAAAGTTCATAGTGGATTCCTTAGGATCTCCTAATGATATGGAACAAACCAAAGCCCTGTCTATAATCTTAAGTATCAATAGTAAGACAAAGAAAAAATAAACATTACCTTGAACTGATCAGTTTTGTAGATTAAGTACTTAGTATGGACAAGTCATTTAATTATGTGGAAGAGATAACTTACCTTGTAAAAGTCCTTGTTCTGTTTCCAAAGGAAAGAACACCTTGGTCTTCCATCCATAATGCAGTGGTCACATCTGACAATGAAGAAAAATGGCACCACTTAGTCTCTTGAACTGTAGCAAACAATAAGAGAGCAAAATATTAGGGGAAAAAAATGTTAAACAATTAAGTACAAATATAAGAAGCAATTCAAATAGTTTTCAAGTTCAAAATATAGTATTTGACTACTAGTTATTTAACTTATAAATTATGGTGCCAACGACCCTGACTTCATGAGCAATTTTAATTTACAAGTATATTGCTGGAAAATCAAAACATTTTCAGCAAGTCAATTAGAAGCAAGCTGTTAGTTCTCCTGATAGAGTCACAAATCAGTGTCTTTTCTCTGTACTTTTGATTTAAATAACATCTATATAAACTAAGCAAGCTATATCATTGTTTAAATTTTTCTCAGTCCATTTTATTTTTTAACTCTAGAAAACTAATACTGCTAAAAACTTCTCAGAACATGTGTCTGTAATTCCCTTACATGACTTCTGGGTCAATGGGAAACTGTTAACATTTAGTGAACTTTATACAATTAGTTCTGTCCTTTGGGTGTTCAAACACACTTTCATTCTCCTTACATTGTGTATAGAAAAGAAAGATTTATAGTAGAAATATAGTCTTGCAATCTTCTTTATTAAGGTCTCCTAGGGTACTCTGCAATCATTGAAAGTTATAATTAGCACTAAAGTACATTCAACTCCTAAAATGATTGTTTTTTAAACTAATAACATATTTTTGAACATCTGTATTTTAAAGTTGCAAAACAGTTTAAGTGCTCCTGACTTCTGTAAGGTCTGTGGATAACGGGGACGGTCCTGTGAGGAACTCAGACCCGGGACTTTTGGCTAGGGCTGCCCACAACTAAGTGCGCCAAAAGAAACTTCCCAGAGGTCCTTGGGAAAAGAGCAACCATCCATCAGCCAGTGAGATTCCACCACGTCATAATTGCTTGCCCACCCTAGAGGACCCCTTTAAATACCTCTCACTCGGTTTAATTGACATGACTCCCCTAACCTCTGACTCCGGGGCTAGGGGACCTCGTCAGGCGGGATGTGCGGTACTTAATAAAGCCTTTGCTATTCCACACTTTGTGGCTCTGCCCCCCCTTTCTTCTTTCTCGATGGGAAAAAAATACCTTACAACTTCAAATGATAATGACTTGCTAAGTATAGAAGAAAGAATCCAAAGACTTTCTAAATGATTTGAAGCATATTTCCTGATCCCTGCTTGATTCTGTTTATTGAAAACAGTCAACTATTTTCATAATTTAAATAAGGTTTAATTTTAAAGAAATGTCAGGTAAAGAAATTAAGTAAAATATATAGTATCATGTTGACTAAGGAAAGTATGGTTAGAGTCACAAATTTTATTCTATATCTAAGGCATGTTACTTGTTAAAATTAGAGCTTTATATTAACCTTCTTTGCTATGTTTTCAGGAGTTTAGTTTTTATAGTAGACATTATTGTTTGGGTACTTAAGCTGTTTACACATTCTTTTCTCTCCAGCATTGATCTAGCTGGATTTTATTACACATGTAACAATTCTAGCCAATGTCTTTGTCAACAACTCTGGGCCCTGGTCAGTTGGCTTAGTAGAAGAGCATAGGCCCAACATATGGATGTCCCTGGTTTAATTCCTGGTCAGGGCACATAGGAGAAGTGCCCAGCTGCTTCTACATCCCTCCCCCTCTTGCTTCTCTCTCTTTCTCTCTTCCCCTCCTGCAGCCATGTCTTGATTGGAGCAAGTTAACCCTAGTGCTAAGGATGGCTCTATGGCTTTTGACTCAGGAGCTAAGAAGAGCTTGGTTGCTAAGCAACAGAGAAATGCCCCAGGTGGGCAGAGCATCATCCTTAGGGGCTTGCCAGTGGATAATCATCCAGTGCATGAGTCTGCCTCTCTTCCTCCCTTTCTCTCACTGAATAAAAAATAAAAAAAAAATAAATAAATATGAAAGAACTCTGAGAGATCTAATATTTTACACTATTTGCAAGCTAACAAATGTGTCTGTCATAGTTTCATAGATACTGGTAGAAGACATGGCTCTCAGGATCAAAAACAATGTACAGTTATTATTCATAATAATAGCAGTAGACAGTTCTATCATCATTTTCTTCGCTGATTCCTTATTAAGCCAAGGTTGAAAAATTTAGCCAGTTAAGAAATGGGTTTGAGAGTTTAAGCAAAAAATGGTAAAAAAAAAGAAAAAAAGAGAGAGAGAAAACTCATGGACACACACAACACTGTGGTAATTGCCGGGGTTGAGGTAGTGGTGGGATTCAAATAATTTAACAACCAGTTCTCTACCCTAATGACCATTTTAAGTATAAAAATACATATATACCAAAAGTCGGTTTATTATTTTATGCAATTAATACTTAGATAAGAACAATAAAAGAGGTACACAAACCTAGATTATGTTATTTAATGAACAAATGTGAAGAAATTAAAATCTAATATTTCATCGCAGATATAATGAGTTTTATGAAATGAATAAATAAATATAAAAAGCATAATTCTGTCAATTTTTTTTCACCTTTGGACAGAATGAATATTACTATGGGTGTTTAGAATATGCTGTTGCATAGAGGAATGTTAAAAAAGAATAAGGTGATGACTATACAATATAATCAACTGTTCAAATGATTTGGAGATGTTTACCTAAAATCTATGTAATCTTGTTGATCAATATCACCCTGTTAAATTTAATTTTATATATAAAAAAATTAAAAATGTAAATTTGTAATTTTTACATGGGGTGGCTGCCCAGGCACCAACCTTAGAGAGAAGAACCCTGATTACAAGTGCCATTTTCACAACTGGTTTGCCGAACTGAACAAAAAATTAGGCTATCTGTTCTGCTGAACTGGTGTAAATTGGCTGAATCCCACCACTGGGTGGGGGTAGGGACAGAGGTGGAGACTATAGGGGGATAATGATGGTGGACATAGACTTCACTTGGGGTGGTGAACACACAATACATTGTACAGAATATGTTGAAGAATTGGGTACCTGAAACCTGCATGATTTTGTTAACCAGTGTCACCATAAAGAATTCAAATTAAAAGAAAAAATTAAGACTATTTATTACCTAGATAGACATTAAAAATCAAGAAAAGCAAAAGTGCCTGACAGGGCAGTGGTGCAGTGGGTAGAGCGTCGGCCTGGGAAGCAGAGGACCCAGGTTTGAGACCCCAAGATCTCCAGATTGAGCACAGGCTCATCTTGTTTGAGCAAGGCTTGCCAGCTTGAGCCCAAGGTTGCTGGCTTAAGCAAGGAGTCACTCGGTGTGCTGTAGCCCCACTGTCAAAGCACATATGAGAAAACAATCAATGAACAACTAAAGTGCTGCAACTAAGAATTGATGTTTCTCATCCCTTTCCCTTCCTTTCTGTCTGTCCCTATTTGTCCTTATCTTTGTCTCTCTCTGTCTCTGTCAGAAAAAACAAAAACAGGACAAAACAAAGCAAACAAACAAAAAAGCAACGTTGCCAGCTTTTGTGTCATTTGTACCTTAGGGTAACACTAAAACAAAAAGGAAAAGATGGCACGACGTGCCACGTAAGTGTGGGAGGCCCCATTGCTGAAGGGCTGATGTCATGCTAAGCAGTTTTAAAGCCTACAGGTGTGCCCTACAAAGGCAAAGCATAGAGCCCCTAGTTTATCAGAAACTGCAAGGCTATGAAAAAAAAAAAGTCTTATACCAAGCTCCCAGGGGAAAAGGAAGGCAAGTAGAAATGGCCTCAAGATAGCTATTTCACAAACATCCCACAATTTCACCTTTCATGAGATTACAGGGCATTTAGTCAAGGCTTAGATCAGCTGCAGTGAAGTCTTGCTCATGTGGTCTTTGTAGAAATGTACAATGTTGTCAGGGTGCCATGGGAGAGTCATTCTCACAACCCCCGCCCCCATCTCAGTTTTCATAGGCAATGTAGTAAGAACCTGTTGAATCCTACAGCACAGTGAGTTTCATTATAGAATTTGACTTTGAGCTCAGGAAACCCTAACCTTTTATTTACAATACTCACAAGCAAACATGAGTGCCCTTTCTCCCAGAAAAAAATGGTATTTTGATCTTATTGGACATCACATCAACTTGCCCAGTACTCTAGTATAACTACAGGGCTATTCACCATACAGTCTTTGAATGAGTGCATTCGTGAATGAGTTTTTTTATTCTTATAGTTGAACAGATACATCCATTCAAAAAAAGTGGTAAGGCAGTCCTGAGCAATTGAAACTCTAACAATATTTTGTGGAAATAGCCTCCTATTTCCACTGCCAATGACTTTGCAAATATACAAAAGCATGAGAGATTCACAGAGAGTTGAGCAAATAGTCATGTATTACAAAGTAGCAGATGGCATTGCTTGTGAAGTTTCTCAGAAAGATTTTTCTTTCCTGATTAAAACAAAATGAAACAAACAAAATATAGATTAAGCATATTTAAATTTAGCTCCATTACGATTGTAACTATTGCCTTCCTTAAATAGAAATATGTGTGATACATTATTAGAGACCATGGGGCCAAGAGAAAGAAGATTCTACATAATAAGGATGGTAGAACAGAAAAACAGGAGGTTATTTCCACATAATATTGTTAGAGTTTCAATTGCTCAGGACTGCCTTACCACTGTTTTTGAATGGATATATCTGTTCAACTATAAGAATAAATAAACTCATTCATGATGAGTATATAAAAGTTAAATAAATAAAATAAAAGTTAAATAAATGAATAAAAAATAAGCCTGACCAGGTGGTGGGGCAGTGGATAGAGCATTGGACTGGGATGTAGAACATCCAGGTTCGAGACCCCGAGGTCGCCAGCTTGAGCGCTGGCCCATCTGGCTTGAGCAAAAGCTCATCAGCTTGGACCCAAGGTCACTGGCTCCAGCAAGGGGTTGTTCGGTCTGCTGAAGGCCCACGGTCAAGGCACATGTGAGAAAGCAATCAATGAACAACTATGGTGTCACAACGGCAACAGAAAACTAATGATTGATGCTTCTCATTTCTCTCTGTTCCTGTCTATCTGTCTCTTCCCATCCCTCTCTCTGACTCTCGCTCTCTGTCCCTGTAATAAATAAATAAATAATAAATAAATAAACCTCAAAGAAACTGAGCTATGAAAAGGTTAACAATGATTATAACATTAAACTAATTTTATTATAACAATTTATGTTACAGTATAATGAATATTATTCTAGTATACCAATTAAAATGAACTGACATATGAAATTATTCATGAATGACTGCCTGTAAATAAAATAAGAATATAAATGTGAGGGAGATATTTAGGCATTTTGCCTGAATCTGAGACATAGCCAAATAGTGACATTTGCATCCAGCATTATTGACATTATTTGTCAATCACTGAGCATTATTTGTCAAGCACATACCGAATTTTCACAATTTCATGAAGTGTTAGGAATCAAAATCCTCATATTTCATAAATGATAATGTGTTTGAAGAAGGAGAGAGAAATAACAGGCACACCACAACTTCCACGTGACACCATATTGATTTCCTGGATCAGAAGACAGAACTTCCTAGAAAGGTATCAGCTGATAAGATTTAGGAATTTTCTGCTAATTAGTTATAAGCTTATCCCAGTGACTGGCATTAATACTGAATTATTTCTAGTACTAGTGATTAAAAGGCTGTATAAATGCATAGATGAATAAATAGAATAATATCACAAACAGATCTTAAATTTGAATCCTAGGAAGAAGGCAATCCAATTAAGACCATAGAAGAGTTCTTGAAGATACTGACCTATGGTCTTAGGTCTCCCATATTAATGAAGTTGGAACTCACGTTGTGTAGAAGTATTCTAACTTTCACAGTATTAGGACCGCAACAGTATCATGAAGGCAGTGGAAAAATTCAAATAATTTAACAATTGGTTCTCTGCCTGCCTTAATGACCATTTTAAGTGTATATATATATATATATATATATATATATATATATATATATATATGATATAACAACAGGCATTTTCTTATTTTATGCATTTAATACTTAAATAGGAACAGTAACAGAGGTACACAAAACTAGATTATGTTATAAGAAAAAATTTTAAAATATTAACAAAAAATATTAAATAATACCTGACAAAAAAACCAATAAAACTATTATTTAAGATATTTCCATATTGCTTCTTGATTAGCGTCTTCATTTGCAATTTTCTTCAATTTATCTAAGCATCATTGGCTGAGTGATAAATCCTTAACTATCTTTTCACTAAAGATGTAAGATCCCATTTCTTTTCAGGTAGGCCGGTTACACTAATAGTCATTGTATTTGCTATATTAGAAAAAGGCAACTTCTCTTCTCTGAACATATTGTGTTCATCTTTAAAAATACCTCTTCCACTTCTGCTGAACTTACAGCAATTATACCAATAATATCTTTAGCTCTTTGAACAATTTCAGGAATTACATAGTTCTGGGAATTTTTTTAAAACATTTCCCACAAAATCTCGATAATTATTAATAACAATTTTCACCTATGGTTAGAATAAACATTACTAATGAACTCTTAAAATATACTTTTGTACAGATAAACATTAAAAAAAAGCAAGGAATGTAAGGTTGTAATTTCTATATTAGGCAGCTGTCCAGGCGACAACCTTAGAGAGAAGCTGATTACAAGTGCCATTTTAACAACCGGTTCACAAACTCAACAAAAAATTAGGTGTTGGTTCTGCTGAACTGGTGCAAACCATCTAAAACCCACCACTGTATGAGAGCCATCTGCACATGCTTCAAGTTCTGGGAGATCAGAGTGAAGTGGACTATTTTCAGTTCTTCGGTTCATTAATGTGAGACAATTTAAATGGGTGTTAATAGTAGATTATACTAGTAGTCCTGGAAGGTGACATCATTGAGAGTTGCAAATATATATATTATTTTAAACTACATGAAAAAAATATAACTTTATATTCTAACTGGTTTGAGCTTCTGTAAGTGCTCCTACCCATTCATTGATAACAGGTGTCAGGAAAATTAAGCAAAAATGACTATTATTCCATTAAGAAAATCCTTCCAGATTATTTCATCCTTTCATTGATTTTGAGCCATTTTAAACTCAGAAAATGGTAACTTCTAAGAGAAAATGAAATATTTCTTGTTCATAAAGATACAAATTGGCCTGACCAGGCAGTGGCACAGTGCATAGATCATCAGCCTGGGATACAGAGGAGACAGTTTTGAAATCCATAGGTCACCGGCTTGAGCATGGACTCACCAGTTTGAACATGGCATAGCTAGATTGAATGTGGGATCATAGACATGACCCCATGGTCGCTGGCTTAATGCCCAGTGTTGCTGGCTTGAGCAATGGGTCATTGGCTCAGTAAACCCCAGTCAAGGCACAGAACAACTAAGGTGCTGCAACAAAAATTGATGCTTCTTATATCTCTCCCTTCCCATCTGCATGTCCCAAGCTGTCCCTCTCTCTGTCTCTCTCATTAAAACATAAATAAATAAAAATATTGTTTCTGTTGAAGATACAATAAAAACTGACTTGTGAGTATTGACAGATGTTTTGTAAATTCATTTCAGCCTTCTTTATAGCTGTTAACATTTGTATCATTTAAATTATATTTTCAATTGGTTGTATTACACCGGGGAACAATTTATTTTTTTTTTTATTTTCTGTTGAATGAGGTTTTAAAACTGTTTCTATATATTTCTGCATTGCTTATTCCAAATCTGAAATCCATTTTTTTTTTGGTGCATGCACTAGTTTATATGCAATTTTAATTTATTTTGTTACAGTTAATGGCATGCATTGGTTTTTAAATTGGAGTTAAAGGGCAACAACTCTTCGATTGAACATAACCACAAGGCAATTTATGTTTTACAAACATCACTTTTACATAATTGTAGTTGTTTTTAAATGTAAAAAACTATTATCTGATAAAAACACACTCTTATTTTGTTTTAAGATTGAATCATGGCTTCTTCGAGTAGGCGTAAATGTAAAAATAGTCCTAACACCTTCTATATGTGGCTGTTACATCAACCCCAAAGGCACAATATTAAATTATTTGTGACATGTGCATATATTGCCTATTTTCAAGTTCCCCTGGTGATCAAACCAAGAATTGGGCTCCTCATATTCTGTGTCATAATTGTGAGGAAATGCTTCGCGACTGGACAAAAGAAAAACGTAAAAGAATGCCTTTTGGTATTCCCATGGTTTGGCGTTAACCTAAGGACCACAGAAGTGACTGTTATTTCTGTCTGATTCATACAAAGGGCATCAGCAAAAAAAAAAAAAAAAAAAAAAAAAAAGGCATATGATCACATATCCTAATATTTCCTCAGTAATACGACCTTACCCACACTCTGAGACACTCCAGGTTCCAGTACTCAATGGTTTTATTTCTTATAAGGATAAAGGAAGTGAACATGGTGATCAAGTGTATTTTGATAAGATGCATGAGGAAATGATTGTAGGATCTGAAAGGTCTTCTTCTGATGCCAAGCAGTCATTAACCCCTGTGCAGTTTAGCCAACCCTAATTGAATGACTTAGAGATTTGGGCCTATCAAAGAAAGCACCTGAGTTATTAGCTTCCAGGCTTCAAGGAAAGAATGTACTTCACTGGTCAGCTAAAATATCCCATTTCAGGAAGCATGAACAATTTGTTGTGGACTATTTTCCTGAAGAAAAGCACTTTGTTTACTGTCATGATATCAGTAGTCTTCTCAGCAAGGTAGGTGTTACTACTTACAGTCCAACAGAATGGCAACTATTTCTTGACAGCTTTAAAAAGAGCCTGAAATGTGTTCTACACAACGATACTGTTTATGCAGCGGTTCCATTTGGTTATTCAACTCATCTGCAAGAAGATGATAATGACATAAAAATTGCCCTCAACTTTCTGAAGTATGAGAAACATAACTGGATCCTTTGTGTAAATCTTAAAATGGTAAATTTTCTTCTAGGACAACAGAGTGGTTTCATAAATTATCCTTGCTTTCTGTGTTTGTGGGACAGACGAGCTCGGGAGAAACATTGGACACAGAAGGAGTGGTCGAAACATGAATTTCTGGAAGTAGGGATGCAAAATATTGTGAATGAGCCTGTAGTTAATCAAGACAGGATCATTTTCCCCCCATTCACATCTAATTTGGCTTAATGAAGCAGTTTGTTCAATCTTTGAATAGAGAAAATGAATGCTTTCAACATATTATTTCTGCTTTTCCTGTCTTGTCCTTCAAGAAGATAAAAGCAGGTGTATTTGATGGACCTCAAACTAGAACCCTCATATGTAATGAACAATTTGCCAGAAAGAAGAATATGGAGGAGAAAGCAGCATGGCAGTATTTTGTGGCAGTTACAATGAACTTCCTTGGCAACATAAAAGCAGAAAAAATGAACTTCTGGTTGAAAGGATGCTCTTGGCTTTCTGTGACACTGGATGTAACATGAGCATTAAGATTTACTTCCTAAAAAGTCACCTTGATAAGTATCCTGAAAATTTCGTAGCTGTTAGTGATGAGCAGGGAGACTACTTTCATCAAGATCAGAAGACAATGGAAGAGCATTATCAGTGGCAATGGGACAGAAATGTAATGGCAGACTACTGCTGAAGCATCAAACTAGATTGTCCTCAACAAGTACACAAACACAAATTTTTGCCTGAATAGAATTTAAATAAGTTTTGTACAAATTTTATGATAAAAATAAGTGTTTTAATATGTTCTATTTTGAAATTTTAGACAAATTCTGAGGCAATATCTTTTAGTGTATTAGCGTATTTACTGCATTATATAAATTATTATATTTTCACAAAGATGATGCCCAAGAAGACATTCTACTTCATTATATTCAACTAAATGTTGAAAATTTTATAATTAGATGAAATCTAAAATTTTGAATTTCAAAAAACTGTAGCTTAAAGAGAAAAACTAATGTCAGATTTGAGATCAGAACAGTAAAATTAGGTAAGAACAAGTGTTTTTGTGGATGCAACAAAAATTTTGTTTCCTCATCTTATCAACTAATTATGTCATTAATTAACAAATTAATAAAATCTTTAAAATTTGGAAAAAATTAACAACTATGATGCTGCAACAAAGAACTGATAATTCTCATCTCTCTTCTTTCTTGTCTGTCCCTCACTCTGTGTGCCTCTTTGTCTCTGTCACAAAATAAAACAAAAACAAACAAAAATAATGAGAAAAAATTTTTTTGTCAGTAATATCATTTAGGCCTTGTGTTTTCTTTTAGAAAATGTTATTTATTAATGATTTAATTTCTTTACAAAATATAAATTCATCCAGATTATCTATTTCTTTTGGCATAAATTTTGGTAGTATGTATTCTTTAAGAAATTGATCTATAGCATATAACTTACCAAACTGATAGGCATAGATATGTTCATACTAGTCTTCTGCTATTGTTTAATATCCATAAATCAGTAATAATGACTCATCTTTTATTTTTGATATCAACAATAAGTGCTTCCTATTTTTTAATTAGCATAGAAACAGACATCAATTTCATTTATCTTTTCAAAGTCAAGATTTTTTTACTTCTCAATATTTCCCTGTTTTCAAGTATATTGATTTCTTTTTTGATTTTATTTAGCTTCTTACTGTTTGTTTTGAGGTTAAAATTGTCATCTTTTTTTAGTTCAGTAACTAAAGGTTTTAGCTATTGATTTATTCTTCTTTTCTTACAATCTATGTTGTAGCCTTCCTTTTATGCACCATTTTTACTATCTCACAAAGTTTAGTCAGTTTCTTTTTTATTAGTTCAAATATTTTTAATTTCTCTGAGACTTTGTTAATCCATGTTTTATCTAGAAATGAGATTTCACTTTCCCCTCTAGCTACCACAGTACAGCTCTCATTCTTTTTAAAACAATAATTCTTCAAAGACACACCTTTATATCCTACTTTCAAGTGTTCAATTTCTATTGTCTCCCCAAGTCAGTCAAATGAATCAGTTTTGGTTACATTATAATCTTAATTGTCTCAGTTTTCAGATGAGATAATCTTATATAGAAAGAATCCCAAAGACACCACAAAAAAAGTAAAATGTTAGGGTAGCTAATTTAGTACAATGACATATACAAAATGAACAAACGAAACTCAATTATGTTTACCCACACTAACATCAAATGATCTAAAAAGAAAATTAGAAAAGTAATCCCATTTACAATAGCATCACAAAGAATAAAACACTTAGGCATAAACTTAGGGAGATGAAAGACTTGTACACTGAAAACTATAAAACATTGAAAAATTCAACAAATAGTGAAAAGATACCATATACTGTAAAATTTATGGACTGCAAGATTTAATATTGCAATATGTCCATACTAACCAAAGCAATCCACAGAGTCAAAGAAATCCTTTTGAAAATCCCAACATTTTTTTACATGAATAGGAAAAATATCAACTATAAAATTTATATGAAATTGTAAAAGATCAAGACTAGTCAAATCAATCTTGAAAGAGACAAACTGTAGTCATCACACTTCCTGATACCTAGATATACAGTATAAAAAAAATCAAACTCATATAAACAAAAACCCAATTATAAAGTGGACTACGTATTTGAATAAAAATTTCTTCATAGACATACAAATGGCTAACAGAAACATAAATGTTGCTCAACATCACTAATCATCAATAAAATAAAAACCTAAACCACAATGAGAAACCTTACAGGTGTCAAGATGTCAATTACTAAAAAAAAAGTTTTGACAAGGTTGGCAGAATCTTGGGAAACTGAAACCTGTTGATAGAAATATAAAATAATGCATCTGCTATAGAAAACAGTAAAGAAGTTCCTCAAAAAATTAAAAATCAAACTACTGTATGATCTAGCATTTATATATACATTTAGGAATACATTCAAAATATATGAAAATAGGACTTCAAAGAGATATTAAAACTCCTATATTAATTGCAGTATTATTCACAATATCCAAGAACTATTCACAATAGCCATAAAATGAAAATGTCCACTGATGGATAAATGGAAAAAGGAAATGTGATATATACATATAATAAAATATTACTCAGTCATAAAAAGGAAATCCTGCAATACACAACATTCTGACTGAAAATTAGTATAATGAAAAAAGTACAATCTCTCTAATACACTTAGATGCAAAATATTTTCCCAAAAAATATTAGCAAATTGAATCCAACAATGTATAAAAAATATTGACTATGACTCACTGAAATTTTCCCCAGCTATGCAAAGCTGGTTCAACACTCAAAATCAATTAATGTAGCCATCATATCAATAGGCTAAAGAACTGAAAAACATGATCAGATCAATAAAGGCAGAAAAAGCGTTCGACAAAAATTTCATACCTATTCATAAAAAAAATTCTTGGTAAACTAAACTAAACCAGGAACTTTGTCTACTTGATGAAGAATATTTACAAAAATACTATGTCAAATATCATAATTAATGATGATTAACTTGAATCCTTCCTACTAAAATTATAAATATGGCAAGGAGCATCGCTTTAACTACTACTTTTCACCATCATACTGGACATCCTGGCTAATGTAATTAAACAGGAAGGTTGAAAAAAAAAGGCTTAAGATAGATAAATGTTTATTCACTATATAGTACACTTTAAACTAATATAAGATTGTATAACCAGATGTGAATAGAAAAATAAATCTAAAAACAATATAAAACATATATTAAATTAAAGTACATAATATAAAGTATTCACCTAGTTTGTGTTAGATATATAATAAAATCTAAAAGAGAATATTAATTTGGAAAGGTATTCAATGTGCACTTCAAGCATATTTAAAACAATTCTGGTCATAAGAATGGTACCAATGCTCAATAACTCAAGATTTTGTAGAAAATATACTCCAACTTTAAAAAGTTAAAGAAAATCACTAAAATAATAAAGTAATGAACATACAGGTATTGATTGACTTATGATCTATGCAACTTACAACCAATTGACTTTACGACCACAATTATCACTAGCCATGACTGCACCACTCTGGAGCAGTTTTTGTATGCACCTGTATTTTGTAATTTTGTATGTTTTGCAAATTAAACCAGTTGTACTGGTAATGCAGTGTTTTATAGTAATGAAAGAAAATTATGATAAAATATGATTTAAAGATTTTTATAACATTATTTCACTGTAATGTACATATAGCCTACTCAACTTATGACCAAGGCCAAATCGTGTTATGACTGGTCTGTTGGAATCAATCGTGGTCATAAATCAAGCACCAGCTGTATAATCTATAATTTACAAATCAAGAAAGAGAAGATAAAAAGAATTAAAATTAAATCTAATAAAAGTCTAAAAAGTTATAAGTCAAGAATCAAACATGAAGAAAGGTTAAAAAATATACAAAATTTTAAAAGTAAACCTTGGTAAAGATTAATTTAAAAATTATAAAACTTATATGGTGCTTGTATGTATATGGTAAAACACTAAAACTATAGTCACATGGAACTATCTACAAATTATTACTGAATAAAAATGAAGAACTAAAACACAAAAGAACACTCAATACTCATACATTTGAAAACTGAATAATGTGAAATTGCAAAGCATTATACAAACTTAATTTAATTCTCATCAAAAGTTCAATGTCATTTTTTTTTAAGAAATGGAACAAAAACTCATCAGGTTTATATGGAACCATAAAAATCCTAAAATAACCAAAGTAATTCTAAGGAAAAAAAATGAAGCTGGAGTCATTGCAATACTTGTCTTCAAACTAAACTACAGAGCCACAATAATCAAAACATCATGGTACTGGCTGAAAAATAGACACACAGACCAATGGAACAGAATAGAACCCAGAAATAAAACCACATATATATGGTTAGATCATCTTTGATAAAGGAGCCAAAAATACATAATGAAGAAAAGAAAGCCTCTTCAATAAATGTTGCTGAGAAAATTGGAAAGTCACATGCAAAAGAATGAAACTTGACTACAGTTTGTCTCCAAGCACAAAAATTAAATCAAAATAGATCAAAGACCTAAATATAAGATCTGAAACAATAAATTACATAGAAGAAAATATAGGTACTAAAGCCATCGACCTTGACAAGGGAAGTAAAGGCAAAGATAAATGAATGGGACTACATCAAACTAAGAAGCTTCTGCACAGCAAAAGAAACTGTCAACAAAACAAATAGACAGCCAACTAAATGGGAGATGATATTTTCAAGCAACAGCACAGATAAGGGCCAAATATCCAAAATATATTTAGGAACTCACAAAACTCAGCCACAAACAAGCAAACAATACAATTAGAAAAATGGCAAGAGGACATGAACAGACACTTCTCCCAAGAATAAATACAAATGGCCAACAGATATATATACATATAAAAAGAAATGCTCATCTTCACTAGCTATTAGAGAAATGCAAATCAAAACTACAATGAGATACCACCTCAAACCTATTAGATTAGCTATTATCAACAAGACAGGTAATAACAAGTGCTGGAGAGACTGTGGAAAAAAAGGAACCCTCATTCACTGTTGGTGGGAATGTAAATTAGTGTAACCATTATGGAAGAAAGTGTGGTGGTTCCTCAAAAAATTAAGAGTAGAACTACCATATGACCCAGCAATTCCTCTACTGGGTATAATATACCCTAAAAACTTGAAAATATGGCTACATAAAGACACATGCACCCCATGTTCATCACAGCATTGTTTATGATGGCCAAGACACGGAAACAGCCAAAATGCCCTTTAATAGAGGATTGGATAAAGAAGATGTGGTACATATATACAATGGAATACTACTCAGCCATAAGAAATGATTATATAGTATTATTTATGACAACATGAATGGACCTTGATAATATTATATTGAGTGAAATAAGCAAATCAGAAAAAGCCTAGAAGTGTATAATTGCATACATAGGTGAGACACAAAATTGAGACTCATGAACATAGATAAAAATGCAGTGGTTACCAGGGGGAGGGGAAAGGAGGAGAAGGATGGGGGTGAGGGAAAGAGGCTTAAAGAGAAATAAAAAACAGGGTGACAGAAGATGATTTGGCTTTGGGTGATATGTATACAGTATAATCAACTGTCTAAATAATGTGGAGATATATTCTCTAAATCTATATACTCTGACCAATGTCACCCTGGTAAATTTGTTTAAATAAATTAATTTAAAAAGACAAAGAAAAACAGTATAAATAAAATTTTAAAACTCAGCTAGTTCTATGAAGAGGCTAATAAAGTTTACAAATTGCTTTAAAATAGTTATTTTTTTAAAAAATCACAAAGGTTTAAAAAATCATGAACAATTTTAGTAGTATCCAATCTAGCACTTAAATTAAAATTATTAGATTGATTTGTCAAGTGTTCTAAAATAATTATGTAGTTAAAATTTATAAAAGGAAAGAAAAAATTATTATTGAATTATTGAGTTAAAATAAATTGTTAGTGTGAGCCTATAAATTTTTTTTATTTTGTCTTTTCTACCTCTTATCACAGAAGGTAACTGAAATTAAGGTTTGACATTTACCCTACTGGAAATATTTTGCTCTCTTGGGAAAAGTAAAACTCACATATGGAACAAAGAGGTTAAAGACTCTATAAAGCTTTTTTTGAGAAGACAAAGTTTAAATATGACTATCCAAATTATGATTCTCTGATCAATAAATAAAAATAATATCTAATTTTAAAAAGTTATATATTCTAATAAAATAGTTTCCTAATTAGACTTATTAACACTAATTATAATTAATGTTTGCTTTAAATCAGAAGTATATTTAGTGTTACTCATTTTTAAAACATTATTGACATAGGTTGAATTAATACATAATCTCAAAATAACAAAATATCTATATATTCATATCAAAATCTCAATCAGACGATTGGTATTACAATATTGTGACCACCAATTGAACAAACTTATACATTTTTATTGAACTAATTACACCATCTTATTAAAGTTTGTTTAAATTTGTAATTACAGATTCAATTGACTTCTCTTTTAAATCCAAAGGCATATGTTAATCTGCAGCCTGGATCTGAATTTTACATCAAGATTCAATCAAAACTAAGTTATTTGCGATGTGAAATAATAGCACATAATACAGCATACAGAGTTGTATTATAGAACTGGGTACCTGAAACCTGTATAATTATATTAACTGGTGTCACCATAAAAAAAATTAATGAATAAAAAGTTTTTAAAATAAATAAACAGCACCCTGGCTGGTTGGCTCAGTGATAGAGCATCAACCTGGTGGTATGTGGAAGCCCTGGGTTTAATTCCTGGTCAGGGCACATAGGAAAATTGACCATATGCTTCTTCACTTCTCCCCTCCCCTTTTTACCCAATCTCTTCTCCTCCTGTAGCCATGGCTCCATTGGTTTGAATACATTGGCCTTAGGGGCTGAGGATAGCTCCAGGGAGCCTTTGCCTCAGATAAAAAAAAATAGCTCAATTGTGCGCATGGTCACAGATGAGCAGAGAATTTGCCCCGGATGGGGGTTGATGGGTGGATCCAGGTCAGGGTACAGGTGGGAGGCTATCTCCCTTCCTCTCACTTGGAATAAAGGAAAAAAATAAATAAAAGAAAAACTGCACTGTGTGTCAATTTGTTTCTATCTAATCTACTTTTAGAGTGCACTCCATTCATTCCTAAATTTACTAATTTTCCAACTTTATCATTAATCAAGTTTAGGTTTCAGACACGTAGAAGTGTAATCTGGTGATACAGTCTTTATGCACATAAAAATTTATTATATCTCTCCTTTATAAAATATCACCTGTTAAAGAATATTCCTTACAATTTTCTATAAACATCAATTAACAATGATTCTAATAAGTAATAGAATGTTTTACTGCCCAAATAAGAGACTTTTTTTGTTTATAATAATTGAAAAGTTAAAATGATTATAAACTTTCATAATCTCATTATGAAACCAACAATATTATTTTACTAAAAGAGCCAAACACATTGTAAATTAATAAGAGCACAACAAAATAATTTGACTAAATTTATTAAATTACAAATTGTACCTAAAATTCTTGTCTACTAAGGAGTGAAAAATAATTAATAAAATAATCTTCACAATGTCATTATTAAGATAATAGCTGCACAAAATACTGTTGACTTAATGCTACAGATGCAAAATGTTGAAAAAAATAATAGAAAACATATTGTTAGATATAGTAAAATATTATATTAAATAAGAGAAATATATATATATACTTTGAACAATTTATTTGTAAAAACTCTAAAATAATACTAGAGAACTTCTGTATGAGCAACTAAAACCAGATAATTATCTTAAGAAGTAGACAAATTATACTACAGATTTATAAATATTAATTTTTGGTTACAAAGAGAAAAAACTATTAAGTTTTGCTGTTCCAATACAGTTAATTTTCAGATACTTTTATATTTCACAAACATAATGTGTAAAATTAATAGTGTTTTAAAAGTTTAACATTTAATTGAAAAGATTCATTAATAAATTTATAAAACTTTTTTCAAAGACATTGTATAAAAATATATACATTTTATACTTGCATTGACTGGATAAAGATGAGTAAAATACAATTATTAATATAATACTATACTAAAGATATAGGCAATATTATTTTATACTTGATAAATTTCATCTACCATACTTTAAATATTTTGCAAATACACTTACATATATAATTTTTCAAAGGATATTTTCAATTCTTTAAAGCTGATTATTTTAATTTCAAATTTGAGTTTAGCATTTAATCTCAAAATTTATAAACAATAATTATATTTCTAACTAAATGAACATACATATTTCTTTATATGTGCCAATAGTATGCCACATGGCTCAGTTGGGCATATTATTGTTAATTTAATGTTTCAACAGTTAAAATATGTCACATGCAGATATGTTGAGATTTAGTTGGTAAAGAGAATTATATTTTTATCTTTAAGCAGTAATAAGTGACTACATAAAGCCTAAATCTAAAATATAAAGCAGTAAAATTTTTACATGTTATCTAAAAGTAGGATGATAAATACCAGTAGTAGCAGCTAAAAGCCCACCTCTGGGAAGGGGGCCAGAGCAATGGAACAACTTAGGTAATCTTTATAATTTTGGTATAAATCAAAGTTAAATTGAAGAAACATGAGGGTACATAAATCTACATCAATTATGGTATGTAACTCATTTTTACTCTGTGATATTAAAAACATTATTATCTTTTCCTCATCTTAGGAATTATAGACAAAGAAAAACTTATAAATAGCTCTTCTATTACTTTAGTTACCCTCCACAAACACTATAAATTGTTTGATTTCTTTTGTAAGTTTTTATTTTTCCCTATGTTTTCCTTTTATTTTTAAATGTTAGCAGTTTGGTCATGTTTATTCTAATCAGTTCATGGGAGACTTGCTCATTAGCTTAAATAGAAATGTGATGAAATTGGATGGCCTGAATAATAGAAGCCGCCAAATGAAGATGGAGACACTCTGGAAACACTCTTCACCTCAGTAGTTTTTATTCTGAAAAGTTGTTTGCTTTCTTTGCTTCAGCAGCTGAGAAACATTCCTTTAAAATCTACATTTTTTCTATACAGGGTGGGGCAAAAGTAGTTTTATAGTTGTTTGTATAGAAAATAATACAATAATAAATAATAATACAAGAAAAAGCTCTTGTGTTCCATATACCCACAACTGTAAATCTACTTCTGCCCCTTTTGTATTTATGTAGTATATTTATTCAGATTATATTCAACTTGGGCTAATTTTAAACTCTCCTTTTTATCCTATTATATGCCTTTGCATATCTTAGAGATGCAATTAATACTCAGAGAGCAAAGATTTCAAAAATTTTTGAAATTAGGAGGGAGGTTCTTCACTAAGCTTTATGGGACAACCAACTTTTTACAATCATTTCCTTTTTTACTTGGCTATTAATATTAACTTTCCATTCATAATTATAACACAAATTTTATGCATTTCAGTATAAAGATATGACATTTAAAAAAATCTTCTCATGCCAGGCTTTATTTACTCTTTGTCATTTTAATCCTGGCCATGCATTTTCTCTTTTTTGTGACTGTTTCTGAATCACATTTTAAGAGATCTCAAGCAAAACTAAAAATTGTCAGCCTCAGTAAAAACTAAGATCATTAATTTGGAGGGATAAAAAAAAAACCCATAGGAACAGTTACATCACACTTTTTATCTGGCACCTGTTCCTGTTTAATTAATTTAACTCTAATAAACATGCTGTACTCATTTCCTGCCTCCTTCTCACATTTTTGTTCTGTCCTATAACACAAACAAGTTAGAAAACATCTGTGTATCACAAGACTATGGGCTATTTTTGAATTTTCTCATCTGAAGTTATTTAAGTTGATAAGTTGTATTTTGCTCAGAGTTTATAATAGCAAAATTTATTTGAGATAAAGAAACTTGTGAGTAATTTTTATGTCAATGATATAACATCATAAATATATTTTGAATAGAAGTAATTTATATAATTATTCTGTAGGGCTATAATGGTTACTTTAAAACTTAAAAGCATCTCATCCTTGAACTGTGCTTTTTGAGACAATTTAAAATGTGATATAGCCATGGCTGGTTGGCTCAGTGGTAGTGTCAGCCTGGCATGCAGAAGTACCAAGTTCAACTCTTGGCCATGGCACACAAGAGAAGCATCTATCTGCTTTTCCAATCTTTCCCTTCTTCTTTCTCTCTGTTTCTCTCTTCCCCTTCCACAACCAAGGCTCCATTGGAGTAAAGTTGGCCCAGCCACTGAGGATGGCTCCATAGCCTTCATCTTAGGTGCTAGAATGGCTCCAGTTGCAACAGAGCAATGCCCCAGATGGACAAAGCATCACTCCCTAGTGGGCTTGCTGGATGGATCCCAGTCAGGCACATGATGGAGTCTGTCTTTCTGCCTCCCTGCTTCTCACTTCAGAGACATTTAACAAAAAAATCTCATCTCAGGAATTTAAAAGAATCCAAAATATTTGTAGATTTATCTTAAGACATATTGGGCTTTATAAGCATCCTATTTAAAGGCAATCATATAGAAGTGAAGGCATAGTGTGCTCTTGTAAACAGTGCTGATGAACAGGTGTTTACAATTAAAATTTCAATAGAAATACCAAGAAACTTGTGAGCATGAAAGAGAAAGAAAGAACCCAATAACCAAAGTGTAATTTTTAATTAATTATTATAAATTGTTGTATTATGTCTTAACTAAATCAACTTAACTTTGAAAACAAATATAAAATTTAGCTGGATGTGGCAGATTATACATTTTACTTTGCCTAAAATCTCACAATAAATCAGCCTGTGGATGAAAAAGGGGCCACATGCCGAACCTGACAAGTTCAGGGAAGGCCTGCATGGTCGCCTTGCAAACTCAGAGATGTAAAGCAACCATACTGGGATGGTCTGAAATAGGAACTTCCTAACTAAAAGCAGTTTATGTTGGGTAGTCATGTCCTAGGAAGGTATTGTTCTATAACAAAGGTAAGTGTTTACCTTAATTGAACCTGTCTGTTATCTTTTGCATCTACAGTAACATACCTTGAAATGTAAGAGTAATCTTCTTTTTCTGCCCCTTCAGGTTGCAGCCATCCCACCAGAGCAGAAAACATAAACTGCCCCATTGTTATTACCATGTTGTTAACTGTTAACTATTTTATGCCTGCCTTTGTTTGATTGAGTGAACAGGGGCTTCTCAGGATTTGACAGTCTCAACATAAGACATTTTGTTTTGAGTTGAAAACACTCACTCTAATAAAAACTTAAGAAAAATTGAGATGTGAGCATTTCAACTAAGCCATTAGCCTCATACTTACGAACTATGTAAGGAAACTAGTTTGGTTGCACGCAGTGGAAGAATACTGTATGACCAGTGGCCACCACAGTTGCAGCCATTCACTTGCAGGTTATCATTGAATTCAGGCAGATGGTAAAGAAACAGTTGAGCCAAAAAGGGTGGGCCATTCCTTTATTAAAGAATTGTAATGGCCAATGAGCAACAAACAGGGAAAATACTTCCCTTTAACTCATTCAGAGCTCCCAAAGCCCTGACACATTATCCGGTTCCACAACCAGGAGAATCTTCTCCAGTTTCTCCTACAATCAAAGTCCCCAACAGTCTCAGTGGAAGTGGCAAAGCCCTTCACCTATGGTTCCCCATTTGCAAACACCTTCTCTTTCCCTGCTAATATGGCTTCTTTCTTCAGCACTTTGCCTTCTCTCCTATCTCATTCTGCAAACATGGCTTCTTTCTCCCTCTTCTCCTTCTTCTCTGCAAAACAGGCTGGGGACAATCAAAATCCCTCCCCCAACAAACATTAGCAAAACAATGGTCCTTCCTAAGCAGAAAGGTACTTCATAATTTCACAGACCACATATACTTGGCACTGCTCACCGCCATTTTGTAACAATAAAAGAAAGCAAACTCAAAAAATACAAATTTTACAAACTCAATTGCCAAACAAATATGCAATAATGTGGCATATGAGTGAGGGAGTTGGCATCCCCCAGTATGCTTACCTATGCCACTTTAGACTGTTAAAAGTGCAAGTGTTTCATTTCTGTTAGGCTAGGATGTGTTTCAACTTACACCAAAATTCAGGTTACATCACTGTCGTAGAAACAGAACTGTGCTATAAGCCAAGGACCCCATCGTATAAACTTTTACTTTTAATCCAGTCCCAAAGATTTCCCGCTAAATTTTATGTAACTTCCTTACATTTCCCCAGTCTCTTATATTATATGAAATAAGGGGTAATCCTGCCAATTTCTGGAGCATTTTCTCAATTTATTGAGACTTTGCTTCCCAGCAATTATCTATAGTTTGACTTGAATAAAGTCATAAAAATTCTTAAATGTTTGGGTGTTTCTTAAGTTGACTTGCCCTGTGATTTATCAAGACTCTCTCGTGCCTCTGGAATCTAATTAATGTGGAAAGAAAAGTATCTTGTATAATCCAGGAGGAGAGAGCAAGAAAAAGAGAATATGATATATGAATAAAGAAAGTGATTAAAAAAAAGTGTTCTTGATACATTTTTTTTTTTTTTTTTTTAGCAAGAGAGACAAAGGCAGAGAGAGCAGAGAGAGGAGCAGGTAGGGACAGACAGAAAGGGAAAGAGATGAGAAACATCAGTTGTTCACTGTAGCACTTTAGTTGTTCATTGATTGCTTTCTCATATGTGCCTTGACCAGATGGCTTCAGCTGAGCCAGTGACCCCTTGCTCAAGGCAGTGACCTTGGATTTCAAGCCAATGACCTTTAGGTTCAAGCCAGCGACCATGGGGTCATGTCTACAATTCCATGCTCAAGCCAGCAACACTGTGCTTAAGATGGTGAGCCAGTGCTCAAGCTGGTGACCTCAGGGTTTTACACCTGGGTCTTCTGCATTCTAGGCTGGTGCTCTATCAACTGTGCCACTGCCTGGTTAGGCCTGGATTCTTCTTTGAAATAAGTTCGTAAAATCTAATCATGTTCTAATCAGACAACTTTAACAGACTTTTGGGGGGTGGATGAATTGACAAGATAGAGTCTAACAGAAATTTCTCTTGTTATATAAGGTTAGAATATAGGGAAAATCATCAGTAGTCCTTCCAACTCTGAATTCATTTATCTGGTGTTTTTGTTGTATTACACTATTTGCATAAAAATCCTAGCTGGTATTAGGATAGCAAAGCATTTAATCTACATTTCTAAGTGAGTCAATTCTGCTCTGCTGCTACTTTAAAATCTTCATTAAGAAAATCAGGGTGCCTGACCTGGTAGTGGTACAGTGGATAGAATGTTGGACTAGGACACAGACCCCAGTTTCAAAACCCTAAGGTCACCAGCTTGAGTGAGGGCTCATCTGGTTAGAGCAAGGCTCACCAGCTTGAACCAAAGGTTACTGGCTTGAGCAAAGGGTCACTTGGTCTTCAGTAGACCCCAGTCAAGGCACATATGAGAAAGCAATCAATGAACAACTAAGGTGCTGCAACAAAGAATTGGTGCTTCTCATCTCTCTCCCTTCCTGTCTGTCTGTCTCTATCTGTCCCTCTTTCTATCTCTGTCACAACAGAAAAAAAAAACCCATCAGGGTCACATTGCAAGAGCCATAAGGAGAATAAGAGATCAGAGCTAGGGTTTTGCATATATCTTAGAAAGTGTATGGAGAATCTGTGTTTCTCTACAATAACAAGAAATAGAAACTGCTTGTTACAACAGAGATTGTATGTACAAAATACAGAGATATTACTTCACTTGCAATCATATTTCTGATGAGACATGGGAATAAGACAGAGAGGGTGCCACAAAGGGGATTGAAGAGGGTGGCAAGCAAAAATGGAAGATGAGACAGAGAGAGGGGTCATCTCTCAGCATAAATCCACAGGCAGAATATAGAGTCACACATACAACAGAGGTACAGGGTTTGTGTGACTGCCTAACACATGAGAGCAATGAGAGCCAAGAGTTCCCACCACTGGAGCCCCTGGCACCTTACTATTCAGACTTCAGCATGTGGTGGGGTTCAAAGTGGACCAGAGACCAGCTAGGCAAGAGATGTGAAACTTAGACTTACAAAGGAAAGACTTTTCTACTCTTTAAATAAGATTTCAACAGTGTATACATTTCTACTAAGTTTGTTTTTTCTTATGTGTGCATATGGTAAGGTTATTTTAACATATAAACATTTCTCAGAAATGTCAAAAGTCCATTTTTTATACTAATGTTACATCTGAAACATAAAAGGAAATAAAATTTTCTATTTCATTCAAATAATTTCTGTTTTCACAAATTATAAGTAGCTGTAAAATATATTAAAAATGCTGATGTTGGAAAAACACCTGTGTTAAGCTTGCTCACGTGTACTTTGCATGATTAGTGCATAAGCACATGGCAGCACCATGTGTGTGTAGTCTACGTAAGGCTATGGGTGCTTTGACTCAGCCCAGATTGCAGATTACCTGCCTACCATTGCTGGGTTCCATTTTGTTGTTCATTCACCTGCTGCCTGGAGAAGCATTTTTTCTCCTGCCCATTTGTTCATTCTCCATTGCAAGACTCTATTGAACAGGAATGGCTCAATGCTTTCCAGTTCCACAGGTCCTCTACCATCTGCCCGAATCTAATGTGAAACTGCCTGGCCTCGGTTACCAACATTACATAGTAGGCAGGATTTGTATCATGTTTGTATGGAGCCACTAACACCCTTGAAGGGTGGAAGAGAAAAGTGGCTCTTCCCTATGGCTCTCCTTTTGGGGGCCATGGGCTGGTTGATTTTTTACAGCCCTGCAAGAAGAATCCGAAAGCTCTGTGCAAGAGGCTGTCTGATGTCAAAAGCTTCAGGATGAGCTGCATACTGAGAACCAACAATGGCTTGAACTACAACAGTTGCTGGAGAAGGAAAGAGACTGTCCACTTTTGAGAGCTGCAGTGTGAGATGCAAGCTGACACCAATGGTTGCTGGAGAAGGAATTGCAGTTTTGTGAGACCCAGTTTGCCCTAAAAGCAGAACCCTGACTAAGGCAGTTGTTAGGGAAACAACTGTGGATTCAAGAGCTCAAGTTTACACTTCAGGCTAAGATCTGGCAACCACAAGAGCTGAAGCAGTGGATGAAGAAGGAGCTGCATTCACGCTGGCAGAATGGCTCTGAGTCAGCAATTCTAGCTGTTTCCAACTCTTCTGAGGAGGAGGAGATTCGGGCTGAAACTTTCATTGGCAGAGTCAGAGCCTGGCAGTGGTCACCCGAAAGGTAAAAACCCAGCAGCCTAGAGTGCCTCAGGGGCAGCCATAACCCTCTCCACAGATAGTTTAGCACTCTGTGGTCAAGCTGCAGTTATGAAATATAGGGGTGGATGGTATCATGGTCTCCAGAACACAGGTGAAGAAATTGGCTGTCATTCCTCCTTGAGGCAACATTTTCAGAACTGTTATGACAACCCAGGAAAACATACCCTATGAAAATGGGTTTTAACAAGTGGTTGTTAGTTATATGGTCTGACAGAATACTGGGGATTTGCTGGGGGCAGTGAGTTGGCGGCAGTTGTATACTGAGCTGTAGCATGTCCTCCAAGAACTAGGTATGAGGAATGCTGCTTTCAACCTGAGGTCCCATGTGCCAGATGAGGAAGTGTTTATGGCAGAGATGAGAGACCTTATTCTTTATAGTGTGCTGTCAGCCCTTTTTGGGTCACTAGTGGCTATTTTGGGACCCTATGTGGGGGATCCCATCAATGCACTTACACAGATTCTGGAAGATTTGGGAGGGGTGAAGTCAGCATGAAAACAGAGGGTGTGTGGGCTGCTGCCCATGCTGATCCCTCCCCCAACTAACCTGTAAAGGTTACCTGGACACAGTTATGGGTAGATTTGATTGTGGCTGGGGTAGATAGGGAGAAATTAGATAGAAGGCCTAATAGAGTCTTGTTAGAGTTTTGGCAGCAGCTTAAGCTGCAACAGAGGTTCAAGCCACTGAAAAGCGAGGGAAGTTAGTGACTCTGGAAGCTGCCAAGAAAATGGCTGGCATTCAGATTTCACAATTGCAAGATTATATGTTGGAGACAGCTGAGGGAGAGGAGGATTCCCAAAACATTGTTCCAGTTCAAATAGGGGGAATGTCAAGGGAACCATCTAACAAAGACAGGTAGGACATGGAGGCCCCATGTGGAATCAGTCTAATGTGCAACAGGTGTTGATAGGTGCTTTTTGCAGAAGCAGCTAAGAGAGCTGTCAAGGTAGCATAGGCCTTGAGTGTGTCTGACTTCAGCAGGCCCTGTAAGCTTGGAAAGGTGCTGAGGTCTATTATCAAAGAGCTGTATGGCTAGTTGCTTGTGATGGACCTTTCCCTTGGTGATTTGTACAGATGGCTGGGCTGTCTATTGTGGACTGATCATCGAGCGGTATAATGGACTCTTGAAGCAGGGACTGTGACAAGAGGGGTCCCTGTCTCCATTTCTGGATGGAAATTTTGCTTGTGAATGGTAATTAGAAACCCTAACAGGGCTAGCCCAGTACCTATGGAATCCCTCCTGCACCACTCAGCTGCTCCCATCCAGTTACAGAGACACAACAAGGACACTTTCTTCAATGGCATAACCCTGAACAATATAGGTCCTCCCACCTACTATGGGACAGGGGTGGGCCTCCAGTTAAGTCTCTGGTCAGAGTGCTTAGGGAGACATTGTAAAGGGCATCTTTGTAATTATTGTCATTTTTGAAATAGCTATGCTCTTGTAATTCTGTTGCTATTGCCTATACTATTTCTGTGATGTAACATACCTCACTACTCACACAGGGACCATTGCAGAAGATACTTGTCATGTAGATAGTGAGGTGAGCAACCTTAAAGGGGTGAATTTTGGGGAAAAATCTGTGTTAGGCTTGCTCGCTTATACTTTGCATGATTAATGCATGAGCACATGGTAGAGTCACATGTGTCTAGTCTATGTAAGACTATAGGTGCTTTGACTCAGCATGAATTGTGGATTTTCTGCCCACCATTGCAAAGGACCATTCACAATTTCCTCTGCCTGTTTGCTCATCCACCATTGTGAGACTCCATTAAATTGTAATGGCTCAATGCTTTCCAGCTCTGCAGTTCCTCTGCCGTCTGCCTGAATCTATGTGAACCTGCCCGGCCTCGGACATTGACATAACAGCGGAATAAAGAAAAAATTAAAATTTGAGTTTTGGTTCTCTTTGGTTCTCATTGCTACTTAAATACAAAGATTAATAACATTCAGTACTTGAAAAAATTTGTGAACCCAAACCAGCCTGAAGGAATCTTAGAAATTGACAAGCTGTCCTAGCAGGAAGATGGCCAAATTAAAAATTAACAAGTCTTCTTAAATCCTTAAAAGAAGTGAGGACAGAGCAAATAACTACCTTAAAAAATAGACAGACAGTCAAATACAGAGAGTTACAACTTACTAGAGAAGAAACATTCTCTTAGCTGGTTCCAGGTAGGGAAAGAAGAACTTCAATAGACAAGTTGCTGTAGGCTCAGAGTGGTCTACTTCAAGTGTTAAAAGTTTCAGGGAGACCCAGGAATTAAGTATCTTGTCTCCACACTTTTGGAGTTCTTACTAGGTTCTTCCACTGTCTCTGTGAGAAAAAAATCCTGTGCTTCAAGCCTGGGGAGGGAAAAAAAAAACGACTTTGAAACACACCAGAACATTTTATACTTCTTAATGAAGTCAGCCTTCAGGAGAAGCTAATTAACCAGATATTAACCAGCTGGGGTATTATCAGAGCCTAGTTGATCTGGGGGAAGAGAAATAGCCTACTTTTTGTGGCTACCCAATTCCAGCCCGCTCTAGCTATCCCACCCAACCTAAGGTGGGAAATACTGACAAGCACTGGTGAAGCTCACAGCACAGAGGCACACATTCACCAAAAGACTGAGACTTAATCATAGGGTTACAGAGCTCTTCCTAGCCCTGTTCCTAACATCTCATTTATAGCAGTTCCTTTTCTTCAATACATAATGTCCAATTATCAGAAAAAAAAATCATAAAAATATACCAAAAGGCAAAAACAAACAGAAAACCCACACAGTATGAAGATACAAGCATAAAACTAGACATAGCAGGGATGTTAGAATTATCAAGCCAGTCACTGAAAACAGCTATAGTTAATAACCTAAAAGCTGTAATGGCTAACATAGATGGTATGTGAACAGAAAGATAGAAACCCTAAGAAAGAAAAAACAAAAGTGGTAGAGATAAAAAACACAGTAAAGCAGTAACAAAAATACGGCATGTCTTTTCCGGGCTTATTAATAGGATGGACAAAAATGAGAAAAAATTTTGGCCTTGAGCATTTTTAATAAGATCTTTAAAACTAAAAACCAAACATAAGAAAGATTGAAAAATATAACAGTATATCCAAGAACAGTGGAGTAACTACAAAAGTAAAGCATACACATAATCAGAATAGTAGAATAAGAAAGAAAGAAAGAAAACATTTAAGTTAGTAATGACTAAGGTTTTTCTCAAATTAATTTCAAATAACAAACAAAAGATCCCGAAAACTCAAAGTACACCAAGCAGAATAAATGACAAAACACTACACCAATGCATACCATTTCAAATTACAGAAAAAAAATTCTGCAAAAAAACAGAGGTAGGAATAAAAACACAATTTCCCCTCCACAGGAAAAAAATATGCAATCAAAAAGATAGTTAACAAAAATATTTAAAGTGTTAAGAAGGGGGAAAATTCATTAGTGTAGTATTCTGTATCATTCAAAATATAGTTCAAAAGTAAAGAAATAAATATTTGTCAGACAAACAAGAATTGAGAAAAATTTTGCTAGTAGACTTGTCTTTTTGTGTGTGTGTGAAAGAGACACACGGAGAGAGAGACAGACACGAAGGGACAGAGATGAGAAACATCAATTCTGAGTTGTGGCATCTTCGTTGTACATTGATTGCTTTCTCATATGTGCCTGAGCACATGGAGTGACCCCTTGCTCAAGCCAGTGACCTTGGACTTCAAGCCAGTGAATTTTGAGCTCAAGCTGGTGAGCCTGTGCTCAAGCTGGAAACCTTGAGGTTTCGAACCTGGTTCCTTTACAGCTCAATCCAATGCTCTGTCCACTGGGCCACTGCCTGGTCAGGAGTAGAAGACTTGCCTTAAGGAAATGTTTTTTAAAATTTCTTTAGAGCAAATAAAAATGATATATGTTAGATAAAGATATACATAAAGAAGAACATTACAAAGTAAGAGAAGATAAAATAAAAACTTGTTTTTATTCATACTTAATAGATAAGTTTGTTCAAAATAATAGCAACAATGTGTTAAATTATGTATGTGTATATATAATTGCATATTATACATATGCATATATAAGTGAAATATTAATAGATGACACCAATAATACAAGGAATAAAAAGAAAAAAAATTAAATTATCTTGTTATTAAAAGATATTTATATTACTGGTAAGTTAGTAGAGTGTTATCAAAGGTAGAATTGGATTAGTTGTAAATTTATATCACACACTAAGAGAAGTAGAAAAATAGCTATAACTTATATGTTAAAGAAGGAAAAAGATATGGAATCATATTAAATGCTCCATTAAAACCACAAAAGGCAGAAACAAATATAGAAAATATATATATAACAAAAGATCAAGGGCAATAAATAAAAATTAACAAATATAAATATGAATCCAACTTTCAATAATTTCTTTGAACATCAAAGGTCTAAATGGACCAATTAGAAGTCTTGTAAGACTGGATCCAAAAAGAGACCTATATGTAGTATCTACAAAAAAAATGCTACTAAATATAAAGATACACATAGATTAAAAGTAACTGGATAAAAAAAAAAAAGATGCATCATAATAACACTAATTGCAAAAAGTGGGAGTAAATATATTAATTTCAAATAGAATAGACTTCAAAGAAAGAAAATTTATAAGGGAAAAAGAGAAGCATTACATAATGATGAAGTCATATTTAAAAAAAATTTTAAAAATTCTTTGAAGTATATGTGCTTAACATGGAAGTATTAAAATAAGTTAAGAAGCCTGACCAAGTGGTGGCGTAGTGGATAGAGCCTCGGACTGGAATGCGGAGGACCCGGGTTTGAGACCCCGAGGTTGCCAGCTTGAGCACGGGCCCATCTGGCTTGAGCAAAAGCTCGTCAGCTAGGACCCAAGGTCGCTGGCTCCAGTAAGGGGTTGCTCGGTCTGCTGAAGGTCAGCGGTCAAGGCACATGTGAGAAAGCAATCAATGAACAACTAAGGTGTCGCAACGACAATGAAAAACTAATGATTGATGCTTCTCACCTCTCTCAGTTCCTGTCTGTCTATCCTTATCTATCTCTCTCTCTGACTGTGACTCTCTCTCTCTGACCCTGTAAAAAAAAAAAATTAAAAAATAAATAAATAAATAAATAAATAAATTAAATAAGTTAAGGAAAAACCGGACATATAGAACTGCAATAAGGAACATATGACTCTACTATTACAGTATTATTCCCCTTTATCAGGAATAGACAGACCCATTATGAAGAATATCAGAAAGAACATAGGTGAACTCTAAACACTATCAATAAACTGAATTTAAAAAACATTTTTTAACTACTTCATAAAACAGCAGCAGAATATCATTATTCTAAAATTCTTATGGAACATTTACCATGATAGATACGTTCTGAGCCATAAAACCATAAAACATACCTTTAAAACTTTAAATGAACAGAAATAATGAAATGTCTGTTCTCAGACCACAATGAAATTAACTAAAAATTAATAATAGAAAGATGCATAGAAAATATAAATACTTGAAGATTAAACAACATTCTTGTAAATAACACAAGTCAAAGAAGAAATATCAAAATATTAAAATTTTTAAATAAAAATGAAAATATAACTTATTAAAATTTGTGGGATCCAGTATAAACAGCAGTGTTTAGAGATAAATTAATAGTACTGAATGTATAAATTAGTAAGAAGAAATATATAACATAAATCATCTAAAATTTGACCTTAGAACTAGAAAAGTAGAGCAAATTATATACAAGTAAGCACAAGAGAAGATATAATAAAATTAAAACAAAGTTTATGAAATTGAAAATTTTATCCAACAGCATTTGAGAAAATCAATAAAGTTGTAAGCTGGTTCACTGGAAAGATCAGTTCAATAGATATGTCTCTAACCAGGCTAACGCAGAAAAAAACAAGAAAATACAAGATACCATTATCAGAAATAAAGGAGGGGACTGCACTACTGGTCCCACAAAAATTAAGACATAATAAAGGAATACTAGGAACAACTCTATCCTAAAAACTTAAAAACCAAGAAAAAATAGACCAATTTCTTTAAAGACAGAATTTGCCAAACTCACACATGAACAAATATTCAATTTGACTAGGTATATAACTATTAAAGAACTTGAATCAACAATTACTATCCTTTCAAAACAGAAAGTACCAGGCAAAGATGGGTTCACTGACGAATTTAAAATATATATATATGAAATTATACTTTACAGAATAAAGGCAGAGAGAATACTTTCTATCTTATTCAATGAAGCAAGCACTACCTTAAATACTAAAAGTAGACAAAGAAATTACTAAAAACTAAATACAGACCAATTCCTTCCATAAACATAGAAGCAAAAATTCTGAACAAAATATTAGCAGATCATATCCAAAAATGTATGAAACGAATTATACACTACAACTAAGGGGGTTTTATCGCTAATATTTAAGGCTGGTTTAGCATTTGAAAATCAATTAATATAATTCATAACATCAACAAGCTAAAGAAGAAAAAGTACATGATCATATCAATAGGTACAAAAAAGCATTTGATAAAATCTAACACTCATTCACAATAAAAATTAGCAATAAATGAGAAACAGAGGAAAACTTTCTCAACTTGATAAAGTATATTCATAAAATCCTAAAACTAAGATCACACTTAATGGTAAGAAACTCAAAGCTTTTTCATTAAGAACAGGCACAAGGCAAAGATGTTCCCTCTCACCACTCCTTTTCAAAATTGTACTGAAAGTGTTTGCAAATACAATAAGGCAAAAAAGGGAAACAAAAGGTATACAGATTTCAAAAGAAGTCACAAAACTCATTATTCACAGATTACATGATTGTGTATGTAGAAAACCCAAGAGAATGAACAAACGACCTGAAACTAAATAGCGATTATAGCATTTTTTTTAGAAAACAAGTTTAATACACAAAAGTAAATTTACTTCCTGCATACTAACAGAGAATAAGCAGAATTTGAAATTAAAAATGCAATAGCATTTACTTAGCTAGCATGCCCCTAAATATGAATTTTATTAGATTTATAGATAAATCTAACAAAGATATACAGATCTATATGAGTAAACTCCAAAACTTATAAAAGTAGTCAAAGAATTAATAAAGAAAAGCTAGTCCATGTTCCATGGACAGAAAGACTCAGCATTCTCAAGATTTCAGTTCTTCCCAGCTTGATCTATCAAAATCTCAGCAAGTTATTTTATAGAGATCAACAAACTGATTCTAAGGTTGCTATGGACAGGCAAAAGACCCAGATTAGCCATATAATAAAAAAAGAACAAAGTTAAAAGATTGACACTACATGACTTCAAATTTTCTTCTAAAGCTATTACAGTAACCAAATTAGTATGGTATTAATGAAAGATTAGACAAATAGATCAAGGAAGAGAATAGAGAACACAGGCCTGAACAGGTGGTGGCACAGTGAATAGAGCATCGGACTGGGATGCAAAAAGACCCAGGTTTAAGACCCTGAGGTCGCCAACTTGAGCGTGGGCTCATCTGGTTTGAGCAAAAGCTCACCAGCTTGGACCGAAGGTTGCTGGCTCCAGCAAGGGGTTGCTCAGCCTGCTGAAGGCTCGCAGTCAAGGCACATTTGAGAAAGCAATCAATGAAGAACTAAGATGTCACAATGGCAACAAAAAACTCATCTCTCTCCATTCCTGTCTGTCTGTCCCTATCTATCCCTCTCTCTGACTTTCTGTCTCTGTAAAAAAAAATAATAATAAAAATAATAGTAGAGAACCCAGAACTGGAACCGTATAAATATAATCAACTGATTTTTGACCAAAGGGCAAAGATAATACAATGTAGCAAAGATAGTGTCTTCAACAAATGGTGCTGAAATATAGTAGACAGAAACACACACAATATATATATAATCCTTACGGCCTTCCCAAAGTCTATCAAAGACCTAAATATAAAATGCAAAATTATAAAACCCCTAGAAAATAACATAGGAAAAAATCTGGGTGACCTTGAGTATATTTTATACAACACCAAGAACTTGGTTCTTAAAATAAATAACAGATAAGCTTGACTTCATTAAAATAAAATAAAAAATTCTATTTTATAAAAGACAATATCAAAGAATTCAAAGACAAACCACTAACTGGGAGAAAATATTTGCAAAGATATTTGATGGGTGTAATATGTAAAATATATAAAAAGTTCTTGAAACTCAACAATAAAAAAACAAACACCCTGATTAAAAACTGGTCAAAGATCTCAACCAATACTTCATTAAAGATATTCAAATGACAAATAAACATATAAAAAGATGCTTCACATCATATGTCATCAAGGAAATGTATATTAAAACAATAATGAAACACCATTATACACATATAGAATGACCAAAATCCAGAACATTTACAACAACCAATGCTAGGAAGAATGTGAAACAATAAGACTAGATTCTTTGCTGATGAAAATGCAAACTGGTTTAGCCATTACAAAAGGTTTGGCAGTTTGTTACACAAAAAAATACTCTTACTATATGATTCAACAAGCATACTTAGTGATATCTATCTACCTAAAGAACTGAGAAATTATGTCCACACAATAACCTTCACATGGATGTTTATAGCAGCTCTAGTCATAATTGTCAAAACTTGGAAACAACAAATCAACAAACAAGTGCTGGTGAGGCTGTGAAGAAAAGGCAACCAACGCTCTTTAACTGCTGGTGGGGATGCAGAATCATGCAGCCACTGTGAAAAACAGTATGGTGTTTCTTCTGAAACCTCTTTGAAGTATAATACAGGGTGATTTTGAGGTTCCTCTGTAGCACAAAATGTATGTATAGTTTTTAGCAATGGGAAAGAAGATGTCCTAAAGTCATGTCCTTTATTTATTGTTTAGGTGAAACAAGTTCCAATCCAAAAATGATCAAATTTTATTTGTTTTAAGTAGTTACATATATAATAATAAACATGGTAAATCTGATAGTAAATTTGAAACAGCAAAACAGAGAGATTAATGTCCAGACATCAATAGAAGACAAAATAATGATAGAAATAGCTTTTGTATGCTCATTAGTTATGAGCACTTTGCATATATTGTTGCTAATATGCACTTTACAGTTGCCTTTCAGAGAAGTTAAGTGATTTGCATTGGATCTCACAACTAGTAAAATGGTAATATGTTCTTTAAATTTTTTAATTAAAGTTTACATTAAATATCACTTGATATTAGGTTTAGTGTACAGCATAGTGGTTAGACAATCATATACTTTGCAATCTGGTCCTCCCCCACAATATTCCAAGTACCCACCTAGATCCTTACATAGTTATTACAATATTATAGATTATATCTGCTATACTGTACCTTACAACTCTGTGATTATTTTGTGACTGGAATTTTGTACTTCTTTATCACTTCACTGTTTTTAACAAAACCCCAACCCTCTTGTTTCTATACTGCTCACAAAAATTAGAAGATGTTTCAAAATGATTATGAAGTGATAAAATAACCCTAATTTTTTGAGAAGTATATTTTTATTTTGCTCCTTAAATTCTACATATAAGTGGATTCATATGGTATTTGTCTTTCTCTAACAGACTTATTTCACTTAGCAAATATCCTCTAGATTCATCCATGCACTCACAAATAGTTTTATTCTATTTTATGCCTGAGTAATATTCCATTCTGTACATTTACTACATCTTTTCTTTTATCCATTCAGCTATTAATGGGCACTTGGGTGGCTTCCATATCTTAGCTGTTGTAAATAATAATGCACTGAACATAAGGGTGCATATGTCTTTTTGGATTAGTGTTTTGGGCTTCTTTAGATATATTTCTAGAGGATAAATTGGTAGGTCATAAGGCAGTTCATTTTTAATTGATTGAGATAACATCATACTGCTTTCCACAGTGGCTGCACCAACCTGGCTTCCCACTAACAATGCATGAGGGTTCCCTCTTCTCCACATCCTTACCAATGACTGTTGCTTGTGGATTTATTGATGATAGCCATTTTGACTATTGTGAGGTGATATATCATTGTGTTTTTAATTTGCATTTCTCTGATGATTACTGACCTTGAACATCTTTTCATATGTCTATTGGCCACCTGTATTTCCTCTGTGGAAATGTGTCTATTCAGGTTCTTTATGCATTTCTTAATTGAATTGTTTGTTTTTTTGTTGTTGACTTTTATAAGTAACAGCATGGCACTGGCATAAAAAATGACACATAGATAAATGGAATAGAATAGAAACACAGAAATAAACCCACATCTTTATAGTCAATTCATATTAGACAAAGAAGGTTAAAACATACAATGGTATAAAGATAGTCTATTCAACAAATGGTGTTGGCAAAATTGGACAGATATGTGCAAAAAAAAAAAAAAAAACTAGATCACAGTATTACACCATACAAAAGAATAAACTCAAAATGGATTAAAGACTTAAATGTTAGAGTTGAGAACATAATAATTCTTTCTAGAAGAAAACATAGAAAATAAAATCTCAGATATTTCTTGTAGCAATATTTTTTTCTATTGTATTACTCCAGGCAAGGGAAACAAAGAAAAAATAAACAAATGGAACAACTACATCAAACTAAAATGAGTTTGCATAGCAAAGGCAACCATCAACAAAATGAAAATACAATCCACTGAGTGAATGAACATATTTGCCCATGATATAGCTGATACAGGCTTAATGTCAAAAGTTTACAAAACTCAACAACAACAAAAATGTATTTTTTCTTAAATTAGCTTTAAAATACCTATTGAATAAAATGGTTTAAAAATAGAGAAAAAATAAAAGAACAAGTTAATTGAAAAAATTGCAAGAAGAAATGAATAGTGAATAAACAAGAAGGCCTGTATAAACATAAAATTATATATACTATAATAATAACAACTTATAAAATTATACAATAATGCCATTTCTATTTTTCAGGATAGAAAAATCTGAAAGACTGACAATTTATTCTGTTGGCTAATATATAGAAAATGTTACAATCTCTATTAAGTAAAATATTATTTACTTTTATAAATATAAAACAATATAATGCACAGGCATATTGTTATACTATTTTTATTACAGAAAAAAAAGGAAATATTCTTCACAAAGCTTCAATATGATAATAGATAACTAGTTGTATAAACTGGGATACATGCATACCAGGGGGCACTAATTAGTTATAAAAATAAATAAAGAAAATGTTTATTGTGGATTTATTTCTCTAATATATTGTTAAGTTAAATTCAGGTTCCAGATATTTTATATAGTTGTCTATAATTGTGTACAACATAAGGTATAATAAAAGAAATGTGTGTTCTTGAAAAAAAATATTGCAAAAAATATTGAAAATTATTTGTTATGAAGAGGGCCAGAAGAAAAAATATAAATGGTATAAATGAAAGCAATATTACCCTAAATATACCATTTTAGAAAAATTTTATTTTTAAACCATTTCAGTGTTTTACAGAGTAAAACTATATAACTCAATTTCTTAAAAAATTCCAAGTCTCTATTTCTGATATTCTATTAAATAAGTTAACAGAACTACATCTCAGTTATTTAACATTACTACAAAAAGACAATAACTTTTATAATAAATTTTAACATATTACTCTTACTGCACATCCTTTGTAGGCCATATTAAAGGGACAATAGAAATTGCCAAAGAATCTTAAGCTATAATATTAATATTCTAACTTCTTTTTATAATTTTTAAATTTTATTTAGAAAATTGACTTTAACATGGTGACATTGATCAATAAGAGTACATAGGTTTCTTGGTCCTTGCCAGTTGGCTCAGCAGTAGAGCATTGACCCAGTGTGTGGAAGTCCTGGGTTTGATTCCTGGCCAGGGCGCGCAGAAGAAGTGCCCATCTGCTTCTCCACGCTTCCCCCTCTCCTTTCTCTCTATATCTCTCTCTTCCCCTCCTGCAGCCAAGGCTACATCGGAACAAAACTTGGCCCAGGCGCTGAGTTACGGCTCCACGACCTCGGCCGCAGGTGCTAAAATGGCTCCAGCTGCAATGGAGCAATGACTCAGAGGGGCAGAGCATCGCCCCCTGGTGGGCATGCTGGGTGGATTCCCATAAGGCACATGCAGGAGTCTGTCTGACTGCCTTCCCACTTCTAACTTCAAAAAAATGAAAATAAAAAAAGAGTACATAGGTTTTAAGTAAAGATTTCTATAACATTTAAACTGTGGATTATGTTGTATACCTATCACCCAAAATCATATCAACTTCCATCACTCTATATTTGTCCCTTTATAAAGCCTTCCCTCCACCTCCACTCCTATCCTTCCCCAAGTCCTCTTCCCTCTGGTAACCACTTCACTTTTATTTATGATCATGAGTCTCAGTTTTATATAACATCTATGTGTGAAATCATATAGTTCTTAGCTCTTTCTGATTTACTTATTTCACTCAGTATAACATTCTCAAGCTCCATCCATGTTGTCATAAATGTCACTATATCATCATTTCTTATGGCTGAGAAGTATCCCACTGTATATATGTACGACTTCTTTATCCAATCCTCTGTTGAGGAACACTGGTTATTTCCATGTCTGGCCACTGTGAACAATGCTGTAATGAACATGGGATATAAAAAGCTTTTGAAAGTATCATAGGATAATGCAAATAAACAAACATATCAATTTTACTAGTATAAAGTTTCATATTTGAGAAAAAATAAATATAACATCAATAAAGGTCTAAAAATGTTTCAATATTATATTTAAGTTGAGAATGTTACTAAAAATTTGGCTTTTAAAAAATATAAATTTAAAGACTTCCAGTTTAACTTTAACATGTAAAAACTTCAAAGTTTGTTTTTCTTCTTTTTTTTTTTTCTTTGTTACAGGAACAGAGAAACAGAGAGAGGGAAAGATAGGGACAGACAGGAAGGAAGAAAAGAGATGAGAAGGATCAATTTTTCATTGTGGCACCTTAGTTGTTCACTGATTGCTTTCTCATATGTGCCTTGACTGGGGGGCTACAGCAGACCGAGTGACCTCTTGCTCAAGCCAGTGACCTTGGGCTGAAGCTGGTGAGCCTTGCTGAAACCAGATTAGCCTGTGCTCAAGCTGGTGACCTTGGGGTTTCAAACCTCGGTTCTTCATGTTTCTGGGCAAGCATTTTCTTCTTTCTTCAACCAGAAACACCTGAACAAACTAAAAATCAATCACCTATCTTGGACTCATCAAGAAATTTAGGTTTCAAGGCAAAATGTCTCTTTGAAAGACATTTTGGGAGGCAGGTAAATCCAAAGGATGACAACTGGTAGGCTCCTCATCTGGAGAAGAAACAGGTGAAGTGGTAAACTTGGTAAATTTATAGAAAGAGTTATAAGGTAATCTTTATAAATTACTACAAGACAAGTATAAAAATGAAGGACAGAGTGAGAAACTCTTAGAGTCTGGAGTTTTGGGAGATTACATATATCTATGAGTTTCATTCCCAGGAAACAAACCATATTCTCAAGGTGAAGGAATACCAAAAAATCTCTCTTCCTGAATCTGTCATAGGAGATGACAATGGCATACTCTTCAGGAAAAATACCTTCTCAAAGCCTTATTGGACTCTGGAAAGGGTATTTTTCCAAAACTAGCCCCATCTGGCTTGCCTGTCTCACTGATGAAGATAAAAGCTAAGTAAAAAATAATAAAAAAAACAATAAAAAATGAAATAAAATAAAAATGCTTACAAAAGCTATAACTCAGTAACACAGTGCCACTGGAATACTAAACTTAAACAGAATTTTATAGAATGCTTTTCCTTCCCCAGATCTAACCATATGCAAAGAGATCTAATATAATAATAGATATGCAAGTCTTCATCTAAAGAGTAATTTTTAGGAAAGTCCAAAGACAGCATGGACAACCAAAGCAGGGATACTAGAAGACATTGAATTTTCTGGTGCCTACAGCCATAGCAAACATTATAAACAGAATTTCTAGTCATAATGACATAAATGCTCACACTAAGGTCTATTTACCTAAATTTCTAGTTTCTGATACATCCTGTCTGGCATTGAATAAAAATTAAAATTGTGTTAAAAGGCAAGATGAAACAGTCTGAAGAGACAAAGCAAGCATTAGAAACAAACAGATGTGAAGAAGATGTTGGGATTAATAGACAGGGGATTTAAAATAACTATGATTAATATGTTGAAGACTTTAATGGAAAAAGTAAATAAGTTATAAGCACAATGAGAAACACAAAAATTACGATAGGAATGCCAAAGAAGAATTAAAGACTATGCTGAGAATCCAAAAACACTCATTCACAGCTGAAGAATGCTATCAATGAGCTTTTCAGTGGACTCAACATGTCCTAGTAAAGAATCAATGATTTTGAAGTGACACCAACATATATACCTCCCAAGTTGAAATGCAGAGATAAAAGAACAATAAAAATATAAAATGTAACAACCAAGAAGTATGGGACAATTCCAAAAGGTGTAATATAAAGCTGACTAGGATATAAGTAGAAGACAGAGTAGAAAAAATGAAGCTCTAATGCAGGGGTACCCAAACTGCGGCCCTCTGAGGCCATTTATTTGGCCCCCACCGCACTTCCGCACTTCCGGAAGGGGCACCTCTTTCATTGGTGGTCAGTGAGAGGAGCACAGGATTCATGCACATCCATAGTTCCCATTGAAATACTGGTCAGTTTGTTGATTTAAATTTACTTGTTCTTTATTTTAAATATTGTATTTGTTCCTGTTTGTTTGTTTGTTTGTTTAAGTTGAGAACAGGTTTATTTCATGATGGGCAAATGAATGGTCCAACCAAGCAAATACTGGTTGTCTCGAAAATGGCTACATATCACTAAGATATCTGCAGAAAGAGTTTGTCCATATCCTACTAGCAAGTGGGTAGGCTTGCAGGCAAGTGAATAGGCTGTTGTGGTTTTGGTTGAGTCTCAAGTTGCAAGGGTAAGGAATGGAGGCACTAGCTCTCTCAGGGAGGAATTTGCCTGTGGTCAGGCTCTGGTCTGCACAATAAAGTCATCTCTCATCCCTTTTGCTCAATCGTAGTCTGCCAGAGTCCTGACGGAGAGCTCACTTCCACAGAAGAAGATAGCTCTCCACAGTCTTTGTTCCCATCTTGTTTTTTTACTTTAAAATAAGATATGTGCAGTGTGATAGGGATTTATTCACAGGTTTTTTTTTTATAGTCTGGCCCTCCAACAGTCTGAGGGACAGTGAACTGGCCCCCTCTGTAAAAAGTTTGGGGACCCGGGCTCTAATGGGTGAGAATGTTACAAAATTAATAAACACACATCCAGGAAGGTCACAATACATAAAAGCAGTACAGTCCCCCCAAAATTTATACCTAGGAGAATCAAATTCAAAGTACAGAAAAACAAGGAGATAGAAGCCAGAGAAAAAAATTACCTAAGAAACAGAAATAAGAAATACAATTGCATTCTCATTAGGAACAATGCAAAAAAAGAGAGTCATTATATATGTGTGTATGTGTGTGTGTGTGTGTATATATATATATATATATATATATATATATATATATATATATATATATAATTTATATATATATAATTTATATATATATATATATATATATGTAAAGTGTTGAAAACAATATTTACCAATGTAGATTCTTTTCTTTTTTTTTCTTTTTACAGAGACAGAGAGAGAGTCAGAGAGAGGAATAGATAGGGACAGACAGACAGGAACAGAGTTAGGTAGAACCATCAATCAATAGGTTTTTGTTGCCATCGCAACACCGTATTTGTTCATTGATTGCTTTCTCACATGTGCCTTGACCGGGTGCTTTCAGCAGACCGAGCAACCCCTTGCTGGAGCCAGCGACCTTGGGTTCAAGCTGATGAGCTTTTGCTCAAGCCAGATGGGCCTGCGCTCAAGCTGGTGCGCTCCGGGTCTCGAACCTGGGTCTTCTGCATCCCAGTCCGACGCTCTATCCACTGTGCCACCGCCTGATTAGGCTAGATTCTTTATCAGGAAGCTAATCCTTTATAAGTGAAGGAGAAATAAAGATTACTGTAGGTAAAACTTAGGAATTCATTGCAAGCAGCCCTACAAGAAATGTGAAAAGTTCTTCATGGGAAAGGACAATAAAAATGTCAGGAACTCAGACAACCATAAAGAAACATAAAGAAAGAAAGTGTCAGAGAAAGATTAAATATAGATAAAATTCAATCTTTAATTTTTTTATTCTTAATTAAGATAATCCAAAAGATAACTTTCTAAAGTATAAATAGTAATAACATATTGGGTGACTATTGAATATGGATAAGTGAAAGAAGTGACAGCAATGCTATAAGGAATAGAGTAGGGAGAAATTGGAAATATTCTGTAATAAGGTATATCTATTACAGATGAAGCAGTATAGTGTCATTTGAAGGTGGACTTATATTAGTTACAATATATATTGTAAATGACTTAAGAAGAAAGAATTATAATTAATATGCTAACAGGAGAGATTAAATCAAAATCAGATAAATCATGCAATGATGGGTAAAGAAACAAAGAACTAATTACGCATAAAACAATTATAAACATAGCAGATATTAGTTTAACTATATCATTAATTACTTTAAATGTGAATGATATTAATACTACAGTTATAAAACAGACTATCAGAAAAAAAATTAAAAAGGCAAAACTATATATTGCCTCAAGAAAATCCAATTTTAAATATTAAGTTTCACATAGGTCTAAAGAAAAGGATTAGATAAAGATACAGCATGATAATAAAAAAAGCAGATGTAGTCATATTAATTTAAGATCAATTAAACTTTGGAGCAAAGAAGTTAATCATGGATAAAGATAGACACTTAATAGTGATAAATGAGTCAATTCTCCAAGAAGATATCAAAGTCTTAAATGTGTATGCATTTAACAACAGAGAAAAAAATATGTGGAGAAAAACTTACATATTTTCAAGGTGACATAGACAAATCCACTAACATACTAGGAATTTTCACTACTTTCTATGGCCACAAATTAGATAATTCATATGAAAGGAACCAGGTCTCTGAAAGGCACAACCTACCAAAACCCACATAGTGAAAAATAGATACTCTACATAGGACAATATTTATTAAAGAAATTAAATTAATAACTAATAATCTTTTTTTAAAGTACTTTTATTTTCTTTTTTAAATTTTTATTTATTCATTTTAGAGAGGAGAGAGAGAGAGATAGAGAGAAAGATAGAAGGGGGGAGGAACAGGAAGCATCAACTCCCATATGTGCCTTGACCAGGCAGCCCAGGGTTTTGAACTGGCGACCTCAGCATTTCAAGGTCGACACTTGATCCACTGCACCACCACAAGTCAGGCAATAACTAATAATCTTTTAAGGAATAAATAACTACACCCACATGGTTTCATTGGTAAATTTTTCCAAATGTTTAAGGAAATCATGATATCAATTCTATACAGTATCTTCTAGAATATAGAAGCATAAGGAAAACTTCTTAATTCATTCTATTATCAGTAGCTTAATACCAAAGAAGATACTTAAAGAAAATAAAAACCATGAACTAATGATTCTATAAATGCAAAAAATCCTCAACAACTTATCAGTAGATAAAATTCAGTAATATTTCAAAACAATTATATTTCACACCCAAGTGGGATTTATTTCAAGTATTCAGGGCTGTTTCAACATGCAAAAATCAATGACCCACCACATTAACAATTGAAACAGAAAGATAATTTGACAATATCCAATACCCATTAAGAACAAAAACTCTCAGCATACTAGGAATAGAGAACTTTCTCACCTTAATAAAGAACATCTATAAGAACATAGTGAACATTGTATTTAATGGTGAGACACTCCACGCTTCCCTTCTTCCCAAGGATGAGAACAGGTCAAAAGTGCCATTTCTCATTACTGCTATGTAACGCCATGCCAGAAGTTCTATGTAGTGTGTGGTAAGACAAGAAAAAAAATGTATACAGATTGGGAAGGAACCATAAAACTGCCTTCAGTTTCAAAAATCAGGATAATATTTGTACAAATTCTCAAGAATCAATGAAGAAATTCTTAGAACTAATAATCCAGTACAGCAAGTTAATAGGCCACAAAGTTATATAAAACTTAATTACTTAAAACCAAACCAATCCTGCAAGAGATTTTAAGGGGCCTAGTGTGAACAGTTCAAAGGGAGAAAAGAATATAGCAAAAAAAAAGAAAAATACAGCTTTAAAGAATAAAATGTCAATAAACAACTACATATCAATAATAACCTTAAATGTAAATGGACTAAATGATCCAATCAAAAGACATAGGGTAGCAGCGTGGATAAAAAAACAGGACCCATACATATGCTGTCTACAAGAGACACACCTTAAAACAAAAGATGCTCATAGACTGAAGGTAAAAGGATGGAAAAAAATATTTCATGCAAATGGAAATGAAAAAAAAGCCGGGGTAGCAGTACTTATATCTGACAAAATGGACTTTAAAACAAAGACTGTAGTAAGAGATAAAGAAGGACACTACATAATGATAAAGGGAACAATTCAACAGGAAGATATAACTATTATAAATATCTACGCACCAAATATAGGAGCCCCGACATTCATAAAGCAGACTTTGATGGACATTAAGGGCGAGATTAACAGTAATACTATCATAGTAGGGGATTTCAATACCCCACTAACAACACTGGATAGATCCACAAGAAAGAAAATCAATAAAGAAACAGCAGACTTAAAGGATACACTAGATCAACTTGATTTAATAGATATATTCAGAACTTTTCACCCTAAAGCAGTAGAATATACATTCTTCTCAAGCGCTCATGGTACGTTTTCTAGGATAGACCACATGTTAGGACACAAAAAAGGCCTCAACACATTTAAGAAGATTGAAATTATATCAAGCATTTTCTCTGATCACAATGCCATGAAACTAGAAATCAACCACAAAAGAAAAACTGAAAAATACTCAAACACTTGGAAACTAAATAGCATGTTATTAAATAATGAATGGATTAACATTGAGATCAAGAAGAAATAAAAAAGTTTCTAGAAACAAATGATAACGAGCATACGTCAACTCAAAATCTATGGGACACAGCAAAAGCAGTCCTGAGAGGGAAGTTTATTGCACTACAGGCATATCATAAGAAGCTAGAAAAAGAACATATAAGAAACTTAACCCTGCAGCTAAAAGAACTTGAAAAACAACAACAAATAAAATGCAGGACAAGTAGAAGGAAGGAAATAATAAAGATCAGAGCAGAAATAAATGACATAGAGGCTAAGGAAACAATACAGAGGATCAATGAAACCAGAAGCTGGTTCTTCGAAAAGGTAAACAAGATTGATGAACCCTTAACTAGACTCATCAAGAAAAAAAGAGAGAGGTCTCAAATAGATAAAATTAGAAAGGACACTGGAGATATTACAACTAATTCAACAGAGATACAAAGCATTGTAAGAAAATACTATGAAGAACTCTATGCCAAAAAATTTGACAATCTAGATGAAATGGACAAATTTCTTGAATCATATAAACTTCCAAAAATCAATCTGGAAGAATCAGAGCACCTGAACAGACCAATTACAACAGAGGAGATTGAAACAGTTATCAAAAAACTCCCAAAAAAGAAAAGTCCTGGGCCTGATGGCTTCACAAGTGAATTCTATCAAAAATTCAAAGAAGAATTAACTCCTATCCTCCTCAAGCTATTTCAAAAAATTCAAGAGGAAGGCAGACTTCCAAACTCCTTTTATGAGGCGAGCATAATTCTGATCCCCAAACTGGGCAAAGACAACACAAAGAAAGAAAATTATAGGCCTATATCCCTGATGAATTTAGACGCTAAAATTCTCAACAAAATATTAGCCAACCGGATTCAGCAATATATGAAAAAAATCATACACCATGACCAAGTGGGATTTATTCTGGAGAGGCAAGGCTGGTACAATATTCGCAAATCAATCAATGTGATTCATCACATAAACAAAAGGAAGGACAAAAATCACATGATAATTTCAATAGATGCAGAAAAGGCATTTGATAAAATCCAGCACCCATTCATGCTTAAAACTCTCAATAAAGTGGGAATACAAGGAACATTCCTTAACATGATAAAGGCCATCTACGACAAACCCACAGCAAACATCATACTTAATGGACAAAAATTAAAAGCAATCCCCTTAAGATCAGGAACCAGGCAGGGTTGCCCACTTTCACCACTTTTATTCAACATAGTTCTGGAAGTCCTAGCTACAGCAATCAGACAAAAAGAAGAAATAAAAGGCATCCAAATTGGAAAAGAAGAAGTAAAACTGTCACTATTTGCAGATGATATGATATTGTACATAGAAAACCCTAAAGTCTCAGTTAAAAAAACTACTGGACCTTATAAATGAATTCAGCAAGGTGGCAAGATATAAAATTAATACCCAGAAATCAGAGGCATTTCTATATACAAACAATGAACTGTCAGCAAAAGAAATTAAGGAATCAATCCCCTTCACTATTGCAGCCAAAAAAATAAAATACCTAGGAGTAAATTTAACCAAGGAGGTTAAGGACTTGTACTCGGAAAATTATAAAACATTGATAAAAGAAATCAAGGAAGATACAAACAAGTGGAAGCATATACCGTGCTCATGGCTAGGAAGAATAAACATCATTAAAATGTCTATATTACCCAAAGCAATTTATAAATTCAATGCAATACCAATTAAAATACCAATGACATACTTCAAAGATATAGAAAACATACTCCAAAAATTTATATGGAACCAAAAAAGAACACGAATAGCCTCGGCAATCTTAAAAAGAAAAAATAAAGCAGGAGGCATCACTCTTCCGGATATCAAGGTTTACTACAAGGCCATTATACTCAAGACTGCCTGGTACTGGCATAAGAACAGGCACAGTGATCAATGGAACAGAACAGAAAACCCAGAAATAAACCCACAGCTTTATGGACAACTGATATTTGACAAAGGAGGAAAGAACATACAATGGAGTAAAGATAGCCTCTTTAACAAATGGTGCTGGGAAAATTGGACATCTACCTGCAAAAAAATGAAACTAGACCATCAACTTACTCCATGCACAAAAACAAATTCAAAATGGATAAAGGAATTAAACATAAGCCGTTAAACTATAAGCATCGTAGAAGAAAACATAGGCAGCAAGCTCTCCGACATCTGTAGCAGCAATTTATTTGCCGATTTATCTCCACGAGCAAATGAAATAAAAGGCAAGATAAACAAATGGGACTACATCAAACTAAAAAGCTTTTGCACAGCTAAAGACAATAAGAACAGAATAAAAAGACAAACTACACAATGGGAGAACATATTCGACAGCACGTCTGATAAGGGGTTAATAACCAAAATTTATAAAGAACTTATAAAACTCAACACCAGGAAGACAAACAATCCAATCAAAAAATGGGCAAAAGAAATGAATAGAAATTTTACCAAAGAAGACATACAGATGGCCAAAAGACATATGAAAAAATGCTCAACATCACTAATTATTAGAGAAATGCAAATTAAAACCACAATGAGATATCACCTCACACCAGTCAGAATGGCGCTCATCAGCAAAACAACACAGAACAAGTGCTGGCGAGGATGTGGAGAAAAGGGAACCCTTCTGCACTGCTGGTGGGAATGCAGACTGGTGCAGTCACTGTGGAAAACAGTTTGGAGATTCCTCAAAAAATTAAAAGTCGAACTGCCTTTTGACCCAGCTATCCCACTTTTAGGAATATACCCTAAGAACACCATAACACTGTTCGAAAAGAAGAAATGCGCCCCCATGTTTGTGGCAGCATTGTTCACAATAGCGAAGAGCTGGAAACAGCCCAAGTGTCCGTCAGAAGACGAGTGGATTAAAAAGCTTTGGTATATATATACTATGGAACAATATTCAGCCATAAGAAATGATGACATCGGATCATTTATAACAAAATGGATGTACCTTGATAACATTATACGGAGTGAAATAAGTAAATCAGAAAAAAAGAAAAACTGAGAACAGCATGATTTCAAACATAGGTGGGACATTAAAATGAGACTACGAGACACGTACAAGAGTGTGGTGGTTACGGGATGGGGGGAGGGAGGGGAGGGTGGGATAGGGAGAAGGGGAGGGACACAGGGAAAAACAGATAGAAGGTGACAGAGGACAATTTGACTTTGGGTAATGGGTATGCAGCACAATTGAATGATGGGATAATCTGGAGATGTTTTCATTGTACATATGTACCCTGATTTATTGGTGTCACCCCATTAAAGTTAATAAAAATAAATAAATAAATAAATTAAAAAAAAAACTTAATTACTTTCTATACACTATCAATAAAAAATTTGAAGTTAAAATCAATAGCATTTATAAGAGCATCCCAAAAATAAATATATAGTTATAAATTGAACAAATTATGGGTAGAATCTTTATGTGAAAACTACAGACTTATAATTTAAAACAATCCAACAAGATTTAAATAAATGGAGAAATGTTTTATATTTGTAGATTGGAGGACAATAGTACATCAATTCTCCCCAATATGATGTACAGATTCAATGCAATCTCAACCAAATTCCCAGGAACCTGTTTTGCAAGTAAAATGTAATTAATTTGCCTTCTAGGAAGTGAAGTTTAATTCCATACTCTTTAAGTGTTGTCTTCATATTTTGACTTCTCTCTAAAGAGTATGTTATGAAAACGGGGAAGAAGATAACTTAAAAGTGGAGAAACATGACAAACCACTACCTCGGCCAGGAGATCAAGGTTAATAGCAACTGTAAGATCAGATCCCATGTACACTTGATGTAATGTGCTAAAAACAGCACTTCACCTTTGGTCTTCCTTAGAAAATCTCATAACCACAGTCTCATCGTGAGGAAAACATTAAAATGTCTAAGTCTAATTGAGACCATTTTAATTGAGAAACTTTCTACAGCATACCTGCACAGCACTCCCCATAGCTTTCAAGTTCATAAAGACAAGGAACGTCTGGGAAACTCTTATAGCCAAGTGAAGCCTAAGGAGACATGGTGACTAACTACAATATGGTATCTTGAATATGATCCTGGAACTGAAATGGAACACTAAGTGAAAGTTAATAAAATCTGAATGAGATGCGGACTTGTGGTAATAATGTTTCAATATTGCTTAATTAATTATAACAAATACATCAAACAAATGTGAGATGTTAATTATAAGAGGAACTGAGTTCAGTATATGAAAACTTTACTCTCTTTGCAACAATTCTGTAAATTTATTATAAAATAAAAACATTTCATTTAAAAATATATCATATATCTGTTCAGTAAAAACATCTAAAAGCAGTGATGTCTCAAGTGCAATTGGTACACCTAGCACACTGGTCTGAGTTTTCAACTACCATTTGCCACTAGAAAGAACTTGAATACCTTGAGAAATGGCTGAATATAGATCTATGACATGAAAAATGCCAGTGAGACTGATGGGTTTTGTTATACATGAAGTATACAACCACTAAAGGAATCATGTAAAACAAAACTGAATGCAGCTTGAAAGAGCTCCTGTTGGTCAATTCTGGTGCAATTTGAGCATCAAAGTAAATAGTTATAGTAATCATTAAGTGATAAAAAGCATGTAAATTAATAGCAATATATAAGAAGACATATATTGAGATAGAAAGGAAGAGAAAGAACATTCTATGCACATTTAGTTCACTTAGGTACTAAACAATCCAATACATTTAAGAAACTCTGAGCAGTGATTAATTTGAACTTCACTAGCCCAAAGTTAATCTTTTTGTGTGTACACATTTATACACACAATGCACAAATATAAACATAAATTAAGATTTTAGAAACAATGTAAAAACAAAATCTAGTAAACCCTGCAGGTAAGTACATATATCAGAAGTATTAATTTAAAATTAGGCATTTAAGCATCTTAAATCATAAAGAGTATTTTACTGTATTTAGTAAAAATAAACTGAACTAAAACATATAAATTATTCAAAAATGTACCGAGTACACAATATATTTTATATAATTATTATTTAATAATAATCATAAAATGGAAATGCTTTGAAAAGACATAGTGCTTTTTATAACTATTCTCTTTTTATACCTATTCATTTATACCTATTCTCAAACTCAGTTGTTTTTAAATAATTTTCCCCATAAAATTTACTGTATACATTTTCATCTGTAGTATATGTAGGTTATTTAAAGGACATAGAGATGCAATTTTTTTATACCAGTAATTTTCACCTTAATTTTGAATCTGGCTTTCAAGAAATATGTGATTCTACATTCTATAGTATTTTTAAAAAAACATTTCACTGTTTTCATTTCATTATATGATATTGCACAGCTATTATTTCTCATACTTTAGGCTTGTTTCAGCAAGATAAACTTCAGAAAATGTGATTCACTTTTCCCTGGTATATAACATTACTGGGTACATAGAGTTATATGTTCAATAAATTATTTTCAGGTTCACTTTTTATTAAAAAAACCATATTTGTTCAATATTCTTTTCAGTCTAGAGCAAAGCCAATGTATGAAGAATTATTAGTGTTTATGTAAATCACATACCAATGAACATAACCAATTGAATATTGAATCTCTAAGAAGCAATGATAATTATTTGTTTTCAATTAACCATTTAGATTATCAGTAAAGTTTTTCAATAAAATTAAAAAAAGGTATACATGCAACATAAAATAGTATCATAGTATATTAATATCAACTTTGTTCCATACATTTTTATTGGTAACATTTTTATTATAGAAATATTTTATTTTATAGAAATATATTATTATAAAGTATTTATTATAAAAATAATTTTAAAAAACTTCCTACTACTTTTTTACCATTCATTATGGTGATCAATATGAACAGATTGCAAATACCAAATGTTTGACTTCCTGTGTTTGGAAATTTCCATGCATTGGTCTTAAAACTTCCAACAGTAAAAGTGGACATCGTGATAAATCAAATAAAAATTACTTACGTAGTGGTAAAATTAGTCAGCTAAAATTGAATATTTCAAGTTAAAAGACGTTTGAAAATGTGTTTCTCTCTTTGTGTTTTTCTCTTCAAGTACAAAATGTGATTCCTTGGTAGTCTCAGACCTGTGGGGGGAAAAATCAAGCAGAGGGAATTGAAGACATTTTGAAAGGTTTTCATAAAGGATTCCAAAATGAAGAATGATGAACACTAAGACCTTGTTATCATGGTGACATAGGAAAACTTCATCAGTTCAACAGTTTCATATAGTTTTTCTATTTCTAATCTCCTACCTAGAAAATGATCCAAAAATAGAAGAAAGGGCAAAGTGGAAGTGAACTTATGTTTATTAAGTACCAGCTTCTGTGTTAAGATCCTTTATATTCTCGACTATTCAGAGATAATATACCCCATTTAAAATTTTTTTAGAGAAAGTTTATCAAAAGGTAGCAAAGTAATTTTCAGAACGCTAATGCTGATATATCTGATTTTGAGCAAAGTGAATGTAAATCCACCTAGACATTTATAGAAGGCAACAAGGTACCTTATTAACAATTCTGAGCATTGGAAGGATTCAAAGAAATATCTTGAATGAATATGACTCTGAAATGCACTGTGGTCAAAAGGATACCAGTTTACATTTCAAATACTATATAACACAATTTAAAATTAACACTGCAAGGCCTGACCTGTGGTGGCGCAGTGGATAAAGCATTGACCTGGGAACACTGAGGTCGCCAGTTCAAAACCCTGCACTGGTCTGGTCAAGGCACATACGGGAGTTGATGCTTCCAGCTCCTCCACCCTTTCTCTCTCTCTCTCTCTCTCTCTCTCTCTCTCTCTCTCTCTCTCTCTCTCTCTCTCTGTGTGTGTGTATGTGTGTCTCCTCTCTAAAATGAATAAAATAAAATAAACATTAACACTGTAATAAGAGATATCAATTTTACAAATCTCACATAAGCATGATAATTGCTAAGGCAATGATATATTTGAGAAAGTACACTTAAACCATCTCTGTCATCTTCACTGAATACCAAACAAGAAAACACATTTGTAAATTATAGTATGAACAATTCTGTAGCAAACACTGCTACTATCAGCATATTTTTTTTCTTTTACCTTTCAGTAAAGAACCCTCTAAGTTTAATTTAAGTATATACTATGTAGTTATCAACCATTTCTAGCTTCTCTTGCATATAAATATGTCATTGACTTAAGCCCATCCTGCAGGATGAGCTAGAGAGATGTGTGTAAATTTTGATGATAGTTACACTGAATTTCCTGCATAATATTTTCTGGGGGATGGGAGATAGATAAAGCAATGGGTCCTCTTCACCCATGCAGATAAGAAGACTACTCAGCAGAATGACACCACAACAAGAATGCGACCACATTATGGTAGCCTGGACCCTTGTAACACATTACTGAGAACCACTGCCCTAACAGCCTGCATTGCTCAACAACTAACAAGAGAATAAGCAATCTGTGTAAACTGTTATTCAAGCAGTTTAGCTGATACTTCATTAATAAAATATTAACTATGTTTTATTTTTTTACTCCTGTTCTCTTCTTGGCCCTCTTCCCATTACTTTTCTGATAGCATGATAGCTTATAAGTCATTCTATGCTCACACCTAAAAAAAAAAAAAGATGTGAAAAAACACCACAGGGAAAAGCAAACTTCATCATATTAATTACTTATAAAGATATCCTAGTAAGTTTATGGGAATAACAACAGTTAATATTTTAGTATTACTATGTGCCAGACAAAATCCTGGATTTTTACACATATAAACTATATGTTATAAATACTAGCATCATTTCTATCTCTCAAATGAAGAAAGCAAGGTTCAGAGTGGTTAACTAACAAGTCTGTAAATTAGTGAGTGGACATGTAGGTATTCAATCCTAGTCTGAGTTCAGACTTTAAATAATTCTTAATAAGGAAATCAAGTTATAGGCAATAGACATAAGAAAATATGGGTAAGAAACTATAAAAGTCCCTACCAATGGGATTTCAAAAGAAAGATTAATGGTTAGCAGACAAGTTTAGCAAAAAAGCAGATAATATTAACATTTGAAAATAATATATCAGTAGAGTAGAAAGTATACAGTTAGATTAGTCATATTAGAAAAGTCTTCATAGAGGATTAGAAATATTTGGTGAAAAGATGGAAGCATTAAATATAAATTATGGTTTTCAAAACTTCAATAGAAAAGTAATGAGAAACTGATAGTTTCAAAGGGGATTGTAATATAGAATAAAAGATGATTAATTTTTTAGTATAAGAAAGGATCTTTTCTTTAAAGTAAAGTTGAAATATATTGACAAAAGTTGCCTAGATAAAAAGCAAAAATGCTCATGGGACTTAATTGTTATTTTCTTTTTGATTAGCACCCATGACTTCTACCAAAATTATGTAGTGGCCCTAGAAAAAGCATGTATGTCTATGTACATATATATCAATATTTACCTATCTATAGACAGTCATACATATAGAAAAAGAGAGAGAGAAAAATGTGTGTGAAGATATGAAACTATTTCCCTATATAATTATACAATAACCAATTGAAAAATTTCCTGTAAAAAATGCTCCACAAAGCAATGTGTTCTCATAACTTTGCTTGGTTTTAATTACTTATTTTGCTAAAACCAGTAATGACTTAAAATACCAGAAGTAAATAATTTTTACAAAATCCAATGCAAACTATTCTAAATCATATAGACTTACATGATTACTACATGCTAGAGGGATCCATGGAAACATAAAATGTTCTCAAAATATTATACAATTTTTACCACTCATTTATGCCTTAATAGTATAATCTCATTTAAAAATTTCTTCAGTGAAGAATTAATGTTATGTTCTAGTTTTCATGGAATTTATGATTATAAATTTACCATAGCAAGTATAGCCTTTATTATTTCACATTTATGTTGTTCAAATTGTTGACTCTATCCCATGTCCGTATGCCTATGCTCAGAGATTGTATCAAATACTTTAATGTAAGGACTGTTTTTTATATTTAAATTTTTAGCACCCCATGATAATCAAAATTTCATTCACTTTCTATTCTCAAAAGTTATTTTAAGCATATATCATAAAGTTATAATTTCTCTCAAATTGACTTACTAAATACCCTTCACAAGATGGTTTACACAAAATATATAAAAGCTGCAGAAAAACAAAATAAATATAACTGGTTATTTGTTTACCAAGAAAGCTCAAACATTTTGGTATAAAAATAATTTTACATTAATAAAATCAATACATCATGGTGTACAATGCAAATTTTACATGCATTTATCAGAAAATTATTAAGACTAAAGAAAATTAAGAGTTGAAGTCATTGCTTTAAGATCTGCCCCATGGGATCCTTGTAGGTACATATGTGATCACTTGTTTCTAGATCAGTAATTTTTTTTCAGAAGAGAAAAATCAAAATGTGAATAAAAATATTTGCATTATGCTTATATGTGCAAAATTCTTGTCCTTTAAATTATCTTTTACATTTACTCATTTGGGGCTTTATTATACAAATGTACTATTTAAGAAAAGCCCACCTCCTTGTTTAAAACAGCTTTGTTCACTGTTCCCAAATAGATCTCCAATTTGTATATGTGATTTGTTGATTATTTTGAAAAATTAGTGATAAAGCAGATAGGTTTAAAAGAAAGAAAGAGCCTGTGGTGGCACAGTGGATAAAGCATTGACCTGGAATGCTGAGGTCACCAATTTGAAACCCTGGGCTTGCCTGGTCAAGGAACATATGGGAGTTGATGCTTCCTGCTCCTCCCCCTTCTCTCTCTCTCTTCTCTCTCTAAAATGAATAAATAAAAATCTTAAAAAAGAAAGATAAAGAAGAGGAGGTAAAGGGAAGAGATGAAGAAAAAGGAGTAGAAAGAGAAGCCTATGACAATGCTACACAGAGCTCTAAAAAGTCTTATAACCTAGAATTTAGCTTACTGCCAGGTGTTTTTATTTTCTTGTTTGTGTGATTACATGCATCCCTCAAGCTGAAGTTGCTAAACAGTTTTCAACCTACAACACCTCTCCCTACTAAAGTTTTTAATGTGTGCATTTTTCAGCCAACCATCCACTCATCTAATAAATGAATAATTACTATATATAAACTTAGATGTCTCCCTAACATAATAATCTCAAAACAGGCACAGTTTTTGTATAAATTTTTATGATTTTCTACTTAAGAATATTGCTGAGATGCAGGGGAAGGTAAAATAATATATAAAGGGATAGATGTTGATGGAGGGAGACTTGACTTGGGGTGATGAACACACAACATAATGTACAGATTATGTGTTATAGAATAGTGCACCTGAAATCTGCATGGTTTTACTAACCAGTGCCATCCCAATAAATTCAATTAAGTTTTAAAATAAAATAAAAAAATAAAACATAATATTTTATGATTATTCTAAATGATTTAAAAAGTTGATATACTTCATAATGTTTCCATCAAAAATTACAGCCAAAATCTTGGCATTTTGGTGTTGTAATCTAGGCATCTGAGAAATCTGAATCAAGTACGTTTCTCAAGTAATTTGTAATCATGTGTCAACACATACTCTGATTTTAAGTGAGATTAAATACATTCATTAATCTATAACACAACTTTAACATAAAGATTAACATATAACAATACATGAACTGGTCAAAGAGCTGCTTCTTTCAATGCCTGATCAAAAAAGTTAAAATCATTCACAAAAAATATTTATTTACTACTTTCCTGAAACTATACACTTTTGTGAATAAAGTAGTGGTACCATTCTATCCTCACAACCAAGCCAAAATTATCACTTATATTTCAGAATAGTCTGATTGTTATCAAGGAATCATGAATACAATTTAATTTTCTTCTCTGATTTCAGTTAACTAACTAATAAATTAATTCTACTGTAATCAAGGAAATGAAATGTACATAATAGCATGTTCATAGAAAAAAATGACATATTAATGTGTCATCTAACAACTTAAATGCAGTATTTTTTTTTTTTTTTTTGCGAGAGATAGAGAAAGGGGTGGGAGACAGGACGGGAGAGAGATGAGAAGTTTCAACAAATAGCTGTGGCACCTTAGTTATTCATTGATTGTGTTCTCATACATGCCTTGACCAGGAAGAGAGGGCACTCCAGTTGAGCCAGCGATCCCCTGCTCAAGCCAGTGACCTTGGGCTCAAACCAGTGACCATGGGGTAATGTCCTTTAGCCTGCACTCAAGCTAGCAATCCCGTGCTCAAGATGGCAACCCTGGGGTTTTGAACCTGAGTCCTCAACGTCCCAGACTGATACTCTCCACTGCACCACTGCCTAGTCAGGCTAAATGCAGTCATTTTTAAAACATTTTTTAGAGAAGGTTTCGGGTATTCTGTAATTCACTGAGGAGTACAGGGATGTGTGAGTTTGTGGAAACAGAAATAATGGACAACTCATCCCAACTTCAATGTGTGCAGCTCAATCCTTAGTACAATTTAACTTGGAATTATATAATTTAATAAAAAAAACCATCTGTAATTGGCATTTTGAAAACTTTAATGTAGTGATTGTAATAAACATAGTGACTTGTTAATCTTTTATTTTAATGTTTTATTTATTTATTTTACAGGGACAGAGAGAGAGTCAGAGAGAGGGATAGAGAGGGACAGACAGACAGGAACAGAGAGAAATGAGAAGCATCAATCATTAGTTATTCGTTGCCATTGCAACACCATATTTGTTCATTGATTGTTTTCTCGCACGTGCCTTGACTGCGGGCCTTCAGCAGACCAAGACACCACTTGCTGGAGCCAGGGACCTTGGGTCCAAGCTGGCGAGCTTTTGCTCAAGCCAGGTGGGTCCACACTCAAGCTGGCGACCTTGGGGTCTTGAACCTGGGTCTTGCGCATCCCAGTCCGATGCTCTATCCACTGCGCCACCACCTGGTCAGGCATGACTTGTTAATCTTGGTATTAATCCTGGCTCTGCCACTTAGTTTAGTGACCTTAAAATAGTGTGTTCTCTCTTATCCTCTGATGATGAGATTATTTATTCTGCCTTCTTTAAAGGCATCTTATAGACAATTCCCCATACTTCCCAATGAAAATATTGGTCCTAATATTGATAAATTGAGGACTGAAAATACCGTTTTGTATTTCTCCGTAACTGTTCATGTTGATTTTTATGGTCAGGAGTATAAACAAATTCTGAATTTTCGTGATTTCTTGTGGAACATTATTTTAACAATTATACTAATGTGTCAGTTCTTTTTATGAACTTCAAGACTCATATCCTCTATGAGTTCTTAATTAAAAGATTGTTTTTTGAAGCCACAATTATCAAACCAGGTTCTCAGTATTACCCTTCCCAAGGGATGTTTTATTACTTATTTTACTACTTGAACTTTTGGAAATGACTTCATAAGGTCTCTCTCATTCAGGGGACAGGAGCATAAGGCAACCAATATTACTGAAAGCTTAGATGTTTTATTTTACAAAGAAAGTGACAAATCAAGACAAATTTATAATTTTGACACCTAGCCTAAAATTTCCATTTTATATTAATTGGTTTCAACATGTAAGCCTAAAGGCATAGATGTTCTTTATGACAGTTTAATTGGATGCTTTAGATCTAAACCTGAAATCAAGGTTTTTGATCTAAAATGCAAACTAATAATAAAATAAAAATATTTTTATTTAACTAATGGGAAAAATCTTAAGAAATATATTTTGTGGCAGAGTCAGAATGAATGGAATATTTACTATTTTATGTTTAGAATATTTTGGTATTAAGTTCTATACTTAGCAGAGATCTTAGCAGTTCTTATGAACACTGTTGATGCAGAGGTAATTATAATGCTGTAAAAATAATACTATTATGTCAAGATGGTATTCATTTCTATATTGTGATAAAAAAGAATATAATAAAATATAATTATTTTAAATAGAAATATGATAAACCCATTTAAGACCAGTGTTTCTTTTTTTTATTTTTTTAAATTTTTTTTAAATTTCTTTTTATTTTATTCATTTTAAAGAGGAGACACAGAGTGAGAGAGAGAGAAAGAGATAGAGAAAGTGGGGAGGAGCTGGAAGCATCAACTCCCATATGTGCCTTGACCAGACCAGTGCAGGGTCTTGAACTGGCGACCTCAGTGATCCCAGGTCGACGCTTTATTCACTGCGCCACCACAGGTCAGGCCAGACCAGTGTTTCTTTTTTAAATTTGCAAACATAACAATGTTATTGCATATGTTATATACTTTAAATAATGCAGTTAAAATATATTCATAGCTAGCAGAAAAAGTTATATATTAGGTATACCTTCTCAGAATCATACTTCTTGCTCATATATCATTTCATCATTATCTTACAATTACCCAAGCTCCTTTTTATAATAACCTTAAGCCAAATTACCTAAATTGTTAAAACAGTGTGGACTTCATAAATTCTTGTGGCAGACCTCATTGATTTCAAAATTACATGGTCATTAATTGCCAGTAATATTTTCTAATTAAGGTAAAATTGATTATAGTTCAAGTGATATTTCTTTATTGTTTAAGAAACCACTGTTTCTAGTCCAGAAGCTGTGACATTATTTTTATTCTACTACTCTCAGGGCAATTAATAATCAATTCTGCTCTTGTTCTTTTTAATTTATACAATATTAAGGATGAAATTATCTGCTGTGTGTGTTAGAAAAGACACTGCAAATTAGAATTTTAAATGTTAACAAAAATCTCTTTTTATGGCTTTGAATTTTCAAAATGTAAAGGAATCATGAAGGTTTAAGTCCATTTTAAAATCAATTATGTAACAAATGCCCTTTTATCTGGGTACACATTCATAACAATTTTATTGATTGCATCTGTTAGAATAATCTGCAGACCAAAGATGCAACATTGACTTACTTTCATATTTGACCCTGCAGGTCTCATAAGTACAAGGGCAATTTTCTGCAAGACAAAGAAGACAAAGGCTATTTTTTTCCTGTTCCCTGATTCAACAGCATGGAGAGTGAATTGAAGTCTCAACATTTTTTTTTTCAACTATAAAGACCTCATAAAGGCAAATGGAATATTGTCTTAGTTTCACTTTGAAAATTTATCACTGGCATTGCTATTCAAAGTCATAATATGATTGATAATATTTATAAATTGTTAAATGATGAAAAATAAAAATAGAACTTTACCTATAATTTATTATATCATTTTGCTTTAATGGCATAAAGTCATAACTTATTTGGAAGTCTGTAATAATAAAAATATCTCAAAATTCATATATTGGCAATTAGGGGGATAATGAATATTGTGCTGCCCCCTGAAGCCAAGAGATAAGTTCAAAACATATGCTATTTCTCTTGCACCTAAGGAATTTCATTTTCACTGTAATTCTCTTCAACAAATATTTATTTTATTTATATGTCAGTTAAAATTTACATTCAATATTATTTTATATTAGTTTCTGGTGTACAGCATAGTGGTTAAAGATTTATATAACTTACAAAATGATCCCCTCTATAAGTCTAGTACCCAGCTGTCACTATCCATAGTTATTAAAATATTATTGATTATTTTCTCTATGCAATACTTTATGTCTTCGTAACTACTTTAAAACTACACATTTATATTCATTAATCTTTTCACCTTTTCATTTAGTCCCCCAAATCTCCACCTACCTATCAACCATCAGTTTGTTCTTTGTACCTGTAAGATTTGTCTTTCTCTGCTTGACTTATTTCACTTTGCATAATACTCTATAAGTTTATCTATGTTGTTGCAAATGTAATTTTTTATTCTTTCTTATAGCTAAGTAATATGTTAATATATTATATTATGTACCACCGCTTTTTATCAACTTACCTATTGGTGGGCACTTGGGTTGCTTCCATCTCTTGGCTATTGTAAATAACGCTGCAATAAACATAAGGGTGCACATATCTTCTTGAATTAGAGTTTTTACTTTCTTCAGATAAATACCCAGGAATGAAAGTTCTGGGTCATAGGTCGTTCTAGTTTTACTCTCTGAGGAACCATCACACTTTTCTTTATAGCAATTGTACAAATTTGCCATCCTAATACCAATGCATGACAGTTCTCTTTGCTGCACATTCTCAACAACTCCTTTTGCTGATATGCTGATGAGCGCCATTCGGACAGGTGTGTGATGGTATCTCATTGTGGTTTTAATTTGCATTTCTCTGATGATTAGTGACGTGAAGCATCTTTTCATATATCTATTGGCCATCTGTATATCCTCTTTGGAGAAGTGTCTGTTTAGGACCTCTGCCCATTTTTTAACTAAATTGCTTTTTTTTTTTTTTAGTGTTAAGTCACATAAATTCTTTAAAAATTTTAGATATTAACCCCTTATCAAATGTATTTTTGGCAAATATGTTCTCCCAATTGGTAGGATGACTTTATTTATTTATTTATTATTTTTATTCTTGTCCAAACTTTTACTTTTATTAGATTGAAGATTAGAAATCCAGTAATTCTATTAAAAAACAGTAATTTTGCTAGTATAATTGCTTTTACAACTTATTTTTATTCATACATTATTTGTTTAGCAAGTATCTATTTTATGCCTACTCTGCACCAGCACCACGTAGGTCTTAGTGATTCTACAGTGAACAAGACAAAGTTCCAGTATTTTTGGAGTTTATAATCCGGATCAACCAAACAACCAAAAAAGAGCATATACATATCTATGTAATATAATTTCTAATAGTGATTAATGCTATAAAAAGATTAAACAGGGTAAAGGGCCTGCACGTGACAATTCATGGCATGATGCAGAACATAATTGTAGGCGGTTTAAGCTGGAGGTCAGGGTCAACTTGACTTAAAATAAAGATCCTTGACAGCTCTGTAAAAATCTCAGAGAAGAGCTTTACAAGCAGAGGAACAAGCAAATACAAAGTCCCTGAGGCAGAAACAAGCTTGGTGAAGTGAAAAAGAGCAAGTGTGGCTGCAATGAGTGAAGAAGAAATAGCTGGAGTTGACATTGGAGATGAGGCCGAATAGTAGATGATGCAGGACCTCAAAGGCCATATAGTAAAGTGTGTGAATTTTATTGTAAATGTGAGGGAAGTGTGATGGAGATTTTTAAGCAATAAATTAATTTGACTCTAAATTAGGGTTTAAAATTAAGCTCTCTTTATTGTTCTAAGAACAGTCTGGGGTGAGGAGGGGCTGCAGGTGTGTTTAGAAACCAGGAGAGTAGCTACAAAGCTATGGCTTGATCTACTTTCTAGAAGAATTCCATTTAACTTAGTTTTTTACTTCAGTTTTCATATTTTTAATTGCTAAGATTATATTTCATTTTTATAACATTTTTTTCTTCTTAAATAAAATTTCTTATTTTATTATAGAGGATATTACAGTTAATTTTTGAAATTTCATTTTCTCTGATTTTTTTCTGTTAATAACAAGTGTGCTTAATATATTTATTATTAATTTTTTGTTGTAGTAAACAGCATAGATAAAAGGCAGACTTCCTGGCCTGACCAGGTGGTGGCGCAGTGGATGGAACTTTGGCACAGAGGATGGTGCTCAGAGGACCCAGTTTCAAAACCTCGAGGTTGCTGCCTTGTGCATGGGCTTATCTGGCTTGAGCATGGGCTCACCAGTTTAAGCGAGTGCAGGGTCACTCGCTTTAGCAAGGGGTCACTCACTCTGCTGTAGCCCCCCAGTCAAGGCACATATGAGAAAGTAATCAATGAACAACTAAGATGCTGCATTGAAGAATTGATGCTTCTCATCTCTCTCCTTTCCTGTCTGTTTGTCCCTATCTCTCCCTTTGTATCTCTCTCTGTTTCTGTCACACAAAAAAATAATCATATCCTAGTGTTACCATTGTGATTATTGTTGATATGCACATCTGAAAATTGTTAAGACTATACCTTGAAAGTCCTCATCACAAGAAAACAGTTATGAACTAGGCATAGGGATTGGTTTTAAAGAGACTTATTATAATAATCATTTTATAATATATAAAAATTACTGAATAATTATGTTGTACACCTGCAAGCAATATAATGTTATATGTCAATTATACCTCACTTTTTTAAAAGAAACGAGAAAAAAAACCCACCTTTCTTTGCTGTGTGACTTTGGACAAGTCAATTATCTTTATGCATCAGCTTCTTCATTATCCATTTTTAATTTTTTCTTTTTATTGACTTTATTGGAATAACCTTAGTTAACAAAATTATGCTGATTTCAGGTGCATAAATCAACAACACACCCTCTGTACTCTATATTGTGTGTTTACCACCACAAGTAAACTCTCCATCCATTTTTTTCAATGGAGATAATAATAGTATTAAATCAAATGTTAGCTGTGAAGATATATTTTGTTTTTACTTTTTAAAATATACTTTACTTTTTATTGAATATATTGGGGTGACACCAGTTGATAAAATTATATAGATTTTAGATATACAATTCTATAACATACCATTTATATATCTATTATATTTTTACCACCCCAAGTCAAGTCTCCTTCCATCACCATTTTTACCCCTCCATCCCCAGTTCTACCATCCCCCACACCGCTTTTTTTCTGGTAATCACCATACAGTTTTCTGTGTCTGTGAGTTTCATTTTTTCTCTTCTGCTTAATCTGTTCACCTTTTTCAACCAGCCCTCTAACAGTTATCAGTTTGTTCTCCATGACTCTGTTTCTATGAGTACTTTGTTTGTTATTTTATTTAATTCATTAGATTCCATAAATGAGTGAGATTATATGGTACTTGTTTTTCTCTAACTGGCTTGTTTTACTTAGCATAATGCTTTTCTGGTACATTCAAGCTGTTGCAAATGGTAAGATTACATTCTTTTTTTACGACTGAGTAGAACTCCATTATGTGGATGTAACACAGCATTTTTTCTGCTCCTGTACTGATGGACATTAAGGCTGCACCAAATCTTGGCTATTGCAAATAATGCTGCAATGAGTATACAGGTGCATATATTCTTTCAAAGTAGACTTTTGGGCCTGACCTGGGGTAGTGTAGTGAATAAAGTGTCAACCTGGAATTTTGAGGTAACCAGATTGAAACTCTGGGCTTGCCTTGTCAAGGCACATATGGGAGTTGATGCTTCTGTCTCCTGCCCTCCCCTCCAAATAAAAAAAGTCTTAAAAAAATCTTAAGAAAAATGTTTTGTTTTGGCCCTGGCTTGTTGGCTTAGTGGTAGAGCATCAGCCCTGCATATGGATGTCCCAGGTTTGATTCCCAGTCAGGGAACATAGGAGAGGTAGCCACCTACTTCTCCACCCCACTACACTCTTGTCTTTTTTTTTCTTTCTCTACCCTCCTGTAGCCATGGCTCAATTGAAATGAGTTGGCCCCAGATGCTGAAGATGGCTTCTCTACCTCAGGTTCTAAGAAGAGCTTGGTTGCAAAGCATGGGCAGAGCATCACCCTTTAGTGAATCCCTGTTTTGGGTTTCTTTGAAAATATTCTCAGAACTGAAATCTTTGGGTCACAAGGCAGTTTCATTGTTCATTTTTTTGAAGTAACTCTATACTGCTTTTCACAGTGGCTGTACCAATCTGCATTCCCACCAATAGTGCACAAGGGTCTCCTTTTCTCCACACCCTTGCCATGAAGAGGAGGTGTTGTTCAGGCTTCAGGGAAGGAAACTAAAGCAAAACAATTTAGTCTGTCCTAGATTTTGCCCTGATGTCAGCAGGACGAAGTCAGTAGGGGTTGGGTAGGTGGTGCTTCTGGAGTCAGAGGGTGGTTCTAGTAGATTTCCCTCTAGGGGATGTGCCAGTGTGGTTCACGGGAAAGTGGAGTAAATCCAAACAACTCAGTCATTGACACCCCTGAGTCTTCCCAGAACTCTGTACCCTGGCCAAGGAAGCCAGCTCCTCAGCAGGGTGTAAGCTCTGCAGTTTCGGGTGAATGAGTCCAGAGGGCAGGGCTATTGCTTTCTCCCAGGCTGGTGCCACACTGGAGGGGATTGCTCCACCCCCGAGAAAGATGGTGTCTGTGGTATGGGAGAATTATCAGCACAGGGATCCTGGAAGCTGTCCATTTAGCTCTCTTCTTAGAGCCACAAACCTCTGACTCTACTTAAACAACTTAAGTCTAGTCCACCTCTCTCCACCAGAACCCAGGGTGATTGGCTACATGTGAAAATATTGGCCATTTAAGAGAGTGTTTGTATCTCTGCAGACTCCTGTCTCTCCCTGAAAGACAAAAAGCCTGCTCCTTTTCACAATCATATGTTATGTGGGTGCCTCTTCCAGCTCTAGAGCTTTTGGCTGAGGAGGCTGACAGAGTTTAAGTGCCTCTCTTCTCATAGAGGTCGCCTCTGCAGCTGAGCTATCCCTCTGGAAATTTAGTCTCTGCCTGAAGGAGAGAGACTAGACCTTTTGTGCATCTCTGACCTTCCTAACAGTCTCAATGTGGTTTCTTCTGTAAATACTTGGTTATAGAACTTCTCTTCATTTAGTCTTTAATTGGTTATTCAGAATGATTATTCTACAATATAGTTATAATTCCAGTTTGGTCCTGGGAAGAGATAAGCTTAGCTTCCACCTATTCCACTGCCATCTTGGATTCCCTGTAGGATGTCTTTTTGTTTTGTTTTCAGTAAATATTTTTTAAAATAATTTCTCAAATTTAATCACCTGATGCTCAACACAGAGTTTCTATTTGTATCTTCCTCCACCTAACTGCATTACAGAGAGGTATTACTTAACTATTAACTTTAGCAAAAGAAGTACATAATTAATGAGAAGTCTCTTTATACATTGTGTCTACAAACATCTATTCAATTAGAAAATAAGTTTTAAGAAATTCTTGTGCTAATTATTGTACATACATAAATAACTGCAACATATAGTAAGAACAGTTATAAATAAGAAAAAAACACTATGAAAGGCAGGTACAAAGCAAAACTTGGGGATTTTAAGAGAGTAGAAATTGAGGTGGATATGTGTATAAAAAATTATTAAATGAACTCTGGCTGGTTGGCTCAGCAGTAGAGCATTGGCCTAGCATGTGGAAGTCCCGGGTTCAAATTCCAGCCAGGACACATAGGAGAAGCAACTATCTACTTCTCCACCCTTCCCCCTGTCCTTTCTGTCCTTTCTCTGTATCTCTCTCTTTCCCTCCTGAAGACAAGTCTCCACTGAAGCAAAGTTGGCCCTGGACACTGAGGATGGCTCCATGGCCTCCACCTCAGGAACTAGAATGACTATGGTTGCAATGGAGCAATGATCCAAATAGGTAGAGCATTGCCCCCAGTGGGCATGCTGAGTGGATACCAGTCAGGCATATGCGAGAGTCTGCCTTGCTCCCCATTTCTCACTTTAGAAATATACAAAAAAAAAGTATTAAATGTTCTCACCAGATATTATTTTGATCCCATTTTCTCTTTATATATATATATATATATAAAGAGAAAATGGGATCAAATATATATATATATATATATATATATATATATATATATATATATATATATATATATATACTAGGACTCCAATTTTTGGTATATCAGAACTTCTCATTGTGTCTCAATGTTTCTGACACTTTTATGTTCTTTCCCACATCGGTTTTACTCTCAATGATTCAAACTAAAAGTTTCTATTGACCTCTCTTTTAGTTCACTAATCTTCATTTCTGATAGTTCCATATACAAGTATATACTGAATACTTAATTGTATTTGTCAGTTATCGATTTGTTTTTTGATTTTCTAAAAATATATAATTCAATTCTCTGGTGTAGTTCTCCATCTTGTCATGTCCCATTTCAATATATTCATTGCAAGTGCTTCAGTTTTATGACTTATAAATCCAATTATTTGAGTCATCTGTTGGCAACATTGACTCTTGGTTCTGAATCTTTTTCTGTAATTTTTGGTAGACTATCAGGCATTTTATCATCTTCTCTAAAGACAGGTCAAATCCTATTTTCTGGATAAACAAGTAGGACAGGAATAGAACGTGTTAATCTAATTTTGCTGAGCTGCGTGGATGCTGAATTAGAGTTTTGGTTAAGCTCTGTCTATGCCCGTGTCGTACCTCAGAAGAACTACCTGAGAGCTCCAAATGAGTTTGCTAGGGCTTCTCCTCTTTAGAAATTTCTGAATTCCAATATTTATTTCTTAATCATTGTAAAATTGCTATGAACTGCCATCCATTTCAGCAATATTCTGCTTAGTTATATTTTTCCTTTTTTTTTTTTTTTTGAATTTTTCTGAAGTGAGAAGCAGGAGGCAGAGAGACAGACTCCCACATGTGCCCAACCAGGATCCACCCAGGAAGCCCACTAGGAGGTGATGCTCTGCCCATCTGGGGCATTGCTCTGTTGCAACTGAAGACATTCTAGTGCCTGAGACAGAGGCCATGAAGCCATTCTCAGCACACAGGCCAATTTTGCTCCTTGGCTCCAATGGAGCCTCAGCAGTGGGTGGGGAAGAGAAAGAGAGAAAGGAGAGGGAGAAGGGTGAAGTAGCAGAGGGGTGCTTCTCCTGTGTGCCCTGGCCAAAAATCAGACTTGGTACTTCCTCACGCCATACTGATGTTCTACCACTGAGCCAACTGGCCAGGGTTCTGCTTAGTTGTATTTATTTATTTATTTATTTATTTATCTATTTATTTATTTACTTTTGTGACAGAAAGAGGGACAGACAGACAGAAAGAGAGAGAGATGAGAAGCACCAATTCTTTGTTGTATCACCTTAGTTGTTCATTGATTTGTTTGTTGTATGTGACTTGACCAGTGGGCTACAGCAGGATGAGTGACTCCTTGCTCAAGTTAGAAACCTTGGACTCAAGCTGGTGAACTTTGCTCAAACCAGATGAGCCTGCACTTAAGCCAGTGACCTTGGGGTCATGTCTATGATTTCATTCTCAAGCCAGGGACCTTATGCTCAAGCTGGTGAGTCCAGGATCAAGCCAGATGAGCCCTTGCTCAAGCCAGCAACTCTGGGTTTTTGAACCTGGGTCATCCGTCCGTCATCCCAGTCCAATGCTGTATCCACTGCGCCACTGCCTGGTCAGGCTCTTCTGCTTAGTTTTAAAGAATCTGTAAAAGACCCATAGAAGAAACTGCTGAGGGTAAGGCTCACTTTTCCACATATAACTGCTCACTAGAATATTGGCCTTCACCCCCACTCCTTCAATCCTGTCTACGTTGTTCATTCCAAAGTCACTTCTTGGTTTCTCCAGCTCTATGACACTGCAAAAACTTCTGGTTTGTTAGTTACATGGCTGTAACTACCTAATTGTCTCAATATCTCCCTCGTTCTAATAATAGACAAATGGTCAGAAAAAAAAAAGAAAGAAAAAAGATATCTACTTGCAAAATTTCAACTCACTCTCTCTTTATTTATGCAATCTTACCCTCAGAATCTTTTGTCTCAGCAGCTTACTGGTTACTTCAGGAATGTCTTTTCTACTTTTTCTTTTCTTTTTTTTTTTTTTTACAGGGACAGAGAGAGAGTCAGTGAGAGGTATAGATAGGGACAGACAGACAGGAATGGAGAGAGGTGAGAAGCATCAATCATTAGTTTTTCATTGCCATCGCAACACCTTAGTTGTTCATTGATTGCTTTCTCACATGTGCCTTGACTGCAGGCCTTCAGCAGACCTAGCAACTCCTTGCTGGAGGCAGCGACCTTGGACTCAAGCTGGCGAGCTTTTGCTCAAGCCAGATGGGCCCGCACTCAAGCTGGCGAGCTCCAGGTCTCAAACCTGGGCCTTCCACATCCCAGTACGACACTCTATCCACTGCACCACCGCCTGGTCAGGCTCTACTTTTTCTTGATAGAAGCATTAACCTGGTAGAAAGTACTCATTATGTTCAAAGGCAAGAGTCCTAGACAATTTATTTAGATAATATATATTTACAACATTTGGGAAGAGACTTGGTGGTAGAGTAAGTCAAGCCAAAGAGAGAGAGAGAGAGAGAAAGAGAGTTCAGCCATAAAAAGAAAAGAAATCCTGCTATTTGTAACAATGTGGATGACTTGGAGGACATGAGTGATATAAGCCAGACTCAGAAACACACACACACACACAACAACAACAACAACAAAACCTTCATGATCTCACTTATATGGGAATCTAAAAAAGTCAAATACATAGAAGCAGAGACTAGAGCAGTGGCTACAGGGCAGAGATATAGGGGAAATGGAGAGGTGTTGATCAAAGCATAAAAAGTTGTAATTTTGTAGGGTGAATAAATTTAGAGATCAAATGTACAACATGATGACTATAGTTAATAATACTGTATTGAATAATGAAAATTTGCTGAAGAGATTTTTAAGTACTTTCACCATTAAACACAGTAACTTTGTGAACAAATGAATGTTAACCAGCTTGACTGTAGTAAACATTTCACTATTAATATGTATCCCAATTCATGTGGTACACTTAAATATGTACTTTTATTTTTTAAAATGACAAGTAAATAAACTAAATAATTTTAAAAGATTCACTGTTTTTGCTGCATGATTCTGACTTTGGGGGAATGAACTTAGAGGTAAGGAGATTAATCAAAAGACTATTGAAGTTATGCATGTGAGGAGATGTCAGTAGCTTGTTCCAGAAAATTAGCAGTGGAGATGGTGAAATGTTGTATATACTATTTACTTGGGCTATGAATCAAAAGGTGAAATCAAGTAAAACACAAAATACTTTGAGATGGAGAAGGCTGTGAGGAGAGCAGGTTTGAGAAAGATCAGAAGAGTGATTTTAGATATGATCAATAAGGAATAACTACTGGGCACAAGAATCAAGATTTTAAATAGACAGTTGTATTATAATTCTGGGGTTTTAGAATGAGGTCTAAACTGAAAATGTAAATTTAGAGAATTTGATAGGTAGACTGAATGAATATAAAGCCAGGATACTACATGAATCACTGAGAGGGAGGATATTGAAAGAGAAAAGAGGATGAGAATTGATCAACCATTGCCTTACAACCCAAGTGAATCCAAAAATAAAATGAGGTCTTGGAAGTCAAGGGTCAAAGAAGAGAGGGGATGAACCATGGTAAATCATGTTGTCTGACCAAGTAAATGACTGAACATTATCCATTAGATTTGCCAAAATGAAACCATTGGTAAAATTATTATTAGAATATCTTCTTTTTTTCCTTTTTGATTATGTTGAGATTTTAATGAAGAGAGAATTTAAGAGAACAGAAGAAGAATAGAGAAACTGGGAATAGCCAATTGTTTGAGGAATTTTGGTAGAGAGGGATAAATAATTTTTAGAAAATATATTTCTGCCTGACCTCTGGTGGCATAGTGGATCAAGCGTTGACCTGGAATGCTGAGGTCACCGGTTCAAAACCCTGGGCTTACCTAGTCAAGTACATATGGGAGTTGATGCTTCCTGCTCCCCCTCCTTTCTCTCTCTCTCTCTCTTCTCTAAAATGAATAAATAAAAATAATTAAAAAACAAAAGAAAATATATTTCTTAGTGAGTAAACAATATACTTTTCTAAAAAGAATTATTCTAAAATTTTAATCTTTTATCCTGAAAGATAGTTGAAATTGATCAAAGAAACTGATAAGGACTATCTGGAAATAGATAAATATTAGCATTTCACTAAACTTCATTTTTATTCACCTGGAATCCTAAAAATTGAAATGCATCACATATTTCTTACTCAGGTTTTTAAAATAAAGTAGCTTATTCCACTTTTGAAAATAAATTGCATAGCATGTGAATTGCTATGTAAACACCTGGGTTTTATTATAGAAATATCACAACAATTTAATATTACAGAGGAAGGAATGCATACCTGCAATACAATTTTTACACTCATAAATGACATAAGGCCATTGAAACTGCAAGAAGAATCCATATAGTCTTAACTCAAAACTTATATTCTATCATTTTTTTTTTTTACAGGAACAGAGAGAGAGTCAGAGAGAGGGATAGATAGAGAAAGACAGACAGGAATGGAGAGAGGTGAGAAGCATCGATCATTGCCATCACAACACCTTAGTTGTTCATTGATTGCTTTCTCACATGTGCCTTTACCGCGGGCCTTCAGCAGACCAAGCAGCCCCTTGCAGGAACCAGTGACCTTGGTCCAAGCTGACAAGCTTTTTGCTCAAGCCAGATTGGCCCGTGCTCAAGCTGGCAAGCTCAGGGTCTCGAACCTGGGTCTTCCGCATCCCAGTCCAATGCTCTATCCACTGCACCACCACCTGGTCAGGCTATTCTATCATTTAAATAAAGCATTTTAAATTTCATCGTTATTTCAATTCAGAAGTCATTTCTATCTTTCTTCTAATAATTTGATTAACCATTTTTCATCACTATAGCCACATTTAGAGAGATACAAATACTTATTTTTATAGGTTGTTTGTTATAGGTGTATAAACTAAAATCAATATTTGGATTATTAAAAAACACCTATATTGTATTTAAATGATTAATACACACAATCGCTAATAGCACTTGTATGTTCTATTAAGCCCCCTTTCACAAAAGACAGTAATTTATAAGTAGTAAATTATTTGTATATAGAACTACTAAATCATTTAAAAACACTTAATGAAAAAGCCGGTTTACTTTTGGAAAGATTCAGTATAAAGGGGCAAGAAACTATAGGAAAATATAAAAGGTTGAAGCCTCTCCTAGAATTGTCAGTTATTTTTTTCTCAAATTTTGGGTTTGTCCAAGAAAAATTTTGCTGTATAATAATCCTAACTGTGCCATTTTGTTGTATTTTAGTTGTGATGACATTTGTTTTGTTATAAACGCAACTGTTATCCTGTTTGTTATTCAATTTCTCAAAAAATATTTTTCATAAATTTACAAAAACAAAAATAAAAAAAGAAAAACAATGCCAGAACATCACAATGTTTAAATTTTCAGAAAATCTGAATTAAAGAATAGCATAATATCATATTGAATTTTATATTATTACTTATTGCTGCTTTGTTTTATAATACTGTAAAGTTAGATGATTGGGAAATATTCTGATGCAATTGTTTAAAACAAAAACAAAATTGTTATCAATTGTAAGATTGTATTTTAAAGTTTAAAATATAAAATAATATTTAACTATTATTTGTTACTATTTGGTGGCAATAATCACATTAACAATTTTTGAAGACACAAAACATATGCAATGAAACTAAAATATAAAACATGTACATACGGTTGGTTATCTTTATGGTTCAGAATACACAGTAACCATTCCATCCACCACTATCATCACTGTGACACTAGTTAGTTGAATATTAAACTTATGAATATCAATTAATTCATTTTCACAGGATAAAAGTTAAATTTAGAAATTTGTTGAAACTACATTGTTATTATTTTAAAAACTTTACACACATTCATCCCAATAATTTAGGTTTCTACAAATTTTTATTTTATATTAGAGATTAGATTGTAAGATCACTTTATGTACCAAAATTAAATGCCAACAATAATGTAAATATTAATATATAAATCATCTTTTAAAAAAGTTATATTTTATTTTAGCAATCAATCACATGAGAAAACAATATTCAGGCTTAATTCATTTCTGAATAAATGCTTTCCCAAAATGACATTATTGTGACCTTTAGATACTAATTTTATTATAAAAATTCTGAGAAGTATATGAGGGTTTAAAAATTACTTTCCATTAAGTTACATTAATTATGCAGCATATCACATCATACAGTTTATTAATTACCTGAACTCAGACACACAGAGGCAACCAAATCTAGCACTGAGAAATTTTAATAACTTGAATATATAAAATATATAATACACTGAAAGAAAATTCAATTATAGTAGCTCAGATATGGGCATAAACAGAAGATAAACTGAACTTAGAGAGCAGGGGTCCCCAAACTATGGCCATTTATCCAGCCCCCTCCACACTTGCAGAAGGGGCACCTTTCATTGGTGGTCAGTGAGAGGAGCACAGGATGCATCCGCATCCATAGTTCCCATTGAAATAGTGGTCAGTTTGTTGATTTAAATTTACTTGTTCTTTATTTTAAATATTGTATTTGTTCCCGTTTTGTTTTTTTACTTTAAAATAAGATATATGCAGTGTGATAGGGATTTGTTCACAGTTTTTTTTTATAGTCCTGCCCTCCAATGGTCTGAGGGACAGTGAACTGGCCCCCTGTGTAAAAAGTTTGGGGACCCCTGACTTAGAGAAATGCTTTATTGTTTTATTTACAAATTTCAACCACTGCCTTTGTCTCAAATTTACTTAAACTGTGGCTTACATTTTCTCAAACGTAAGTAAAGAAAAGAAAATTTTGTATCATATAATTAAGGTCAAGACCCAATGAAATGCCATGATGAATGTGCAGCCTCAGGAAAGAAAAATCTTTTGTATCTTTAGAATTTTTTATTTAAGTATTTCATATAAAAATGTAAAATTGAGATTACTAGAATCACACAGTAGATATTCATATTTTGGAGGCCACTTTTCCCCATTATTATTTTCTTTGAAATGTATTTAATTTTTTATGGTGTGAACATTCCACAATTATGTACCATACCATCAATGGATTCTTTGGTTATTTCATTTTAAAAGACATATGTACCTACTCTTGTGGAGCATTTAACTAGAAATGTAATCAATGGGTCTTTGGGTAGACATGGGTTTAGCTCTAGCGATACTGCCAAACATTTTATATTGGTTATTTGTACAAACTAACTTTACTGAGGCATTTAGCATAATTTTTCCCACATGCTATCAATAAATTACACTGTCTGCCTTTTTAAAATTAATCGTTCTATTGGGTATATAGCAATTTGCTTTTATGTTTTGATTTATATTTTCTTGATAATAAAGTTGAGTCTCATTTCAAAGGATTTTTATCTTTTTCTTTTTTCTGTCATGTGAAGTGCCTATTGTTTTTCTTTTCATTTTTCTTTCCTTTTATTCAGTGAAGGGAGGAAGTAGAGAGACAGACTCCTGTATTCACTCCAACCAGACCTGGCAAGCCCACTAGGAGACATGCTCTGCCTACCATGGGTGTTGCTCTATTACTCAACAACCGAGCTCTTCTTAGTCCTGAGGCCAAGGCCATAAAGGCATCACCAGTGCCCAGGGCCAACTTGCTCCACTCGAACCATGGCTTCAGGAGGAGAGAAAAGAGAGAGAGAGAAATGAGAGGGGAAGGAGTGGAGAAGTAGATGAGCCCTTCTCCTGTGTGCCCTGACCAGGAATGGAACCCAGGACATCCACATGCCAGGTGGTGCTCTATTACTGAGCCAGTCAGCCAGAGCCTCTTTTTATTATTTCATTAGGTTGTTGACATTTCTTGTTCATTGTTTTAATGGTTGTCTTTTTCCTTATTGATGTGATTTTAAAATATATTATGGATTTGAGTCTTTTGATATGTATGTATCAATATACACCAATATGTATATATTCATAATGAATGTAAATGTTTGGGTTAAGTCTTTTTAGTCTCATTTTGTCTTTAATGAACAGAATTTCTTAATTTTATTATAATCTATCAGTTTTCCTTTCATTATTTTTTGTCCTATTTAAGAAAGCTTTACTTACACCAAAGTTAGAAAGATAATCTGTTGGGTTTTTTTTTTTTAAGTGAGAAGTGGGAGGGAGAAAGATAGACTCCCACAAGTGCTCCAACCAAGACCCACTGGCAAACCCCCTATAAGGTGATGTTCTGCCCCTCTGGGGCCCTCAGTAACAAAGCTATTTTCGCACCTGATGTGAGGTCATAAAACCACCCCGAGTGCCTGGGGGCAACTTGCTCCATCCAAGAGATGGCTGCAGGAGGGGAAGAGAAAGATAGAGAGGGAGAAGGAAGGGGGAAGGGAGGGAGAAGCAGATGGTCTCTTCTACTGTGTGCCCTGACCAGGAATCGGTTGGGACATCCACATGCCTGACACACACTCTACTGCTGAGCCAACTGGCCAGGGCCGATAATCTGTTTTCTTGTAGAAGCTTTCTTTTTTATACCTTTCATATTCAGGCTATGACTTATCTGAAGTTAATATTAGTCTATGGTGTTTGCTAAAGTACAAGATTAATGTTTTCCAAAAGGATATCCAAGAATGACAGAACATTTTACTTTAAAAAGGTCTTCTATATTCCAATTCACTATGATGTCACTTTATTTCATTTATTTATATTTAAATTCAGTGAGAGGAGGGGAGAAAGAGAGATAGACTCAGGCATGTGCCCTGACCAGAATCCACCTTAAAGTCCACAGGGGGGCAATGCTCTCCCCATCGTGGGCATTGCTCAGCAACCAAGCTCTTCTTAGTGCCTGAGTTGGAGGCCATGGAGCTATCCTCAGTGCTTGGGGCCAACTCACTCCAATCACGCCATGGCTGCAGAAGGGGGAGAGAGAGAGAGAGAGAGAGAGAGAGAGAGAGAGAGAGAGAGAGAGAGAGAAAAGTGAGAGGGGGAGAGGTGGAGAAGTAGATGTTTGCTTCTCCTGTGTGCCCTGACCAGAAATCAAACCTGGGAAATCCACTTACTAGGCTAACATTCTACCACTGTGCCAATCAGCCAGGGCCTGTGATGTCATTTTAGATATAAATAGGTGACCATGTATGCATTGTTTATTTTTTAATGCTCTACTATGTTTCTTTAATCTATTTTTTTCTATTATTGCATGGATAACCAGTACTAAACTTTCATATAGCTTTATGTACAAATATTTAACTCAGTCATACAAATTCTCAGGATTTACTCTCTTCTAGAAGAAAGAAGAGAGTTTTGTACAACAAATATATCTTTAAAGTCTAGAATCAACTTGATAACTTCTACAAAAAATTTGGGTATATTGATAGTCATTGTAATAAATATATAGACTAATTTAGAGAGAATTTTAATAATAGACTTAACATTTTGCTTTATTACTAAACATTAATATTTATATGTTATCGGCAATGCTTTTTAAAATGTTCCATTTGTTTGTTGCTTGTTTCTATGATCTATTTTTATATCATACAAACTACATCTGAACATAATGGCAACATTTATTTTGCTCTCAGATTTTAGATATGTTCAGGAACATGGAGGAAAAGTAGCCTTGGCTCCTTTAGATATCAGTTGGGTTGCTTCAAAGGCACTTTATGCTGGCTGTCAGCTTTTCTGACTATCAGAGGAAAAGATGCACACTTACAGGAAGAAAAAAAAAAACCATCATTTGATGTCTCTGTGATTTTAAAAACATTTTAAACACACATGTTTAAAAATATAAACATTATTTTTTTTTAAAAAGTGAAACACCAGAATACTAGAACCAAACTGGAGACATTAAAATAGACAACAGATACAATCTTAGATTGTATACAGAATCTGATTCTAGCTGCCAAGGCAGCAAAACTGTCTTTCAGAAAATAAAAAGATGAAATATCTCACTAGAGATTTAGAATCAGTTTTGCAAAAAGTGAAATATAATTATAAAATATATAGAGTTCTACTTAAAAGACATTTTTTAAAGTAAGAACCATGTTTTTAATATATACTTGATTTTGTATAAAAATATGACATTTGAAGTATGTTGATATTCTTTATTTCAAAATGTTCTTACAAAAATCAGACTTAAATTTGTAACATAACCTAACTCTGATAGTGTTACTGAGGCAATTATTGAAGATAACTGTAATATTATTTTGATATGGTGCAGAATCAAGCTATTAAATTAGGGACAAAGTTTATTTATGAATTGTAATAATACATTTTATAAATTTGTATATATTATCTTTCTTTCAATTGGTCACCTCTGCTCACAGCAACATTTATATATAGAATCACACAGCATTCTGTATTGAAATAGGGATTTCTCTGCGTCATAATATCATTGACAATTTTAATGCCATTGCTATGAAGTAAATGCAACTGATGTTAGAAAAGCAATAAATGTCTTTCCCAAAACAGAAGTATGAGATGAAGTGAAAATTAGGTTGAACCATAACTCTCATTTTTAGCACATTATTATCTTTTAGAGAAACTTCCATTTTAGTGCTTGAATATAATAAGAATTATCAATTGTAAACTTTATTGTTGTTTACAAGTTTGTGAGGTAGTTTTACATAACTAAAATGTATTAAATTCTTGTAATGTATCATGCTGTTTTATAAAACTATAATCTTTAACATAGCTATGATTGCTCCCATTACTGCAATGAGAAATGAGGTTTTGAGAATTTAGAAATGTCATACCTGTGGTAAGCGCCAGACTGAGATTTGGTTTCAGACTTTCTCATCCCAAGATCCTTCTTAAGCACCCTAACATTATCCCTTCCATCCCAACAACACAGGGAATAATATAGAATATTTTTTTGCTTATTTTTTAGGATGAAACTGAATCATAAAAACAATAAAGTGATAATTAAGTTATGTTAGAGAGAAAATGTTTGCCCAAGTCAATTGCCTAAAAATCTAATTATCTCTTTTTCTTTAATATAAGTATAGCCTTTTAAAAATTGACTTACCTTAGCCTTATTGGCCTAAAGCTGAATTAGGTATAAATTTCACAAAGTATAGTTTGTTTTAATTAGGTATTTGTGGTCAGAGTCATAAATAAACTTAAAAATTATATTAAATACCAGAGTTATAAAGGAGTACTTTTTAAAGCTAAATTCCTGTAATTGATTGGTGTGAAGCATATCTTCAAGGAAAAAGGGTCAACTCTTAGAGAAAGGGAAGCATTTTACTTTGTTTAAAACTCAAATACTAAAAATAATAAAAACCAAAAATAAATGTATCATTTATTATTAATGTTTAAAAGCACCTCTTTAAATTTTTTTGAGGTAAAAAAGAAATAAACAAACAACAGTAGGCAAATTAAATTTAGTAATCAAGATGAACTTTCTAAATTGATAGGAGAGAAAATACCACTCTTTATGTAAGAAAGTTAATTCTTTGATATTGTAAGGAGAACATAGTTATGTTTCCGGGATAGTTCAATTGTAGTTTTGTTAAAAGTCCATACTACTGATGAGATGACTGCTGAATGTCTTATTCAGGCTTAGTTGTCTATACATTTTTCTTTAAAAAGGAAAATTCATATTTTTAGATATTGGCATTTTCAATAAACTAAATCTGAATCATGAATATTGTCAAGGTTGTGAAAAATTGTCTCCAAAACCAAACATCAAAAGCAAATAAGTTGTTTCACAGATGTAAATTCATGATAAAGTTCCTACAAATACTCTGCCATTAAAATCAAATATGGTATGCAAGTGCACTAAATTCCCTAATCAAAATACCTTGGGTAGCAATACAATACAGGAAATCAATATGTTGCTTATAAGAGACTCACTTTAGATTGAAAGACACACATGGACTGAAAGTAAAGAAATGGGAAAAAAAAATTCATGCAAATAGAAATTTTTAAAAAGCTAGAGTAGAAATATTCAGATAAAATGAACTTCAAATCAAAGAGCTAAAAGAAGACAAAAGAGAACATTACATAATTATTTTTTTATTATTTAGTGAGAGGAGGGGAGGCAGAGACTGACTCCCATATGCTCCCCAACCAGGATCGATCTGGCAAACCCACTAGGGGGTAATGCTCTGCCCATCTGGGGTCCTTGCTCTGTTGTAACCCAAGCCATTTTTTAAGCATCTGTAGTGGAGGGTACAGGTAGCCATCCTCAGTGCCCAGGTCCAGGTGGCTCCAATCTATCCATGACTGCAAGAAGGGAGGAGAGGAGAGAGACAGAGAAAGAAGAAAGAGGGGGAAGGGTGGAAAAGCAGATGGGCGCTTCTTCCGTGTGCCCTGACTACAAATTGAACCCGGGACTTTCACATGCTAAGCCAACGCTCTACTGCTGAACCAACCAGCCAGGGCCGACATTACATAATTCTAAAGCAGTCACTTCAAGAAGAGGATATAATAATTGTAAATATCCACGCACCCAACATAGGAGCAAGAAGTATATAAAGCAACAGTTAATGGCCATAAAGGCAGAGGTTAACAGTAAAACTATATTAGTTGAGGTATTAATGCTCCATGTACTTGAATGGATAAATTATCCAGACAGAAGATTATAAAGAAATAATGGCCTTAAATACCACATTAGAGCAGTTTGACTTACTGTATTTTTCGCTCCATAAGACACACTTTTTCTCCCCCCAAAAGTGGAGGGGGAAATAAATACCCATGCATCTTATGGAGTAAATGTTTATATTTTTTAGCTGTTGCGGGGCACTGCCCTGATAAACATATGTAAAATGAGCACCAGCAGAAGTGTAATTATACCCACCATGGTAACGTGTGGAACTCAGGCATCTGCTGAGTGATCTCCTGGTTCCAGTTTCCACAGTTGCATACAGCATAGGAGGAAAGACGAGAGATGTTGTATGGGTGCATTGATCTGGCATCATTGAGCGCAGATGTGAGAGGTGTGCTGCAGCAGTGGAGGGCTGTGCTGCAGCTGCTGGTGCTCTGTGTGAAGTTCTGATGTCACTTGTTGCCAGACTAATAGCATTTTATTGGCTGGCTGGCAGATAGAGGAGGAGCCGAGGGTGCTAGAGGCTTTCTGAAAAAATCTGCCCTATTAGTATTTGACCAGTTTAGAACAAATATTAGTGAAACAAACAAACAAACAAAAATTAAACTTTAAAGAAGTGAAGACTCATCTAGCTGTAATTCCTGGGGGTCTTACCCAGTTGCAACCTCTCGATGTTTCCATCAACAAACCATTTAAAGTCTTTATGCGAGAAGAGTGGAACAAATGGATGGCTGTTGGTAATCATGATCTGACACCAACTGATGAATGAAGAGACCCACTATCACTCAAGTTTGTGAATGGGTAAAACATGTCAGTCAGTGAAGAATGAAACCATGGTACAGTCATTCAAAAAATGTGGCACTAGCAATGCTCTAGATGGCACTAAAAATGGCATCATATATGAAAATGGTAAAGAAAGTGATACCAGTGATTGTGAGCAACTGAGCTTCTTAAATTCTGACACTAGTGATGATGAGTTCCTAGGGTTCCTGGACAACTAGAAGAGTATTTGAACATTAAAGTCTCTTCTCATTTGTTAATAACAGTGCTAATGGTTGTTAATACTGCTGTTGAGTTTACATTGTTGAAATATTATTGTGGTATATTTTGTTAAATATTTTAACACACCGTTTGGTTCAGAATATTTTTTTCTTATTTTTCTCCTTAAAACCCTAGGTGCATCTTATGGTCAGGTGCATCTTATGGAGCGAAAAATATGGTAATAGACATTTCTAGAGCATTTCATCCAAAAATTGTAAAAGTCACATTTTCTCAAGTGTACATGGAACACTTTCCAGAATAAATCACATAGTAGACAAAAAAACAAACCTTAATAAATACAAAATTATTGAAATTATATCAAGCATGTTTTCTGACCATAATGGAAAGAAGCCAGTAATCAAGTATGGGGGTGGGAGGGAAAGAAACTGGAAGAAACAGAAATATATGAAGATTAAATCACATGCTTCTAAACAATCAACAAATAGAAGAGGAAATCAAACAGGAAATAAAACCTAGCTTGAGAAAAATGAAAATGAAAACATAACCTTATAAAATTTATGGTATGCAGCAAAAGCAGTTATAAAAGTTTATAGCTATACAGGCTTATTTTAAAAGGTAGAACAATTCCCAAATAATCAATCTAAATTCACAACTAAAGAAATTAGAAAAAGGCCTGACCTGTGGTGGCGCAGTGGATAAAGCGTCGACCTGGGAACACTGAGGTCGCCAGTTCAAAACCCTACACTGGTCTGGTCAAGGCACATATGAAAGTTGATGCTTCTAGCTCCTCCCCCCTTTCTCTCTCTCTCTCTCTCTCTCTCTCTCTCGCTCTCTTTCTCACTCTGTGTCTCCTCTCTAAAATAAATAAATAAAAAGAAATTAAAAAAAAAGAAATTAGAAAAAGATGAACAAACAAAACGCAAAATGAGTAGAAGGAAGAAAATAATAAGATCAGGTAAAAAATAAATAAAATAGAAAATAGAAAAATAATAGAAAAGATTAATTAAACTAAGCTGTTTTTTTGAAATGACAAATAATATTGACAAACCTATAGCAAGACTCATCAAGCAAAAAGAGAGAAAACACAAAATCAGAAATGAAAAAGATTACATCTAAAACCACAGAATTACAAAGGATAATTAAAGAATACTATAAACTATGATATGCAAACAAATTTGACAACCTAGAAGAAATGGATAATTTTTTAGAAACATACAACCTTTCAGACTAAATTATGAGGAAACAAAAAATCTGAGTAGACTAATTTCTAGCAATAAAATTGAAGAAGTGATAAAAACACACAATAAACAAAAGCCTAGGACCAGACAGTTTCACAGGTGAATTTTACCATTTAAAAAAATAATTAAGACCCTGGATGGTTGGCTCAGCATTGTAATCTTGAGTGACAATGGGAAGGGGAATAAATATTGTTTAGTCTGGAATGGTGGTGGTGTAAAAGATGAGAATTAAAGTAATTTAAAACTTGTTTTGATGTCTGACCTGTGGTGGTGCAGGGTACAAAGTGTTGACCTGGAATGCAGAGGTTGCCTGTTTGAAACCCTTAGCTTGCCAGATCAAGGCATACAAAAGAAGCAACTACTGTGAGTCTATGCTTCCTGCCTCCCTTCCTTTCTCTCTCTCTCTCTTTGTCATCTTTCTAAAAAACATATATATATATAATAAAATAACTTGCTTTGAGAGATATAGTCAAAGGAAGAATCACGAGTAATAGGGTTTTGTCTTAAGCAACTAGATGGGTAAAATTGCGAAGAACTAAGAAAACATTGTAGGATTTGATGGATTAGGGAAGGAGTAGAAAAAAACTCAACATTTCTATTTAAAACTGGAAAGATTAAGTTGCTTGATGGGCATTCAGCAGGAGATGTCCAGCAAGCATTTGGAGATATGAAGCATAGATTTCAGAGGACATTATATATATTTATATGTAATATGAATAGTTAGGGTATTATATTAATATTATACTGTATTTATAGATGATTTATTTTATATATTTATATATGATTTATATGTAAAATATCCCATGAATATAAATCAAATGATGATACTGAGAGTTAGGTAGAATAATATTTATCCCAGAGCTGTGAGATAATATGTGGAAGAAAGAAGAGGGGATTTCTACGGTTCTGGTGACAACATTTTTTATCTAGGTGCCAGTTGTTCATTTTATGGATATTAATAAACAAAGACATATTTGCCAAAACACCTAGAAGAAGTTACTAAATCTCATTATATAGAGAAAAACTTGGTAAAAATTGTTCTGATTTTTAATATTTGGAAAGTTCTTAGGTGCCTAATAATCTGTCTAAACACAACAATGTTCATTTATTTTGAGATTAAACTTGATGTGTAAGTGCATATTCAAATAATTTACTAACACACTTACTTGAAAGACAAAATCAGTATTTTTGGTATGAAAAATGTATTATACATACTTATGTGATAGTGAAACATTTTAGTATTAATGAACAATTAGTTCATCTTAGTGTCTTGGTTATAAAGGTTATAAACACAGAACTGTCATCACCTCAAGCTCAGACCAGCTTCACCAATCCATGAAGCTAACACTTGTAGCTTGTTAAATATAAATAGCATGAAAGACACTCAGTCTCAATGTACTAAAACCTTATCACCTCAATTATGAGAGAACTCTTTTCATCTTTATTATTTAGATGGATTTTTTCTGCACTTATAATTACTTTTCTTTTTCATTTTGAATAGATAATCCTTTAACAGTTATTTGAGTTTCTCCATGCAAATTGCAAATAAATACAACATAAATCTAATTCACTTGCCAAAACACAATAAAATAATTTTCAAATTATATTTTTCTAAAGTTTCATGTAACACAAAGAAAATAATAGAAGAGGTTATAAGACATAACAGAATATTAGAATATTAATATTAATACATCCACCTTTGGTAGGTCTTTTCTTTTATCTACAGTGTATAAAGAATTAGAGCTTTTGTCATTCTTTGCACAGAAAAATATACTTTTCAGATTTCAAACCATATTTTTCTTCAATACAGACCAAAAACATTTCGTCCAAAAACTAAGCAATAGAAAAATAGAAACATTCTTATCAGCAGAAGTAACACTTGTGCTGTTTTTTATGGAAATTCAAATACAATAAAGAATGTTATAAATCACCTAGCAATTCTTTAATTTAGTTATAAAGTAAGTCAAATCAAGAACTCTAAAAAGTAAAGTCATAGGTTTTGCTATAATAATGTCAACATTTGACAGAGATGGATTTCTTTATTCAGTCTTACTTGTAGTCCTCAAAATTCTAAGGTATAAAAGAGGACAATTAACAAACAGAACATCTCAGCTGCTGTGTCCTTACAAACACAGCACAAAATAGTAGTAAAAAGCTACAAGTTGTTTTGAGATAGAAAATAAAACAATACAAGGCAGCAAACTAAGTAATAAAATTTTGCCATATTAAGAAGATGCTTCAATGCTAGTCCTCATTTTACTCATTTGTAAAGAGAAGGTAGGTAATGATAACTCTAACCTATTTTATATATAACTTTACAATTATATATAAAATAAAATACATTAAGTATAGTTCTGTACATAAGGTGTTTTATAAATATTAGATTAGTATAGTGTTAGGATAAGATTCTGTAGTATTTTTACTATAATTTTTAGAATGTGTATTCACTCTTCCATTCATCAAAACACATATACCTTTTTCTCATTTTCAAATCACTATCATGTTATTTCCAATTACTACTGTGATATGTTTTGCATTCAAATGTATATAACATTGGGGAAAAATTGTTATTTTCATTTTCTGTTGCATGACATTTTAAAACTGTTTCTATATATTTTTGCACCACTGATTCCAAATATGAAATTTGTTTTTACTTCCATGCTCTAATTTTTTTTTTTTTTTTTTTACAGGGACATAGAGAGAGTCAGAGAAAGGGATAGATAGTGACAGACAGGAACGAAGAGAGATGAGAAGCATCAGTCATTAGTTTTTCATTGCTGTTGCAACACCTAAGTTGTTCATTGATTGCTTTCTCACATGTGCCTTGACCTTGGGCCTTCAGCAGACCGAGCCACACCTTGCTGGAGCCAGCGTTCTTGGGTCCAAGCTGGCGAGCTTTTGCTCAAGCCAGATGGGCCCGTGCTCAAGCTGGCGGCCTCGGGGTCTCAAACCTGGATCTTCTGCATCCCAGTCCAATGCTCTATTCACTGCATCACCGTCTGGTCATGCTCTAGTTTTTATACAGTTTTAATTTGTTTTTGTTACAATTAATGGCATGCATTGGTTTTTAAATTAAAGTTAAAGGGCAATGACTCTAGGATTGAACATAACCACAAGGGAATTAATGTTTTACAAGCATCACTTTCACATAATTGTATTTGTTGTTAAATGTAAAAAATTAATACCTGATAAAAATACGCTCTGTTGGGCAGATGAAATATATTATGCTCACTTTGTTAAAGATGGCGCTGCCCACATGCAAATTTTAAGAGTAAGCTTTTCCCCACACCCTTGACTGATTGGATGATGTGGGTGGTTCACTCTCAGGAGGAATCTTCCCATTATGCCTCAGATAAGTGACTTTGTATCAGAGACTTCCTTGTTTGTAGATTGGATGAAAGGTTTGGATTTCTATACTATAAAGTGGGAAAGACATGGAGCTTGCTCTCTCGGTTATTGAGGCTAGCTTTAGAGAGGAGAGCAGAGTAAGGCCACATGGAGGCTGGGAGAAGCAGCAAAGATGGCAGAGTGCTGAGGAAGAAGCCAGTTTGTGTACAGTTTGTGCAGGAGGAGATGGGGAACAGAGTTGAATAAGTCTGGTGAGCTAGAAACCTTTGATTCTAGGAAACTCAGATTAGTCAGTAGCTTTGTGAGCACTGAATGAGTGGGTGTTGGAGCCCAGTGTGTGTTTTTACTTGCCCGCTGAGTGCAAGCTAGAATTAAAGCTGATGGCTCACTAGTTCTTGACTGCATTGTTTTATTACGATCTGTCCGAATCCAATGCGAACCCTCACTGGCCAGGCGGCTATGATGGTTGCCCTGACTACTGGCTTTACACTCTCTTATTTTGTTTTAAAATTGAATTGTGGCTTCTTTGAGTAGGTATAAATGTAAGAATAGTCCTGACACCCTCTGTTATGTATGCGGCTGTTACACAGTTCAACGTCAAAGGCGCACTATTTCATTATTTGTGACATGTGTCATATATTGCCTATTTTCAAGTTCCCCTTGGCGATCAAGACAAGAATTGGGATCCTCTTACTGTGTGTCATAATTGTGAGGAAATGCTTTGTAAATGGACAAAAAAAAATGCAAAGGAATGCCTTTTGGTATTCCTATGGCATGGCATGAACCTAAAGACCACAGCATTGACTGTTATTTCTGTCTTATTCATACAAAGAACATGAGCAAGAAAAAATGGCATATGATCACATATCCTAATATTCCTTCAGCAATACGACCTACCCAACACTCTGAGACACTCCTGGTTCTAGTTTTCAATGGTTTTATTTTTTCTAAGACCAAATAAAGTGAAAATGGTAATCAAGTGTATTTTAATAAGATGCATGAGAAAATGGTTGTAGAGTCTGAAAGATCTTCTGATGCCAAGCAGTCATTAACCCCTCAGCAGTTTAGCCAGCCTAAATTGAATGGCTTAGTTAGAGATCTGGGCCTATCAAAAAAGCAGCTGAGTTATCCAGGCTTCAAGAAAAGAATGTACTTCACTGGTCAGCTAAAGTCTCTCATTTCAGAAAGCATGAACAAATTTTTGTGGACTTTTTTTTTAAGACTAACACTTTGTTTACTGTCTTGATATCAGTAGACTTCTCAGCCAGCTAGGTGTTACCACTTACAGTCCAACAGAATGGCAGCTTTTTCTTGACAGCTCTAAATGGAGTCTGAAATGTGTTCTCCTACACAACAACAATATTTATGCAGCGGTTCCAATTGGTTATTCAACTCATCTGTGAGAAGATTATAATGACATAAAAATTGTCCTCAACTTTCTGAAGTATGAGGAACATAACTGGATACTTTGTGTGGATCTTAAAATGGGATATTTCCTGCTCGGACAACAGAGAGGTTTCACGAAGTATCCTTGCTTTCTGTGTTTGTGGGACAGTCGAGCTCTGAAAAAACACTTGGCACAGAAGGAGTAGCAGATTCATGAAGCTCTGAAAGTAGGGATGCAAAATATTGTAAGTGAATCTGTAGTTAATCTAGATAGGATCCTTTTTTTACCACCTCACATCCAACTTGGCTTAATGAAGCAGTTTGTTCAGGCTTTGAATAGAGAAAGTGAATGCTTTCAACATATAATTTCTGCTTTTCCTGCCTTGTCTTTCAAGAAGATAAAAGCAGGTGTATTCGTTTGACCTCAAATTAGAACCCTCATACGTTACAAAGAATTGGCCAGGAAGATGAATAAGGAGGAGAAAGCAGCATGACAGTATTTTGTGGCAGTTACAAAGAACTTTCTTGGCAACAAAAAAGCAGAAAACTATGAACTTATGGTTTAAAGGATGCTGTTGGCTTTCCACGACATTGTATGTAACATGAGCATTAAGATTCACTTCCTGAAAAGTCACCTTGATAAGTATCCTGAAAATCTTGTAGCTGTTAGTGATGAGCAGGGAGAATGCTTTCAAAATCTGAAGACAATGAAAGAGCATTATCAGAGGCTATGGGACTGAAATATGATGGCAGACTACTGCTGGAGCATCAAACAAAATTGTCCTCAACAAGCACACAAACACAAGAGCTACAGATGCAAATTTTTGCCTGAATAGAATTTAAATGTTTTGTGCAAACATTATGATTAAAATAAGTGTTTTAATATGTTTTATTTCAAAATTGTAGACAAATTCTGATGCAATCATATTTTTTAGTGTATTAGTGTTTATACTGCATTATATAAATTATTATATTTTCACAAAGATGATGCCCAAGATGACATTCTACTTTATTATGTTAAATTAAATGTTGATAATTTTACAAGATTAAAACCTAAGATCTTGAATTCTTAAAAACCTGTAGAGTACGGAGAAAAACTAATGTCATATTTGAGATCAGCACACTCAAATTAGGTAAGAACAACTGTTTTTGTGGATGCAACAAAAATTTTGTTCCCCAGTGTAATTCATTGACATATTTGGATATGTTGTTTAAAGATTGCTACTTTACTAAATGTGTTAAAATCATTATCAAAAGTTTAATATTCAAATTGTACAAGATTTGCCAGTGAGAGCACATTCAAACCTATTACTGTGTCTTCTTGACATGTCTCCATAATGGAAAACATTTCCAATGTGACATATACACAGAGATATTATTTACATTAACTTATGCTAAAACCAGACTCTCAAGATTATTAGTTAAATGTCTATTGAAATATGTCATCAGCTAGCACACCTACTATAAAATATCAGTTTTATGTTCTGAATTTGAAACACAAAAATGTTATGTCTCTTTAACTTGCTTTGTCGAGTTTTGAATCTTCTGTTGAATTAGCAATAAGTAAATATAATTTGATGTTATTCTTTTAGAGACTGCCAGGTTTGTCATCTTATTAAAGAAGGTTTGGAATTAATTCTTAATAGAGGGCAGGAATGGTGTGGTTCACAAGATGAGAAGTTAGGCTTTCTCTTGGTTAATGCAAAGTTCAGAGTATTGCCAGACATGTAAAACACTAGGGACACAAGTCTGCTAATTATTATTCAGAATCAATTTTAACAAAGCTTTCTGTTAGATTTAGTTTTAGGAATGAACTAAAATCCATCTAACAGATCAAGAACTTTTTTTTCCCCTAAAGCACCGTAAATTGAATTCCAGTATTATAATGTATAAAGGTTACTTATTTCTTTCTAAAATGACACTTATTATAAAAACAGGATATTTTGTAAAGGGGTTTCTGGAATGATATCAAATCTTCTAGCTGACAAGTCTGTACTACTTATATTCTCCAAAAAAATGTTATTGTATCTAATCTAGGCCAAGATATAGAGCTCTATGAAGTTTTTGAAATACTTTTTTAGGACTTAGCAATATGAATTAAAAGATGGAAAAACTCTAATTATCTAGTTCCAATTATTTAAAGTAATTTCTTGGTAATATTCTGAACCATAGTACATCTTGCTAGAAAGTAATTATACAATTAATAATTCATTTATTACTCCTCATATTAAATAACATTTGCTTTTATTATAAAATAATGTGGTTCTTCTAGTAGATAAAAGTACATAATGATAACATATGGGCATATCATTAGATAAAAGAGCAAAATTATCTCCTCAGTTAAAAAACTGTTAGAATAATGAAATATATTTGCTGCTTTCTTTGTATGGATATAAAATTAAAGTTTACAGCTTGACTACCTTAACCACTGGCCTAGATTTTGGGAAAAAAATTTTTTTGACATAATAAATTTACTCATGCAAATACCTACTGAGAGAATAAAAAAGAAGCCACAGTGGAACCATATATTTATAATATATATATCTAACAATTTACTAGTATTAATAAGGAATATTTAAATATTAATTTTTTAAAAAATACTTACAAATTGTTTTTTAAAGTACTTACAAATTTAAACGTACATCTTACAAAAGAGAAAATTATTTTCTTTTTGTATTTTTCTGAAGTGAGAAGTGGGGAGGCAGAGAAACAGACTCCCGCATTTGCCCAACCAGGATCCACATGACATGCCCACTAGGAGTGATGTTCTGCCCATCTGTGCCATTGCTTCATTGCAACTAGAGCCATTCTAGCACCTGAAGTGGAGACCATGGAGCCATGCTTTATGCCCAGGCCAATTTTTCTCCAATGGAATCTTGGCTGAGGGAGGGGAAGGGAGAGAGAGAGAGACAGAGAGAGAGAGAGAGAGAGAAGAGGGGGAAGGATGGAGAAACAGATGGGCACTTTTCCTGTGTGCCCTGGCTGGCACACTAATAAATACTAATAATGGCACACTAATAACTACATGCTGGGCTGACACTAATAAAAATTTTTTAAATGTATTTTTTAAGATTCTATTTATTAATTTTAGAGAGAAGAGAAAAAGAGGTGAAAGAGAGGGAAAAGGAGCAAGAAGCATCAACTCTCATGTGTCTTGATCAGGCAAGCCCATGGTTTTGAACCAGCAACCTCAGCATTCTAAGTTGATGCTTTATCCACTGTGCCACCATAGGTCAGAAAGAAATTTCTAATAAACTTTAAGAATTATTTTATCACCACTACTTACAGAGAAATGCATATCAAAATCACACACTGGCCTGACCAGGCAGTGGCAGTGGATAGAGCATTGAACTGGGATGCGGAAGACCCAGGTTCAAGACCCCCAAGCTCGACAGCTTGAGTGCGGGCCCATCTGGCTTGAGCAAAAAGCTCGTCAGCTTGGACCCAAGGTTGTTGGCTCCAGCAAGGGGTTGCTCAGTCTGCTGAAGGCCCGCGGTCAAGGCACATGTTAGAAATAAATCAATGAACAACTAAGGTGTTACGACGGCAACAAAAAACTAATGATTGATGCTTCTCACCTCTCTCCGTTCCTGTCTGTCTGTCTCTATCTATCCCTCTCTCTGACTCTCTCTCTGTCACTGTAAAAAAACAAAAAACAAACAACAACAACAAAAAAAAACACCACACACTGAAATACCACCATAAGTTTACTAAAAGAATTACAATTTTTAAAGTCAACACTATTATTTCTTGACAATTATGTAGAGCAACTATAACTATAAAATAATTCTGATAGAAATGTGCATTGATATAATTTTGGGGAAAACCACTTAGCAGTATCAACTAAATATTTAATTATCCTGTGATTCAAAATTCATTCCTAGCAGAATAGGTGTAAAAATATTGTTAGCAACACTCTTTATAACAGCCTGAACTATGCTGCTCACAAAAATTAGGGGATATTTTAAAATGAATATGAAGCAATTAAAAAAAGCATTTGATTTTTCCTTTATTAAACAATAACATCAGAAAAGCAAATGGCAAGTCAAAGAAAGCTGTTTAATTATGCAAATGATATGCAAACTCAACTATCGTGATTGAGTAGCAAGTAAGATATTGGTAGGGGTGAACAGAAGCATGTCAAACTGGATGAGAGTGCTACATATTGACTATTCAGGAGGATATATAGCCACCCAACACTGCCAAAACACACTGACAGCAATGGGGCATAGACAGGATTTGACTGTCCAGCAGTTCTTGTGGTATCCTCTGCCACTTTTGTTCCAGGGCAATTTACAACTTAAGTGTTGTGGGAGGCATTGGATGGTTTTCCAGATGTCTTCCCAGTGCATCCCAAGCATCTTCAATGGGATTCAGGTCTTGAGAACGTGAAGGTCAGTCCATGCATTTAATTCCTGCCTCTTGAAGCATATAGTTGACCAGATGCAAATGGTAGGGCCTTATGTTATCGTTCATTAAAAAAAAAAACAAAAAAGTTGTTTCCGAGTGCTCCAGCATAGGGCACCACTATAGGGTGCAGGACCTCATCTCAATATTTGTTAGCAGTCAGTGATCCATTTCTGATGATGGGGAGGTCAGTATGACCAATGCTGATGCCAGCCTACACCATGATTCCACCACTACCTAAGGAATCCCTTTCTTGGATGAAACATGGATTCTCCCATGTTCCTTGTTCAAACCACATAAGGACACGATCATTGTCAGGCTGCAGACCGAACCAGGACTCATCAGAGGACAGTTGACCACTCATCATGGGCCCATTGATGATACTCATCAGCCCACCTTCTACGGGTTCTATGGTTTTTATCAGATAACGGAACGCATACTATTGGCCGCAAGTCATGCAGTCCAACACAATGGAGCCAATCTTGTTCAGTCTGGGTGCATATCTGTTCTCTAGTGGCAGCAAAAAACTATCTCTGCAGCTCTGTTGCATTGTTGCACCTGTTTCTTCTTGCCAATAAGGTCAAGTAGTGGTCATCTCTTGCTGTTGTGGCAGATGGGCAACCCTACCCTTGTCATCTTTATATTGTCCCAATATCTTGAAAGTGATTCCACGATCTGCTAATCACTCTTTGGGATGTTCCAACTGCTGTTGCCACTGTCATCTCTGTTTGACCAGCTTCAAAATGTCCTATTGCTCTCCAGGCTTTACATTCAGGCAAATCGTGTTGCAGTGGCATTGCAAGGGCTGGGAAATTGCAGAATGTGCACTTTCAAGATCAGGGAATGTGCAAATACCCCAGTACTTTCAGCCTTTTGTATAGTACATTTTCACCAATAAAATAAAAGTTGGTTTTGCATTTTATTTGCATAATTGAACAACTTAGACTTGTTGCTTGCTTTTCTGATGTTATTGTTTAATTAAAAATATCAAATGCTTCTTTTTAATATTGCTTCATATTTATTTTGAAATATCCCCTAATATTTGTGAGCAATGTGAAAACAACCTACATCAACAATAGAATAAATCAATACATTTATGTATTATATATTTATATAACTATGTGTTTATATATAATATGAATTTGTATAGATATATACATAAATATATGATAAATATTCATATATATAAACATATATACTATATATTATATATCATTAACTGATATATATATAGAAATTATATCTAATCAATCAATACCATACAGCAATGAGAATGAAAAAGATAATGCAGCATACAAGTTCCTCGGTACAGTGAGATGAGAAAGCCAGCAAGAGGGGAGCAGAGACCAAATGATAATTCCAAATAGTGGTAAATTATGTTATGGAGTAAATGTCTGTGTTCCTTCAAAATTCATATGTTGAAATCCTATCCCCCAATGTGGTAGTAGTAGGAGGTAAGACCGTTTTGAGGTAATTAGGATTAGATGAGGTCATGAAAGTGGATCCATCATGTGAAATTAGTTCCCTTGTAAGAAATGACAAAAAAGGGAGTTGGCTTCCTCTCTTCATTTTTTTTGCCACATAAGAATTGGATAAGTAAAAAGTCATCAACAAATAAAGAAGAGTCTCTCCCCAGATATCACATCTGCTAACACCTTGATCTTGAACATCCTAGCCCTCATAACTGTGAGAAATACATGTCTGTTGTTTAAATCATCCTGTCTATGGTAATCTACTATAGCAGCCTGAACTGACAAAGAAAGTATCTCATCTGAAATAAATTCTGTCAGCTTTTATTTCATAAACTGAACAAAGCTTGAATTTGTTCTCAACCTAAAAACATATACCTGATTGAGGGCTTGTGGGACTTAATGCAATTGATACCATTTCCTGTCTTCTTTTTAAATTATTTCCCCAATATTCTTATCCTATTAATACCTTGAACATATGGGAACCCTTAAATAGATTGATTGACATTTACCACTGGTTCTTTAGGCATCTGAAACATATAGTTATAGAAAAATGGCCACCTGCATCCTAGGTATGACAGGTAAAAGAATAAATTTTGGGTTGTTGCTGAAACTGTACAAAGGGTTGAAAACATATTACTCTGTATCCAGGCTAAGAGAATTATCTCCAGAGAAGTACTCTTGTCAGCAATGAATCAAATAAATGCTTTGCCATACTGAACTCAGAGGAAAAGAATTTTTTAAAAATAGCAACATCAACCTACAATTTAGTTGAATAAATAATAAAAATCTTGACCCTTCTCCTTAAATTCTACTTTCAACCATGAGAATATTACCCAATATATAGCTCTTTAGACTTGATGAGTATGTGAAATGCAAATGAATCTATAAAGTTAGAAAATAACATTGAAAAACACACTTCAATATACAAATTGATTTCATCTGACAACCAAAACCTTGATTGAAGATCATGTTAGGAAGTCTTTCTCAACTCTCTCTCTTTTCTTTACACCCCATTCTGTTTAAGACTTTATACAACTTTACATTTCTTAAATTGTATTGGGAGGTTTTAATTTAGTATTTACAGTTTTTTTTAATTTATTTTATTTATTCATTTTAGAGAGGAGAGAGATAGAGAGAGAGAGAGAGAGAGAGAGAGAGAAAGGGGGGAGGAGCTGGAAGCATCAACTCCCATATATGCCTTGACCAGACCAGTGCAGGGTTTTGAACTGGCGACCTCAGTGTTCCCAGGTCGACGCTTTATCCACTGCACCACCACAGGTCAGGCAGTATTTACAGTTTGAAGTTTTAAAAACAAAAGCTGTTTCTCAATCATTCCTCTAAAATAATTTACTAGAATGGTAAGCAAATAAAATAATGTAAACAGTCATTTATAGACTCTAATATCTAGTGACTGCTTAAAACCAAAATTATATTTTAGATTTTGATGCATTAACATTAATTAAGGGGTTTTGCAATGAGAATAGAAACCCTTTTGGTAAAATGTGTAAAACTGTTCATGTTTTTAATTTAAAAAAATTATTAAAACCAAGGCTTGTATTATGCAAATTCTTCCATATTAATGACTGTGTTTTCTAATTAATGTATGCAAATTAGAAAAAAACAGGCTAAACTATTTTCTGGGGTAGAATTACACAAAAATATTTGTCCCTTGTTTAAGAGAATTATTAGTTATAAAACCTCAATTAATACTATGTCACCTAAAAATCATCGGTAACAGTTCAGTGTACTAGTTACCACAAAATCACCTTATAAATATTTTTATTAAAGTTTTTAAAATTGTTTTCTATCATTATATTAATATTTAATTGAAACATATACATACTATGATATATACATAATTCTAATTTTACCAGGACCACTCTCAGTTCAAATCCCAAAAATTTATTTATTAGTAAACTATTTTTAAGAATATAACTTTTGAAGAGGAAAGAAAACATTCTTTGAAAATATGCAAACCCCTAATATATTCTAGGGCAATAAAGATTTCAGTTATGTGTTGCAAATTGAGTTGAGTTGAATTAATATGAAATGAATATTATTCTAGAATAAACATATTTATACATACACACTTATATGTAATATATTATATATTATAGCCCAATTATATGTATAATATATAGACCTCCTTTATAATATTATATGTATACATGCACACACACACATACATATGTTTATTTATTTATGTTTTATTCAGTGAGAGGAGAGGAGGCAGCGACAGACCCTCACAGGTGCCCTGACCAGGATTCACTGGGCAAGTGTTCTGCCCATCTGGGGCACTGCTTCATTGCTCAGCAACTGATCTCTTCCTAGCACCTGAGGTGGAGGCCATGGAGCCATCCTCAGCATCCAGGGCTAACTTGCTCTAATAGAGCCATGGTTACAGGAGGGAAGAGAGAGAGAGAGAGAAAAGTGAGAGAAGGAAGGGTGGAAAAGCAGATGGGTGCCGCTCCTGTGTGCCCTGACCAGGGATCTAACCCAGGAAATCCACATGACGGGCCAATGCTCTACCTCTGATCCAACTGGCCAGGGCTATTTTATATAGTTTTTAATGTTTTCACACTATATAATGAACAATTTGCCACATTAATACAGAGAAAAAACTCATTGTTTTTGATAAACTCATAATGTTCCTTATAGCAGATTTATTTAACCATTGTTTTCTTTGATCTATCTTTTGTAAAAATAACTATATTTTTAAATATACTCTTAAAAATTCCATGAGTGTCTATCAAAGAAGCTCATAAGAGCGGAATATACATTCAGTCTTTGAGTAGGCCTGAACAAATTACCTTTGGAAATGTTGCACCAATACCTCTACCCTTGAATTTGAAGGTTAAACAATTATAGCATCTGAAAATAATACATTTTATCCCTTTGTAAATATTACTCATCTTAATCTATTTTTGCTTTATCATGTTGGTTATAATGAGGACATATTAAAATTATGTCAATGATTGAAGTAGGTAAAGCCTTGACCTGGAACTTCCAGGTTGCCAGTTAAAAACCCTAAGCTTGCCCTGTCAAGACACATACAAGAAGCAACTATGAGTTGATGTTTCCTGCGTCTCATCCCCCCTTCTCTCTCTTTATAAAATAAATTTTAAAATAAGTTTGCATATCAGGTATCATATTTGCTATTGACTTTTAAAAGATACATTTTTCTCATAAGAAGTGTTTTTAAATTGTATTTATAATATTCATAAGAATTTTATTATTTAATCAAGAATGAGTGTTGAGCCTGACCAGGTGGTGGTGCAGTGGATAGAGTGTCGGACTGGGATGCAGAGGACCCAGGTTAGAGACCCTGAGGTCGTCAGCTTGAGTGCGGGCCCATCTGGCTTGAGAAAAAATCGCCAGCTTGGACCCAAGGTTGCTGGCTCCAGCAAGGGGTAGCTCAGACTGCTGAAGGCCCACGGTCAAGACACATGTGAGAAAGCAATCAATGAACAACTGAGTATTGCAACATCAACGAAAAACTAATGGTTGATGCTTCTCACCTCTCTCTGTTTCTGTCTATCTGTTCCTATCTATCCCTCTCTCTGACTCTCTCTCTGTCCCTGTAAAAAAAAAAAAAAAAAAAAAAATGAGTGTTGAAATGATCAGATGTCATTTTCTTATCTAAGGTGATTACATTAATCTATTAATATAATGAATCATATAAATGGTTTGCCCATTACCAATAATCCTTTAAATTGTAGATAAAATAGTTTGAAATCATACCACATAATTTTTTAATATAATGCTATATTAAATTTCTAATACTTCATTTAGAATAGTTCTTCTATATTCAATTGTCAGTTCAATATTTTACTAGATTATATATCAGGATTATAATAATCATAATAAATTGAAGCATTGATCTTCTATGTACACTTAAAATTAGAGATACCATTTCTTGTTTGAAGGTTTAATAGAATGTCAATATTATATAGATCTGTTATTTCTTATTTCATGTTTTCTAAACCTTCCTAATTTAATGTTGGTAAACTCTATACTCTTCTAGAATATTACATTTTATTTTATTTTATTTATACTTATTTATTTATTTTGTGAGAGGAGAGGAGATAGATAGACTCACACATACCCCATGATAGGAATCTACCTGGCAACCCCCATCCGGGGCCCATGCTTGAATCAGCTGGGCTACTGGCTGTGAGAGGGGAAGAGACAACAAAGGGGGAGAGGGTAGGGAAGGAAAGTAGATGGTCACTTCTCATGTGTGCCCTGTCTGGGATTGAACCGGGATGTCCACAGGCTAGGCCAATGCTCTAGCTCAGAGGTTCTTAACCTTTATTAAGGTAGCGAACCCACCATTTTCATACGCGCATTCACCGAACCCTTCTTTAGTGATAAATAAAATATGATTTTTTTTTCCAAATTCAAGACATAGGTATATGTTTTTTTAGTGGTGCACAAAATTAGCCGTGCATGAATATCACCTTGCTCAAAGAACAAAACCAATAAAGTGCATGAACTCACAACAAATTATGGTATTACTTTATTCTGGCCTCCGCGGCAGAGGCTTCTTCGAACCCCTGAGACTGATTCATCGAACCCCTAGGGTTCGATAGAACCCAGGTTAAGAACCACTGCTGAGACAAACTTGCCAGAATCATTTTACCTACATTTTAATGTTGTTAATATGTTATTTCATTTGATACTTTCTGGGTTTTTAGTTATATATTTACTTTGCCCAACTAATGTTAATTCTGTGTTCTCTATGTTTTTCTTAATAAAATTTGGCATAAATCTGTCAATTTTATGAATGCAGTTCTCTTAAGTTGTTTAAAGTAATTTTTCTATTTTATATTTTTAATTGATTTTTAAAGGTTTTCCATACTTCTATAGGGTTAACCTCTATACCTTTATATATAAAAATTTATGAAATTGAACTCATAGAAACAGTAGAATGATGGTTACGAGGAACTGGAGGTAAAAAAAAGAATAGGCAGATTTTGGTTAAACAATACCAAATTTTAGTTATAAAATAAATTATTTCTGAGAATCTAATGTACCATATGTTGACTTAAAATTTTCTGTAAGAGTAGATCTTAAGATGTGTTTTTACCAAAAAAGTAAAGAAGTTAAATATATGTAAGTGATGTGATAAATATGTTAATCTACTTGATTGTGCTAATAACTTTGCAATGTATACATACAGCAAATCACCATGTGGTGCATTGTAAATACAGTACATAAATTTTATCTAGGCCTGACCAGGTAGTGGCATAGTGGATAGAGTGTCGGACTGGGATGCGGAAGACCCAGGTTCAAGACCCCAAGGTCGCCAGCTTGAGCACAGGCTCATCTGGCTTGAGCAAAAGCTCGCCAGCGTGGACCCAAGGTTGCTGGCTCCAGCAAGGGATTGCTTGGTCTGCTGAAGGCCCATGGTCAAGGCACATGTGAGAAAGCAATCAATGAACAACTATGGTGTTGCAATGCAACCAAAAACTAATGATTGATGCTTCTCACCTCTCTCCGTTTCTGTCTGTCTGTCCCTATCTATCCTTCTCTCTAACTTTCTCTCTGTTCCTGTAAAATACAAACAAACAAACAAAAAAAACTGAAAAAAATTTATCTATCAATTATACCTCAATAAAGCTGTAGAAAAAAACCTAAAACTAAAAGTGTTGAAATTAGTTGACTCTTCCCAACATTCTCATTCTTTCAGACCTAGAATGGAAGATTCTCAAAAAGATTTTCCGTAATGTTTTTCTTCACACCTACATAATTTAGCAAAAAACTATTGTTATGGAGAGGTTATTTTTACACTGACGCATTAGAGACAAAATTTTAGAAGAATTTACATAACAGCTTTTTTTCCCTATTAGAGATGTGATTCACTTATCATGTCAAGCAAATGTACCATGCAGTTAGCAATCAAAAGCCTAGATGTTATTGGCATTGTGATTTATAACCAATGACAGGATAGATAAACTCTGTTTAGAGTTAAAATCTGTAAAAGATGCAGAAAGAACTAAAATGATGGGAAGTATCATATTTTTTCTCTTTAAATACACTCTCTAGTGTTTCTGTGTTTTTTGTTTTGATTTTACTATATCCACATCTTCCTTCTTCATATATAGTATTTGAGTTGTTACTTCTTTTAGCTTATTGATCACATAATACATTTAATTTATCTTTTGTAAAAAATAAATATTGGGAATCAAACAGTTAAATAATTGACTCAAGGAAGTCATTAGCTTGAAGTAAAATGAACAAAATTTATCACCAAGTGTGCGTGATTCCACAAGCTGTACTATCTTCATAAAATATGTGTCTTTTTAATTTAAAATACTCATTATAAATTTTTTCATGCTATACTAAAATTCTTAAGAATAGGCTATACTTATTTTGTTTACCACTGTAATCCTGAAAGATTATTTTTCAGTTACCAAAACACAGTAGATACTCACAATTGTCTTAATTGAAATTATCTTGTTCTTAAAAAATAACTCTTCATCCATAACTGTTCAGGATTATTCAAAGATTGAAGGGTTCATTTCAATATATGAGCCAGACCTATATCTTGCTACCACACAGTCTTTAAGTTAAACAATAACCTTGCCTTCAACTTGTTCACAATTTTTTTTTTTTTTAGTTAGAGGAGGGGAGATAAACAAACAGACTCCCACATGCACCTTGACAAGAATCTACCTGGCACCCCCATCTTGGGCTGATGCTCAAATAAACCAACCTACTTTTAGCAGCAGAGACTAATGTGCTCATACCAACCAAGCTATCCTCAGCACCCAAGGCTGACGCTAGAACTAATCGAGCTACTGACTACTGGAGGGGAAGAGGGAGAAAATGGGGAGAAGGAAGAGGAGAGGAGCATATGGTCAGTTCTCTTGTGTACTCTGATGGGGAATCAAACCTGGGAGGTTTATACACTGGGCCCATGCTCTATCCACTAAACCAACCAGCCAGGGCCAAGATGTTTACAATCTTGTGGAAGAAATTTGTAACAACAAACCTCAATAAAATGTAGAATTTAATAGGCCCTGAACAATTAAAAAGTGCTAAATGACTCAAAGATTTGCAAATAACAGTAATAATGATCAGTTTAACTTTTCACACCTTGCCAAATAATCTGTTAATATATTATAAAGTAATGAGATGGAAAGTAGTGGAAAAAAGAAAGAACACACAATAATTTATAATATGGTTAATTTAACTTTTATTTGTGTATATAGCTTCCTGGAAATCCAAAGGAACATGTCAATTTGAAATTACCTCCCATGACTCTAAACTAGGATAAACAGAAACGCAGGTCCAATTTTCTTTCTAATGGTGTCACTTAATCTTTTATTTTTAAATTTGTACTTAAAATGAGCAGACTGGTCTATTATTTATCTTTCAGATATAACAATTGATTACTTTAATCATTGTTTTATACAAATAAGGATCAACAAACTTAAGGATAAATTAAGAACATGATTGTCTCTATATACCAATTTTGAAAGTAATAATAAATACTTTGATGCCTCGTATTTCTCAAGAATCACTTACAAAATATCTCCATGTGTATTATGTCACTAAATTCTTAAACATAGAAGCAAAACAGGTCATAAGGCTCATTTTATAGATGAAAAATTTAGGGACATATGATAAATAAATTTACAAACATCATCCAGCTAATAAGCAGCCAAAAGTCAGCTATATAAGAGCCTGAGTCTTCAGCCTTCATGGTTCATTTAAAAAAAGATGACTCAAATTTCTGTTCTAATTTCTAATTATTCTTTGATCTTTGATGATATTATTCTCTAATTATCACCACACAGTGTTATAGAATGAACAAAGAAAATGACACACACATTCTGATAATTATATTTTTTCTTTTAAAAGAATCCTAAAAATTTTTAATATTTAAAAAAGTACACTTTTTTTCACTATCTTAGTGTCAGTAGAAGTGTTAAAGCAATCAAATTTAAGTCTCCTAAAATAGCTAACCCATGAAATATTACAAAGTCTGTTAATTGGTTCCAAGATTGCAGAATAAAATTAAATCAAAGGATAAGAATTTATTTGTTGAGTGAGATTGGTGATATATAAATGTAGTCTCAGAGGATATTTTAAAAAAGGTCAAATCTTCCTTTCTTATTGATTTGTCTAAATGTTACATATCGGAAATATAAAAACAAAACTTTTTTTTCCAGTTGAAATAAAGAAATTATGTTTCTAACTTGATATATTAGTTAAGTATTCAAACATATAATTGGGTCAATTTTTAAATACATTTTCTTGGTAAGAAATTTCTACATTGGTATTATAATTATCATACATTTTTATGGTTGGGATATATTAGCTATTAATAGTAGCAATTAGTTCAATAAAATGTGGTGATATTTGTTCATCTATTAAAATATCTGTGTCATTTATTATTGTAAATAAAAAGAATAATTTTTTTAATTTTTTTGTATTTTTAATTACATTTGAAATACAATGTTATATTAGTTTCAGGTGTACAATATAGCGATTAGACATTTATATAACTTAGTGATCATCTCAATTAGTATGATAAAGTTCATTTCAATGCAACTTAACAGAAAATACAGGTTAAGAATTTAAACTATCCATCTCTGCAACATAGAGCTTTCACAAAGAAGGTAAAAGGAATTGGACAACTTACATAATTGACATTTTCTAATAAGTTAAAAGGAATGTCACTGTGTCTATATGATTAAGTGGATATCAGAAAGTGCAACAGAGCACATGTCTCCTGATGTCCCCAATGGCCTTTTCTGCATTCAATGATCATACACTACTGCAGAAGGTTTTAATCTAGTTTATTTTGTGAGCTCAGGTTGTGTGATTATGTTCAGAAAAAAAGTTGAAGAGTGAAAAGCACGATTCTTCATAGCACCCCATATCTATAGCCCAGTTGATTTTAGGAAACATAATTCATCAAATAGTTGACAAGACAGAGAGTCTTTGACCCCATAAAAGCCTCAGTGTACCCTCTGCCTCCTTACTTGGTCTTGCAATTTGTTGACATATGCACTTGATTTTGAATGGCATGAATCAATGAAAATCTGTACTTAAAAAACCAGCAACATCACAAAATGGAAGAACAAAATATGCCACTAGTTTGACTGTAAATGAGATTGATATTTATGAAGCATTAGCACTGTTGTGTTTTTTTGTGTGTGTGACAATGTAAATATTTTTATCAGAGATTTAGTGGCTATAAAGCATAGTAAACTATAGCAAACTCCTGGAAAACTCTCATTGGAAATTTAATTGCAAAATTTTCAAAAGTCTATATATAACATTTACAGTCATTTCAGATATATTTCAGAATAAGCACTTTGTAGACTTTATCCAATAGAATGAGTCTGCACCAACTGAAGCATATTTATAAAAGAATAGACACAAGACAACATTATGCTGATTAAGAGGAAAGGAGATGCCTGACCTGTGGTGGCGCAGTGGATAAAGCGTCGACCTGGGAACACTGAGGTCGCCAGTTCAAAACCCTGCACTGGTCTGGTCAAGGCACATATGGGAGTTGATGCTTCCAGCTCCTCCCCCCTTTCTCTCTTTCTCTCTCTCTCTCTCTCTCTCTCTCTCTCTCTCTCTCTCTCACTCTGTGTCTCCTCTCTAAAATGAATAAAATAAAATAAAAATATTTAAAAAAAAAAGATTAAACAAAAAAAAAAGGAAAGGAGAATGGGGGTAAGTAAAAAGGGAAAAGAAGGGATGAACAGTGGTGGAAGGAAACTTGACTTGGGGTGGTGAACACACAATATAATATACAGATACAGTATTATAGTATTATACACCTTAAACCTATATAATTTTATTAACCAACGACATTCTAATAAATTCAATAAAATTTTTGAAAAGCATACTCATTACTCAAGGTGACTCCTTGTTGCCTGTCAGCAAATGTGAAAAACTTATTTCTAAAAGCAAAAACATTGGGGAAAACAGAGTATCTAAACATATCTGTCTAAAAACCAAAGTAGAATTCATCTATACACTGTCAGATTACTTCCTTTAAGCACAACTATAATAATTTATTGTCCTGCTTATTAAATTCAAATACCACTGCATCCCCCACTCTCTTCTCCCATTTAAAAATGTCCTTAATCAATAATACCTCATCCTGATACTCACAGTTCTTTATATTCTGGATAAACTTTTCTTTTTATCTTTCACTCTTCTCTACATATACCATCAACTGTCTCCAAACATCCTTTGCACTGTCCCTTCACAGCCCTACTGTGCATGCAGCTGCCTTTGCTAGGAATGTACACACGAGTCTACAGCTATTATAAATTCAATTAATCAAATCAAATAGTATTTTCTTCACAAAGCACTCATTTCTGATATTTCCAGCTGAATGCAATCTCTCCTTCTCTAAATTTCCATAGCATTTTATAAATTATGATCTCAAACTGATTAGACAGAAGAACATGGTGAATATTTTTCCTGTATTCTTTTCTGTTTGATTTGTTTTTAGTAGAGTTTATACAAGTGGTGAACATTGCCTGTAGAATGTCATGATATTATGTCTTTTTATTTCCAGAATTTTAAACTGTTTTTAATTAAAAATAATTTCAACATTTGCTAAACTCATATCAATTTGTCATTCAATTAACATTCACTAAATATTAGTAATGTCAAACCTATAATATTTACTAGTTATCAAGAAATAATTTCATCTTTGTAACAATTTGAGGTACAGACATATATTTCCAAACAGAGAAAGAAACATACTTGAGGAAATTAAAAAACTCAATTAAAGTCAGGAAAGTAGCAAGAGCTAGAGAGACTTTCTAAGTCCTAAATTAATTCTGCACTTTTAACCAGTTTACTAAACTGCCTAACCTTGTTATTGGGTTTTGGTGGTAAAGTGGTGATAAATATTATTATAGGATCTGACCTCAGATGCAGAATAAAATAAGTAAATAACCAGGTAAATAATTCCATAGCCTAATAAAAACTACAATGAAAGATGGAATTGGAGATTTTGGAGTACAATTCAGGGGCAAGTAGTCTCACCATAGGAAGTAAAACTATTTTACCTATTTTAAAAGTAAGGGAATGTTGGTGGTGAAGGCAGCTTGGCATTTTTTTTAGAGTAGAAAATTCCTAAACTCACAAAAAATATTAAACATTATTTTAGACTATAATATCTTTAAGAGCAATGACCATATTTTTATTTTAGAATCTAAGGCTTTTTAAATTCATTATAAAACATAGCATGATAAAATATTTTGTTGATTGGGTTGATAGAAGATATGATTAATAAATAAATTAAACTAATAAATGAATCATTAAACAAATGAGAAAGATAGTGCCTGAAGACAATGCTTTTGCAAAGGATACCCCAAAACACCAAAGAATGTAGGGGGAACCCTTTTCTCTCTAGATATACCTCACATATCTAACTTGACAAAATCCATGTAGAAGAAATGAAAACATTCTTGTATTTTGCAATTGAGTCATTTTTTCATCACATTTTCACATTCAATTATTTAATACAATAAAAAGATGAAAAAAGCGAAAGTAGCCTGACCTGTGGTGGTACAGTGGATAAAGCGTTGACCTGGAATGCTGAGGTTGCTGGTTCAAAACCCCAGGCTTGCTCAATCAAGGCACATAGAAGATGTGACTTGTTGCCTCCCACTCCTCTCTCCCTCTTTTTCTCTCTCTTCTCTCTCTGAAATCAATAAATTTAAAAAAAGAAGTAAAAAATGAAAAATCAAAAAGTCATTAAATTCAAAAAATATCATCTGCCTATCTCTTTCTGTTTAGTTTGTAATCATGCAAAATGTAGGTATAGCACTATCATCTGCACTTTGCAATCAAATGCCAAATACAGGGTTATATTTTTATTCTAGTTGAAATATTTTTTTATTATTCACCTTATCTAATAAACTGTCACTTAAAAGAGGGTCTGATAGGCTTTTTCACAATGAATCAAAGAACTGCTCTATATTCTGGTTTATTATACATGCAACATTTGAAGCTAATGAAGCATAACTTCTGAGTTGATAGTTTTATAGATGAAAGAGACATCATGTCACATCTTCGGTTAATTTTATAAGCTACTCACAATCAACACAAAACACATTGATTGCTCTGCAGTTTATTTGTGACATTTGATGGGCATTCTTTTATTTATTTTTTCTCATGGGCATTCTTGCTGCTATTTAATTGTTTCCTACCATATGCATAGTTTAGGCATTATAACTATGAAAGAAACTACTAGAAAAATATAATCTCTGATATCAATAGTACATTTCATTTAAGAAATATAATAAAGATAATCCTGTTTATTTTATTTTATGGAATTTGATATGCCCAGCCCCTAGAACAAATATTGCCTTGAAATGGTTACTTTTAAAACATATAATATCACCTAATATTATCTTTATGAGGCTTTGTTATTTATGAAAAACACATAGAAATTCGGTTCAAGCAAAACCATATAATCCTCTCTGTTAGTAGGTCTGCTTTTTTATTAAAGGACATCAAAAGAAATAATTTATCACTGAAGAAATGGTTTCATTACAATAATACTACTCAATGTCACTAATTGAAGAACATTGCTCAATTAATGAGTAATAAAATAAAGGAATAAGCTATATGTGATCAATATCATGACATAGGGAGTAAACTACTATAAAAGCATGTAAATATATGTAACACAAAACAAGTTTTTATACATAACACTTGGTGGCTCTTTAAGTTTTTTAAAATGCAAATGTGAAATATAACGTCTAAAATATTGGCTCTCATAATAAAATGTCAAGAGTGCAAAGTTTCTTTTAAAACAGTAAAGTCTTGCGCTGGCCAGATAGCTCAACTGGTTAGAGCATTGTCCTGAGGCATAAAGGTTGATAGTTCAATCCCTGGTCAAGACATGCACAGGAACAGATCAATGTTCCTGTCTCTCTCTTCTTTCTCTCTCTTCTTCCTCTTTCTCTAAAATCAATAAAATAAACATTTTTTAAAAAAAATAGTAAAGTCTTACTATTGTGAGGAGAAATAAAGCTTTCACTCATTAAAGTAGAAAATAAGTTGTGTGTTTTCAGCTTATTACATAACATGCATGTTTATAATGGATGGCTAGTGTGTTTACTAAATAAATCTTACTTGATTCAAAAACAGTAAGTGTTAAATTTGGAAGTGAGGAAAAGTATTCCAGTAGGACATTATATACATATTATAGGAAAAATGTATCATGATTCATAACAACTAAAACATAGTTGATAAAGCTATTGTAAAACTAGAGCAAGTAAATGGAAAATTGCTCTGCAAGTGCATGATAACAAAGTTATTAGAAACATGCACAATAACAAGTTATTAAATTTAATGACAACAAAATTAATAGAGAACAAACACCTTCCATGTAAAATACTTTGTAAAGACTCTCTTATTAAAGACAACTGTAAAGTATATTTATAGTAAAAATAAGTATACAAAGAAGAAATAAAAATGAATACGTGTAATTTAGTCAAGAACTAAATATCATGTTCCAAATTTGACATTTTTACATATATGGGATGTTGTGGAATTTTAAAATTTGTGTTAAGAAAAGTAAGATATTAAAAGTAAAAGTTATTTTCAACAAAAATTAGCTGTATATTCTTTCATCTCTTCAGCTATGCTGATCAATATAGGTTGTATAAGTCACTGATTCAGGATCTACTGTTGTCTTATTAACTCTGTAGTATACAACTAAATTAATTTTCAGCTTTAAGTCCCCAAGAGGCAATCTGGTTTAGTCTTTGCATGAAATTGGTTTGTTCCTAAATATACTGCTGTCAGGTACACTATATTAGAAATCAGAGAAAGCCCATTCTAGTCTCAGTTCACCCATTCTGAGTCAGTTTCTTCATTTGTAAAATAAAATATCTAACCTACACCAGAACTCTAAATTTTTTTTAATTCTAAACAATCTAATATTACTAATGTTAGTACTCAGTTTTAAAGACTATTGTCAGTGTATAAATATATGTATGTGTTTGGATTTAAAATACAATCATGCCATTTGTAGATCACCTAGTGTATAATCAAATTATTTATTGTTAAATAATCCCAGTTATTTCTATTATGGCATCATATAATTAAATATATCTACATTTTTCTTTTATACATTTTTGAAACCATAGGAAGCTATTTCATGGTCATCCTTTGACCCTCACTAGAATAGACAGTCATATTTTAGTAAAATTTTATATCAAGCTTCAATTTCAATGTTCTGTAAGAATCTCTTTTTAACTCATTCTGACTCATAAAACTTCTGGGGAAACTTGATGTCACCAAGAGTATTAGTTTCAAGTTTTCCCATAATTACATTACCTTAGTATATTGATCATGATGTCAATCAGCTATCTAAAAAGATTGTAATACTGATTATATGTCTATGGATTTTTTAATACCTATGTAAATTCAGGGTTTTACACTCATTTCACAACCTCTTGACTGTGTAGTTATGACTCTTTACAAAAATTATCTGCCCATGTCTTCCTAGTAAACATATTCTAACAGATTAAGATGATGAGAATTAAGTGGTTAAATGGTTAGTTTCAAGAACAAAATCAAAACTTAGTTGGACTGCTTATTTCTCTGCATTTATACATCTCTCTGGACTTTCCCTTTATTTTATATTAAATGCATAGCAATAGAATATACTGCATATGGTTTTCATGAGAATCAAATATATTAAAAGTTATAGCCTGACCTGTGGTGGCGCAGTGGATAAAGCGTCGACCTGGGAACACTGAGGTCGCCAGTTCAAATCCCTGCACTGGTCTGGTCAAGGCACATATGGGAGTTGATGCTTCCAGCTCCTCCCCCCTTTCTCTCTTTCTCTCTCTCTCACTCTGTGTCTCCACTCTAAAATGAATAAAATAAAATAAAAAGAAAAATTAAAAGTTATAAAATACTTAGAATATTGTCTGAATACTTGATTATTGTTGTTAATATATTTAATTACATCAATGTTATATTATGTCAAATATTTATACTATAATATTAAATTACATATGGTTATCATTGCATAACAAATTTATCTTCCTTGATACTTCTTTATAACATACTATATAACATATGTTATAGATACAATAATATATATTATTTTATATAACTCAGATAAAGAAATAATTTAAACCCAAGAAAAAAATGCTTTATATATAAAAGATTCCATTTGATATATGTGAAAATATACTCAAATAAATATTTTGCTTTACAGGTATTTATAAAATGAAGTTAATCATTTTTCAAGCTTTTACTATATTCATATTGCATATCTCAAAAAATAGAAAAACATATTCTCCACAGGTACTAGAAGAACTTGAATAATGTTCACCCATAATGAGATTATCAAAGATAAATTCTTTTGACCTGTCTATAAGACAGGACAAATTTTTGTTTATTAAATGTTTGCTCTTCTTATCATTCCACAATGACCCTTTGAATCCGCCAAGATGCATTACATCATCCTTAGCTCAGGATGTCTTTATTTACCTCTATCCCCTTTTAAGTCTCTTAATCTCTTCTGAATATGGTGGTCTCTGACTTTCTCATGTATGGGGGATTCCCATACCTATATATTCATTACATTTGGTTATTTTCATGTCTACTTGATCATTAGACCAGCCTAAAGAACCTTGAAAGTAAAGTTTGCTATCTCCCCACACTACTATAAACCATTATTGTTCATATACTTTAAATCAAAAACAATATTTTTGACTGTTTGATCATCATAGCTCTGGTTCATCAACAACCTGCATTTTTGCTGTGTTATTTGAAAGCATACTTCATCTATTTTCAAGTTTTTGTGCAATTACAAACCAGCATAAAGAAACATGTTCCAATTCTATATCTGTAAAAAAAAAATCAATGCAATATGCAATTAAACAAACAGATTTTAAATATCTACTCTAAACCAGATACTTTTCTAGAGCTAGGGACAGACATTTAGCAACTAAATTCTTGAAGATTTCAAAATCTTTTAAAGGAAATTCAAGAAAGAACATTAAATTTTGTATAAGCTACAGAGATAGTAGATCTAACTGATGAAATCTATTGGAGGGTGTATTTTGGATCTATATGCAATTTTGTGTTGCTGGACCATAAATATAACTAATGGTTCTTATAAAGTCCTACAAGGCTTTATCCAATTTGGCCTTTGGAAGATCCGATGGAAGTCGTTCTGACCAAAAGAAGCAAAGCAATTGAAGTAATTCAATGTAAGCGACTTAGGAATAAACTGAGACAGCAATTGTACTGGATTGGAAGGTATTGCATGTGAACTAATTATTGTTAATTGACATTAAAGGCAAATGATATTTTTTGAGAATATCTGTTCACATTCTCTGTTAACTTTGATTTCTTCCTAAGTCTAGCCTTAGAATCTATATTACTTTCTACTCTGGACTCCACTGCTCAGGAGCTGTATATCACAGAGGCACTACACTTATATCCAGTTTCTATTTCTTTGTCTGCTGAAACATCATTCAACATGAAGTTATTAGGTAATAGCAAGAAGTGTCAGCTTTAAGTTTTTTGTTTTTTATAAAACTATGTAATTTTTTTTTTTTTAGGTAAGAGAAAGGGAGATAGTGAGGCAGACTCCTGTGTGTGCCCCAACGAGTATTGACCCAGCAACCCCGTCTTGGCCGATGCTCGAGTACCAAGCTATTTTTAGCACCTGAGGTTGGCCAGCTCCCATAAAGCTCTCCTCAATGTTCTGGGCCATGCTCACAGCACAGGGATTCCTAGCTGTAAGAAGGGAAGAGAGAGAGAAAGGGAAAGAGGAGGGGAGGAGAAGCAGATGATCACTTCACCTGTGTGCCCTGACTGGGAATCAAAACTAGGACATCCATACAATGGGCCAACAGTCTATTCACTGAGCCACCAGTCAAGGCCTAAAATCTATCAGGTTTTAAAGCTTGGTTACTTAGACCTAATTCTCTTCTTTTTAAAATGTTTTGCAACTGTATATTATGCCTTGTTGCAACATGCAGATCCTGGTCATATATATATATGTAAAGTTGAAACATGTAGGTATAAATGTACTTTAGGTGATTATCATTACTTTTTTGAATTGGGGCATAGAAATTAGTTTTTCTTGATAAAGCTGATTGGGTTTTAAAAACTATTCATGTCTAAAAAAACTATTCATGTCGTATTTTATGCTTTTCCAAAGGTACAGAATAAAACAGAGTAACTGGACCATGATTTCAGTGTAGTATTTTATACAAGTAAAACATATAGCTTTTTTTTTAAAAAAAAACATATAGCTTTTTGATAGCTTTTCTAATCTGATTCTAACATATGTAATTTCTTGCTAAAGCTTAAAGTGTCTGCACAGAGATCTATTACACTGAGGAACTTTTTTTTCCATTTTCTGTTGCATGAGGTTTTGGAACTTTTTCTTTTTAAATATGCATCACTGATTCCAAATCTGAAATCTGTTTTTTGGTGCATTCTCCAGATTTTATGTAATTTAAATTTCTTTTTGTTACAGTTAATGGCGTGCATTGGTTTTTAAATTAGAGTTAAAGGGCAATGACTCTTGGAATGAACATAACCACAAGACAATTAATGTTTTACAAACATCACATTTACATAATTGTAGTTGTTTTAAAATATAAAAATTATTATCTGATAAAAACACCCTCTTATTTTGTTTTAAGATTGAATCATGGCTTCTTCGAGTAGATTTAAATGTAAGAATAGTCCTGACACCTTCTGTTATATATGTGGCTGTTACACACTTCAACATCAAAGGTGCAATATTTTATCATTTGTGACACGTGCATATATTCCCTATTTTCAAGTTCCCCTTAGCGATCAAGACAAGAATTGGGGTCCTCATATAGTGTGTCATAATTGTGAGGAAATGCTTCATGACTGAACAAAAGAAAAATGCAAAGAAATGCCTTTTGGTATTCCCATGGTTTGGCATGAACCTAAGGACCACAGAAGTGACTGTTATTTCTGTCTGATCCATACAAAGGACATAGGCAAGAAAAAATGGTATCTGATCACATATCCTAATATTCTTTCAGCAATATGACCTATAGAACACTCTGAGACACTCCCCATTTCAGTTTTCAATGGTTTTATTCCTTCTAAGGATGAAAAAGTAAACATGGTGATCAAGCGTATTTTGATAGATGTATAAGAAAATAGTTGTAGAATCTGAAGGGTCTTCTTCTGATGCCAAGCAGTCATTAACCCCTCTGCAGTTTAGCCAACCCAAATTGAATGACTTAGTAAGAGATTTAGGCCTATCAAAAAAAGCAGCTGAGTTATTAGCCTCCAGGCTTCAAGAAAAAAATGTACTTCATTGGTCAGCTAAAGTATCCCATTTCAGTAAGCATGAACAAATTGTTGTGGACTTTTTCTCTGAAGAAAAACATTTTGTATACGGTGATGCTATCAGTAGTCTTCTCAGCCAGCTAGGTGTTACCACTTACAGTCCAACAGAATGGCAGCTATTTCTTGACAGCTCTAAGTAGAGTCTGAAATGTGTTCTCCTACATAATATGTATGCGGCAGTGCCAATTGGCTATTCAGCTCATTTGTGAGAAGATTATAATGACGTAAAAATTGTCCTTGAGCTACTGAAGTATGAGGAGCATAACTGGATCATTTGTGTGGATCTTAAAATGATAAATTTCCTGCTGGACAAAAGAGAGGTATCACAAAGTATTCTTGCTTTCTGTGTTGTGGCACAGCCGAGCTTGGGAGAAACACTGGACACAGAAGGAGTAGTCGAAAAGTGAAACTCTGAAAGTAGGGAAGCAAAATATTGTGAATGAACCTGTAGTTAATTGAGACAGGATCATTTTTCCCCCACTTCACATCCAACTTGGCTTACTAAAGCAGTTTGTTCAGGATTTGAATAGAGAAAGTGAATGCTTTCAACATTATTTTTGCTTTTCCTGCCTTGTCTTTCAATAAGATAAAAGCAGGTGTATTCGATGAACCTCAAATTCAAACCCTCATACATGACAAAGAATTTGCCAGGAAGATAAATAAGGAGGAGAAAGCAGCATGGCAGTCTTTTGTGGCAGTTACAAAGAACTTCCTTGGCAACAAAAAAGCAGAAAACTATGAACTTCTCATTCAAAAGATGTTGTTGGCTTTCCGTGATATTGGATGTAACATGAGCATTAAGATTCATTTCCTGAACAGTCACCTTGATAAGTTTCCCAAAAATCTTGGAACTGTTAATGATGAGCAGGGAGAACACTTTCATCAAGATCTGAAGATGATGGAAGAGCATTATTAGGGGCATTGGGATGGAAATATGATGGCAGACTTCTGCTGGAACATCAAACGAGATTGTCCTCAACAAGTTCACAAATGCAAAAGCTACAAACACAAATTTTTTCCTGAGTAGAATTTAAATAAGTTTTGTGCAAAGTTTATGATTATAATAAGTGTTTTTAATATGTTCTGTTTCAAAATTGTAGACAAATTCTGATGCAATCATATCTTTTAGTGTATTAGTGTATTTACTGCATTATATAAATTATCATATTTTCACAAAGATTGTGCCCAAGAAGACATTCTACTTTATTATGTTAAACTAAATGTTGAAAATTTTACAGTAAGTGAAAACCTAATTTTTTTTTTTTTACAGAGACAGAGAGTGAGTCAGAGAGAGGGATAGATAGGGACAGACAGACAGAAATGGACAGAGATGAGAAGCATCAATCATTAGTTTTCTCGTTGCGATACCTTAGTTGTTCATTGATTGTTTTCTCACATGTGGTCTTCAGCAGACTGAGAAACCCCTTGCTGGAGCCAGGGACATTGGGTCCAAACTGGCAAGCTTTTGCTCAAACCAGATGGGCCCATGATCAAGCTGACAACCTCTGGGTTTCGAACCTGGGTCTTCCACATCCCAGTCCAACGCTCTATCCACTGCGCCAGAGCCTGGTCAGGTGAAAATCTAAAATCTTGGATTGCAAAAGAACTGTAGCTCACAGGGAAAAAAACTAATGTCAGATTTGAGATCAGCACACTCGAATTTCTAAGAAAAAATTTTTTGTAGTTGCAACAAAAATTTTGTTCCACAGTGTTATATGCGTAAATCAATAGCCAGATTGTATTTTATTTTTTTATTATCTGGTTCAAAACTGTTACCAAAAGATAACTGTGAATTTGTACTGTATATTATCTCAAAAGAGATGCTTACTAACCCACTGGCAGTAGTGGTTAGAATAATAAGGATTTCATCCAAGAATGAAAAGAAGAATGTTTGCTGATTTGTTGATATGGATAGTGTTGAAACACACAATAATGAAGAAAGACCAATATTTTCAACAGTTTCCCCAGTGCAAATAAGAAGGTAATAAGTGGAGGGGGACTCTAATGAATATCATTTATTTAAATCCTTATATTTTGAAGATTATCAAGGTTCTCTAAATTGTTATTTAAGATTTCATCATCCTTTATCTCCCTTTCTTAAAGAAGAGATAAAGTGCAGCAAAGTATTGGTAGTTCTTAACTCTACCTTTGTATTTGTAAGCATTCTGAAATAAAATGATCTAAAAGAAAATATAGCTGACATTTGTTTCCCATTTCATTTTAATATATTCTACATATAACTCACAATGAAATCATTCCTAAAATTCACTGCCAGCCAATTATTCCTCATTTACACTGGAAAATTAGCAATGGCTACATTACTGTTGCTTGTTGACATCTGTTTATATATATATATATATATATATATATATATATATATATACATATATATATATATATATATATATATATATATATATATATATATATATATGTTAACCACTTGTGGGCAACTTTGAGAGTGGTAAAAAATGACTTACAGATATACTTAAAAATACTAAATTAGAAGCTAAATGGAATGGAATGTTTGTTAGGACAATTCTCATTTTGTCATTTATTCCATTTATACTCACATTTCTTATATGTCATCTCTCTCATGTGCTGTAGAAGCTCTAACCAGGGAATCAAGAAATGAGTACCCATTAATCTTCACTGCCTCTTTTATGCAAGCTTGTGTTTAGAAAAATGAGCCCCTCCAAATAAAGTAAGATGGTAAACAGAACTGAGTCAATACAAACTGACCCCCAAATAGAGGGACGGAACCAATATTTTAAGTTAGAAAATACTCCCAAGGAACTGCTTCTAATCAGAACTGAGACCTGCAACAATGTGTTCCATAGTAGTTATGTCAATAAAGCACTGAACGGAAGTGGGGACTCTGAGCCTAGCTTACCAAATAGCCAAATTATAATTCAGAAGCATCCAGTGAGTGCTAGTGTTTAGGAAAATAAATGTAGAAGGTGAATAAATTTACATATATGTTTATATATATTTAAATTCTAAAGTTGTTATGGTAGAAATAAAATTGAAACACTCTAGAACCAGAAGAAATTACAGTCTGATTAGTCTAATTGCCCAACTATAAATAAGAAAATTTGTGAATAATCATTTCCATTGTTAATGTATGAAAGGAATAAATTTAACTCTGAAGTAAAAGAATATTTTTATTTTTAACATTTTCAACTTCATATCAAATTACATAAAGAACAATTATATATAAGTCATAAAGTTAACAAATTGAGTACATTTTCTACATAACTCAAACCAAATTTAACAGTCTCTTCACTGATTCTTTGTACTGAGAGAGGATATTTTCATGTCTGCCTTGTTCTTAAGACTAACAACAGCCTTTCTGTCATCTTCAACTTCTTTAGTCCCAAGGAGCTCTTCTTTATTTCCAGGTTGTAACTCTGTGGCTTTAATTTGGAGAAGTGTTTCCAGAAATTTCTTTTTTTCTGAGGGTCTATTTGTCCATATATACTCTTCCATTTCTGCTTCAGTCTTATTTTTCTCCCATTCCTGTTTTCCAAGACTCATGGCATAAAACTGTTAGAAGATACATTGCATAATCATAATTCTGTCTCTTTAAAGGGCGCCTATCTGTTGATGGTAAGCACTTCTGTGATCTTGCAGTATTGCTCTCCTACAAGTTTAATAAATTTCTTCTTTGCATGATCATTTAAATTCAGGCTGGAAAGTTTAACCCTTAAGGTTCCTACTTTGGGGTTTCAAATAAAGAAAATATAATCAGCAGTGTCAATTTCAACTAGAAAATACTTCTTACATTTTTCATCACTGTCTAGTGCAGATGGCCACACAGTCCTGAAATCTCTGAGCTTCCTAATGCTTTTAATTGCTACAGGAGTCAAATGCAAAAAGTTCGGGATCTTTAAAAATTCCTTCCTTTGCTATGGGCATTTCCTTTGTACTGGGTAGCCCATTCGAACAGGAAGAGGTACTGCAAAGGTATTAAATATCACTGAAAAAGGGTCAACACTAGGCCAGTTCTGTTCAACAGCCATTTTCTCTGTCCTAGGAGGTAGTGCCTTTCTTCTCGGTGGCCTTTCAGATATGGATGTTCTTTCTGTTGTACATGGGTTTGGTTTCCAGTAAAGAATGGTTGGAGCCACGGTGGTGAAGAAAGTACACAGGGTATGGCACCTGCTGCAGAGCCAGCCACACGGGGAGCAAGGAACCACCATGACAGCACCACAGCAAGCCAGAGGCAGAAAACAAAAAACAAACAAAGAAATCTTGATTCTCCATTTATCTCTGATCATTTCTACCCAATTTTCTTGTTGAACCTCTCTTCTACTACTATATATGCCTATGTAAATATCATTCAAATTATTATTCTTTGCCCTGCTATCAAAATCTCTGAGATATTCCCTCTAGCTCATGTTTATTTGTTTGTTTGTTTGTTTTGTTTTCTTTGCTGGGTTTTCTTTTTGTTGTTGCTGTTTTTAATTTTAGCGAGAGGAAGGGAGGTAGAGAGACAGACTCCTACATGTGCCCCTGCCAGAAGTCCACCGGGTAAGGCCACTAGGGGGCAATATTCTGCTCATATGGGGATTCCTCCTTTGCTCAGCAATGGAAGCATATTATTTTTAGCACCTGAGAGGTCAGGAAGCCATCCTCAGTGCTGGAGGCCAACTTGCTCCAACCAATACAGCCATGGTTATGGGAGGGGAAGAGAGAGAGAAGGAAGAGGGGTAGAGAAGCAGATGGTTGCTTTTCCTGTGTGCATCCACACGCTGGGAGGATGCTTTACCATTGAACCAACTGACCAGGACCATGTTTTTCAGTACCATTCTTATGTCAGTAATTCCCAGTCCTGTATCTCCATTTCTGTGCTATGTCCTGAGCACAAGACAAAATAGTCAAACAGACAGGGATTGTAACACATATAGGTACATTACCACCAGAAACTAATCATGATCAAAACTACACTCCTACTCTTCCTTCTCCTGTTATCCAGAGTTTCTCTTCCTTTTAATTTCCTTCTACTTATGTCCTTTATTCATCCATCTCTCCTATTGATTATCTATCATTAGTTATTATGTGCTGCCAGTTTTCTTTCTTTTTTTTTTTTTAAAGGAACAGAGAGAGAGTCCGAGAGAGGGATAGATAGGGACAGACAGATAGGAATGGTGAGAAGCATCAATCATTAGTTTTTCGTTGTCGTTGCAACACCTTAGTTGTTCATTGATTGCTTTCTCACATGTGCCTTGACCGCAGGTCTTCAGCAGGCTGAGCAACCCCTTGCTGGAGCCAGTGACCTTGGGTCCAAGCTAATGAGCTTTTGCTCAAGCCAGATGGGCCCGCACTCAAGCTGGCGAGCTCGGGGTCTCGAACCTGGATCTTCTGCATTCCAGTCCGACGCTCTATCCACTGTGCCATCACCTGGTCAGGCTACTGCCAGTTTTCTTAAATGTAATCACATAGGCTAATGTCAGCCATAGGCTGCTTTCCATCCTACTGTCACTATTCTGTTCCTGATATCATTATCTGTCACTTAAATCTCATTCTAATTGCTCTCTCTTTCTCTCCTTTCTTACTCTATATGTGCTGTCAGAGTTATCCTTCTAAAATACAGTCATGAGAATATCTTATAATTATATCTCTTGATTTCTAAGGACTAAATATAATAAGGCTCAAACTCTAGGCTGTCTACAAAGTTCTTTAAAATCTGATTGCTATTCACCTTTTCAGCTTACTTTCCCAATCTTACTCCTTCCCTCTACTCCATTTAAATACTCCACTCCCATCATTGATGTACTCAACACTTTTTCCATAACATCATTTGAATGACTTTAGAGGTGGTGAAACAGAATTATACAGGTTATATAGATATCCCAAAGTTACATAATTAGAGCAGTGAAATCAACCAGTAGTTCAAGCACATTTGATGAAAAGTCCAAATAATCATCTTACTACTTAAAATACTATATTTTTTATACGAGATAAAAAGGTAAAAATTATTTTTTGAATATATTTAATCTCATAGGTATATCTATATCAAACAGTCTTGAAATCAAGGCTTATAATTTTTATCTTTATGCAACTAGTTCTGAAACATTGATGTTCTTTAAACACTTTAAATACCAGTTGCCTCATACTAAAAGAGGGGTGAAAAAGGATTTAACTCAGAACATTACTAACTAAAATCAGTGAATAAATAATAAATATTATTTTATGAGATAATTTAATTAAGTTTTAATTTGAAGAGTATGGAATTCCTAAAGAAATTTTTAAATGTTTCCAATGTTGTTAAAAATAAATGGTTAAATATGAACAAAAAAACATGTTAAAATAATTTTAAATATTTTATGTGTTTATCTGTAACATCTTATTAGAACATGTGCATGGCATAAATAATAGCAATTTTTGCAGTAATAATAAGAGGTACCATTGTTCATTATCTGTGGAAGTTTTAAAGTGTATATTTAACTTTACATGAAATAGGAATTATGTCCAGATTTTAATTAAGAGGATGCATGTAATGAGAGGACCAGAGATGAAATACAGATATGCTGGCTTAAAGTCAAATTTATTTTTAATCAATTTTATTGTATTTAATACTTTCAAGATAATTACTGCAAAAAATCCTGTCTCTTCCATCTCTGGAGAATCCCTTCTTTGTAAAAAATCTTTTAATTTAGAACTATTTAAAACATATATTTAAAATACATTTTTAATAATTTTCTTTTAAATAATTTGGTAAAATTAATATAATTGTATACAGCATTTGAAACCCTAACCAATTACCATATTTCAAATATTTCTAAAATAAGAAAATAAAATACAGAAGGAAATATTTTGAACAGCCACAAGCTTCTTTATCAAAGTGCTGAGAAATGTAAATAAGTATATCAAGAGCCAGAACACAATTTTTACTAAACATTACTTGGTATGAATAGTGCCCCACAGAGTTGTTTCAGGATAATTCATTTCATCTATAATGAGAACTAGTGGGGTAAATTTGCAAGCACTAAAGGCACGCAAATTGTACTGCTGATTACCAGTGCCATCACAACGTGCCTCTTTCTTCTGACAAAATAGAGAGTGAAATAAGCACAGTCTAGGGACATATAGGAACTACCAAAGTAGTTTGCCTAATCTTGATAATTACATCCAAAGTGCATTCCTTTCAACATTTCTATTTGAATTTAGATATTATTTTTCCTCTGTTTCTGAAAATTATAAAGGGAAAATATTATGCTTTAGCTTACAGGTATGTAAGTTTCATTGGTGGAAGTATTTTCTTCAAAAAGTTATAGAGACCTTGGAAATATATCACTCATGGTGTGCTTTAGGCAGGGTCCATGTGGCCTTTTCTAAGATCGTGGTCTTGCATTGATCAGCTGTTTGAGTATGGTTAAGAGGTCAATTAGTGACTTATAAAGAGAAATTTCTATATTTAAAAATAAAATTAAAATCCACAGACTTAACCACAATAGTACTACATTCCACTGCGATATTTACTGTTCCTAGCAACAAGTCAGAGGGAAAATTCTACAATTTGTGACTCAACTACATAGCATTGACTTTTGACAAAAATTATGCCTATTAGTTTTCTAGTGCAAATAGGTGTGACTTTTTTTGTGAGTGTGTAACCAAGACAGAGAGAGGGACTGATAGGGACAGACAGACAGACAGGAAGGGAGAGAGATGAGAAGCATCAATTCTTAGTGCTGGCACCTTAGTTATTCATTGATTGCTTTCTCATATTTGCCTTGTGGGAGGCATGGGGGGGGGGTGGGCTACAGTAGACTGAGAACCCCTTGCAAGCCAGCGACCATGAGTTCAAGCTGGTGAGCCTTGCTCAAACCAGATGAGCCCATGCTCAAGCCGGCAACATTGGGGTTTCCAACCTGGGTCCTCTGCATCCTAGTCCGACGCTCTATACACTGCGCCACTGCCTGGTCAGGTTAGGTGTGGCTTTTAAGTGACTGTTATAGGCCTAACAATTACATGGAATAGGTATGTGACTTACACCAGGTTATGTCATATCTCTGATCCCACTGCTTTTCATCTGTGAAATGAATGAGTTTGAAACTAACACAGATAAACTTGATTCACTTCTATCATGTGGAAAAACACTGAGCTACATTCATTTTTCAGAACAGCTCCCTTCATTATACTCTATGGTGATAGATTTTTGTGAGAATTTTCAACAGACTTCTGATGACTTTATTGCCCTATACCCTAAGTAGTTCTCTGGCTAGTGTGTGCAACAAAGCTTTATTTATACTTTCTTTTTTTTTTCATTATTAACTGAAAGGTGAGTAGGCAGGGAGACAGACTCCTGCATGCACCCCCACAGGTATCCACCAGTAAGCCCCTTATTAGGCAATGCTCTGCCTCTCTGGGGCCAGTTCTCTGTTGCTCAGCAACCAGGTTATTTTTAGTGAAGGTCATGGTGCCATCCTCAGTGCCAGAGGCCAACTTGCTCAAATGAGCCATGGCTGAGGGAAAGGGAGAGAGAGAAAGGAGAGAGGGGAAAAGTGGAGAAGCAGATGTTGCTTCTCCTGTGTGCTCTGACCGGGAATTGAACTGTGACATCCACACAAACCTAGATTGACTGTCTCCAAATTCTGTGTGTAGTCAATGATACTACACTACCACATGGAAAAAAGGAGTTGGAAAACATTTATATAAGCTCTTTGAATTCCAAACCCTATTCCCTGCCTTTTTTTTGCAACATTGACAGAGAGAGACAGAGGGAGGTACAGATGGGAACAGACAGGAAGGGAGAGAGATTAGAAGCATCAATTCTTCATTGTAGCATTTTAGTTGTTTATAGATTTCTTTCTCATATGTGCTTGACTGGTGTGGGGAGGAGGGCTACAGCAGAGTGAGCAACCCCTTACTCAAGCCAGTGACCTTGGGCTCATGCTGGAGACATTGGGCTTCAAGCCAGCGATGTTGGTCTCAAGCCAGCAATCATGGAGTCATGTCTGTAATCCCACGCTCAAGCCAACAACCCTGCACTCAAGTTGGTGAGCCCATGCTCAAGCCAACAACCCTGCGCTCAAATTGGTGAGCCCATGCTCAAACCAGCAACCTCGTGGTTTCAAACCTGGGTCCTCTGAATCCCAGTTTGATGCTCTATTCACTGCGCCACCAGGATCCCTGATACTTTTAATTTATAGGTTTTTCTCACCAACTTTCCTGAACCAATTTTGATCAACATAAACAGCTTATTCTATGTCCTTGTTCTTGCCAGTTGGGAGGTTCAGGATTTAGTTTTATGACCCCACACTGTACCTTATGCCACAGGAAAATCTCATTAATGTCCTTTCAACTAATTTGTCTAATAAAAGCCTGACCACATAGGTTGGCTATGCAAATCACCTCCTCAAAATGCCACCATCTGTACTATATCTTGGAACAAATATTTATATGAAAAAAATACTATCTATAATCAGCAAGAAATATTAACACCTTTAAACTTGATGCTTGACATCAGAATGTCAAAAATTGTCCCAACTTTTGATTGAATCACTATTTCTCTTGGGACCAGCCAAACAGTTGAGTTTTTTCTTGGTCTCAGCTCTGCACGACCCTAAATTGCTTGCATTGTCCTCCATCCAGCTGAGGTCCTGAAGATTCTCAAAATTATTTTTCTATTTAAGCTTTCTGACACTCTTCAACTTACAATAATTATGTTAACCTAATAAGCAGACCATCAATCCAATATGATTTGTTTAAATTAATGTGTATTGCTTAAGTTAAATAAGTATAATGAACCTTAAAATGTTTATTTATTTGTTTTTTTAAGAATTGAAGCACAAATGAAAACGTTATTTGAACAGATTCTGTAGCTTTCTTCTTCTATTCTGAGTCAACACAGTAACATAGTAACCATGCCTTATGGATGCCAAACTCTTCTGGGGCAAGTGTCTTTCTCGGTGTCATTTATCTGTTTTGTGATCTCTGTGGATAATGTTTTAATTACTATGGAATTAATTTGAAAATGTCTGTGTGACCAGGCAGTAGAAAACACCCTGTGCTTTGCAAGGTGCCATGTTCTGATAGCTTAATTAGTTGTAATCTCTGGGAGCATGTACATTTTTAATTCATGTGCATATTTAATTGTTGTACAGAGAGTACATTTGTAGGATCAATGTCTTAAATATACACTGTGTGTTCTACATGTCACTATAGGAAAACAGGTACTGGTTTCTTTTAAATACAATTACATTCAAAAATAGAAAATGCATTTGTTCTTTGAAAATTTTCCTTATTATAGAAGAGAGAATAGTTTGTATAAAAATGCATATTTATTATATTTTTGAGAGAAACTGTTAGAATTGATAGAATTGATACAAAAAGTATTTTTAACGCATAGTTTTTTTAAAAAATATTTTTTAAATTATAATTGACATTCAATATTATTTATTAATTTCAGGAGTACAGATTGTGGTTAGATAATCATATACTTTACAAAGTGTTTGCCCTGATACTTCCAGTAACCTCCAGTACCATAGTCATTACATTATTATTGACTACATTTCCCCATGCTGTACTTTACATTTCTGTGACTATTTTGTAAGTACAAATCTCTACTTCTAAATTCCTTCAGCTTTTCCAACCAGTCCCCTATTTCCCCTGTTCTCTGTATCTATGAGTCTGTTTCTATTTTGTTTGTTCATTTATTATTATTATTACTACTATTATCTTTATTTTCCTTGCTTTTGGGGTTAAATTTATAAGTTGTTCTCTATGGCCAACCTCACAAGTTTAGTACCTATGTTTTCTTGTATATATTATTTCAGATTTTATATTAAGGTCTTTGATCCATTTTGAATTAATTTTTATGCATGGGGGAAAACTGTGGTCAAGTTTCATTCTTTTGCATGATGTGGCTTTCCAATTTCTCCAGCACCATTTATTTAAGTCTTTCTTTTTTCCATTGTGTGTTTTTGGCTCCTTTGTCAAAGGTGATTTATCCATATATATGTGGTTTTATTTCTGTGCTCTCAATTCTGTTTCATTGATCCATGTGTCCTTTTTATATTCCAATACCATGCTGCTTTGATTGCTATGGCCTTGGACTATAGTTTGAAATCAGGTAGCATGATTCCTTCAACTTTAATTTTTTTTTCTCAAGATTTCTGTGGCTATTCAAGGTCTTTTGTAGTATCATATAAATTTTACCTGTTGGTTAAATGTATTCCTAGGTTGCTTTTTTCTTATGCAATTGTAAGTGGTATTGTTTTCTTAGTTTTATTTTATAATAGTTTATTTTTGGTGTATAAAAATGCAACTGCTTTCTGGATATTTATTTGTATCTATCTACCTTAATGAATTTATTTATCAGCTTTAGGTTTTCCGTGGAATTTTTAGGGTGTTTTTTTACATACAGTATCTTGTCATTTGCAAATAATGAGTTTTACTTCTTTTCCAATTCAGATGCCTTTTATTTTTTTTTCGTCTGATTGTTGTAGCTAGGACTTCCATTACTATGTTGAGTAAGAGTGCTGAAAGTAGACATCCCTGTCTTTTTCCTGATCTTAAGGGAAATGCTTTTAGTTTTTTTCCCATTAAGTATGATGCTATCTGTGAGTTTCTCATATATGGCCTTTGTTATATTGAGATATATTCCCCCTGAGAGTTTTTATTATATATGGATGTTGAATTTTTCAAATGCTTCTCTTTCTCTATTGATATTATAAGATTTATATAATTGATTTTCTTTGTGTGGTATATAACATTCACTGATTGGATATTGTATCAAACTTTCATTCCAGAAATAAATTCCAGTTGATCTTGGTGTATGAACTTTTTAATATATTGCTGGATCCAGTTTGCTAATATTTTGTTGAAGACTCCTGCATATATATTCTTATGGAATACTGGCTTATAATTTTCTTTCTTTGTAGTTTTATTATCTAATTTTGGAATTAGAATAATGCTGACCTCATAAAATAAGCTTGGGAGTATATCTTTTTCCTGAAATTTTTGGACTAGCTTGACATTAGTGTTAATTTCTCTTTGAATACTTGATAAAATTCACCTATGAAACCATTTAATCCAGGACCTTTGTGTGTTGAAAGCATTTTTTATCTTACAGATTTTTAAAAAGAAATTTATTTCAAATATTATCAGTTAGTTAATGACTATATTCACTACAGTTCCATAATTATGGGTAATAACAACAATCATGACAACAGTGTTTTGATAAAAGTGTCTCACATTTCGGATTTTAAATTTTCAGAGCTCCTTAGAACAAGGGTCTTATAACATAAGTGACTTACATATGATTTCTAATCTGTTATTTAGTAATTATTTTGACCTTAGGATGATTACAGCCTCTTAGAAAAGTGTCCTATCTTTAAAATGAGAATAAATATACCTAACCTTCTATGGTAACTTTAAGCTTTATCTGCTTTAATATAGATAAAAGAGCTAATTTCTGTTTGTTTCAATTGCTTAATAAATATCAATTTGTATTAGATCAGATTTCATCTTCAAAGCAATTCTTTAATATTCTCAACCACTCAACAAACTCACCTAAAGGAAATATTTATAGACATGAATGCATCATCATAAAAGAGTAGTATTAATTAATTAGCTTTGTAGTACTTTTTTTACTTTTATTTTTTAGGAAGAGGAGAGAAGGCAGAGAGACAGACTCCCACATGTGCCCCAAATGGTATCCAACTGGCAAGCTCACTGGAAAGCCATGCAACCAAGCTTTTCTTAGCACCTGAGGTGAAGACCATGGAGCCATCCTCAGTGCCCAGAGCCAATTTACTCCAAGCGAGCTATGGCTGCAGGAGAAAAAGAGAGAGAAAGAAGCAAGAGGGGTAGGGGTGAAGAAGCAGATGGGTGATCCTCCTGTGTGCCCTGACAAGGAATTGAACCCAGGACATTCATATACCAGGCTGATGCTCTACCACTGAGCCAGCCGACCAGATTCACTTTTGTAGTATTTTGAAAAACACTGGTAGTATATAGATTATTAGAGTAATAGATGATACATGAGTGTAATAAAAAAAAATTATTGAAAAATGAAAGTGAGGGTATGTCAAATTATATGCTGGACAAATGTTTTCACTCTATAGAATAACCATTTAAAAAGATTTGGTGATGTTAGTGTATAGAAAAGCAATTGAGTTTTAAACATTAATATATATTCGCGAGCTCGGGGTCTCGAACCTAGGTCTTCCGCATCCCAGTCCGATGCTCTATCCACTGCGCCACCACCTGGTCAGGCAGTTTCCCAATATTTTTAAAAGATTTTTGCATATGTGTTCGTCAGGGATACTTCCTATAGTTTTCTTTCTTATGATTCCTTTGGATTTTGATCACTGTGACATCTGATCTCATAGTAAAATTTTGAAAGTGTTTCCACTTTATTTTTTGAAAGAGCTTAAGAAGGTATTGAAAAGTAAATTATTTAAATAGGAAATTAAGAGAACAGTAACATTTTCAATTACAGCAAATAAAATAGTTCAGAATAAAGGAGATAAAAAACGTATGTACTGAAAAAAAATGAACACTGGTGAAAGAAAAGTATTCACAAATAAAAAAAAAAGATACCCTATGTTTATGATTGAAATAATTAGCATTGTTAAAGTATCTATATTGCCCAAAGTAATATATAAATACAGTGGAATCCCTAATCTTATTTTTTACAGAAATAATAATAAATAATTCTAAAATTTATCCAAAACCACAAGAGATTCTGAAAAGTCAAAACAATTTTGAGGAAGAGAGCAAAACTAGAAGTATCACACTGCCTCATTACAAAATATATTTAAAACTACAGTATACCAGCATAAAAGGGACATTTTGTCAATGCGTTAGTATAGAGAACCCAGAAGTAAGCCCACGCATTTACAGTCAACTAATCTCTGACAAAGGTGCCAAGAATAAACAATAGGGAAAAGTTTCTTCAACATATAAATGTTTCCTCAATAAATGTTGCTGGGCTAACTGGAAATAAATGTTGTTGGGCTAATATGGGAAAAGTAAAACTGGACCCTTATTACATACCACACAAAAAAATCAACTCAAACAGGATTAAAGTCTTAAACATAAGACATGAACCTGTAGCCTGATCAGGAAGTGGCACAATGAATAGAGCATTAGTCTGGGATGCTGAGGACCTAGGTTCAAAACCTCAGGGTTACCAGTTTGAGCATGGATGGGCTCACTGGCTTGAGCATGGGGTCGCTGGCTTGAGCATGGTATTATAGACATGACCCCATGGCTGCTGTCTTGAAGCCCAATGTCATGGGCTTGAGTCCAAGGTTGCTAGCTTGAACCCAAGGTTGTGGCTTGGGCAAGAGTTCACTGTCTTAGCTAGAGCTCGCCAGTCAAGGTATGTATGAGAAAGCAATCAGTGAACAACTAAAGTGCCACAACTATGAACTGATGCTTTTCATCCCTCTCTTTCATTTCTGTCTACTCTCTCTCTCTCTCACACACACACACACAAACACAACCAAAGAAAAGAGAGAGAGAGTGCCATGAACCTGTAAAACTTATATAAGAAAATATAGGAAGAAATATTCTAGACATTGACTTTGCCAATCATTTTTTGGAGCCCCAAAGCACAGGAAACAAAAATAGGTAAGTGGGACAAATTCAAACTAAAAACTTCTGCATAGCAAATAAATAAATAAATAAATAAATAAATAAATAAATAAATAAATAAATAAAAAGGCAACTTATGAAATGGGAGAAAATATTTGTGAATCCTATATCTGATAAAAGGATAATAATTATATTAATTAATTTTTTCAAGTTGATAGCAAATAAATTCAAAATTAATGAAGAAAATTAATATGTATTTTGTCAAAAAAGTTTTACAAATGGCCAAAAGTTATATCAAAAGGTGCTTAACATCAACTGTAAATGCAAATCGAAACCACAATGAGTTATTACCCCATACCTGTTCAGACAAATATTATCAAAAACAAAAACAAACAAACAAAATAAATATTGCTGAAGATGTGGAGAAAAATGTGATCCTGTTCACTGTTGGTGAGGATGTAATTGTTACAGCACTCAGAAAACAATAAGGATATTTTTATAAAAACTAAAAATAGAAATGCCATATAATCCAGCATTCTTACTTCTGGGTATATATACAAAGGAACTGAAATCAAGATCTTGAAAAGACATTTGGATTCCCATGTTTCTTGTAGTATTATTTTTTATAGGCAAACATGGACACAATTTAAATGTCCACTGATGGATCAATGGATAAGAAAAATATAATATATAGATACAATAGAATATTATTCAGAGTTTAAAAAGAAAAGAATTCTGCCATTTTCAACAACATGGATAAACTTGAGGATACTATGCTAAGTGAAATAAAAAAGACACAGAAGAACAAATACAAAATACTACATAAATCTAAAAAAGTGATACTTCTAGATGCAGACAGTAGAATGATAACTGTCAGGGGTTGGGTTGGGGGAGAAATGGAGAGATATTTGTCAAAGATTATAATGTTTTGGTTATACTCTGAATAAGTTCAAGAGATCTATTCCATAACATAGTGTTTGTAGTTAATAGTAATATATTGTATACTTAATTTTGTAGAGTGTTGATCTTAAGTGTTTTTCCACATAATAATATTAATATTAATAATAATAAATAAGGAAAAAGAAAGAAATATATGGAGGTAATGGATAGGTTTATAGCATAAATTATAGTGATGGTTTCATGGACTCAAATGGTTTCATAACTCTAATCTCATCAAGTTGTATTCATTACTTATGCACAGCATTTTGAATGTTAAAATATTAATTAAAAATATTTGAAGATGAAAAAAAGAAGGTTTATGTTGAAGACAGACAAAAATTTTAAAACAGTAGAAGAGAATGGGAATCTTATAGTGAAACAGGTAAAAAATTTACTATAGTACCCTTCTTGTAACTTACTTTTCTCTTTCTATTGTTTTCAATCTTATCCTTCAACAATGACCCTTTCTCTTCAACAGTTGAATAGGTCTCATTTCTGTAATATTTTAAAAATGTCTTAAATTTCAATGACTTTATTCTGCCAGTGTTCATGTAGTTTTTCATTATATCTTACTCTCTAAATCTATAACTATACTCACTGCCTTAAGTTTTTATCCAGTCATTTATAAATTATCCAGGACTTCTTTTTTTTATTTTTTATGAGAGGAGGGTAGATAAAGAGACAGACTTCTGTATGTGTCCCAATCAGAATTCCCCCAGCAACCCGTTCTGGAACTGGTGCTTGATACAACCGAGCTATACCCAATGCTTGGTGCCAACATTTGAACCAACAGAGCCACTGGCTGCAAGAGGGGAAGAAAGAGAGAAAGGGGTAAAGGAGGGGAAGAGAAGCAGATGGTAGCTTCTCATTTGTGTCCTAAGTATCAAACCTGGCACTTCCACATGTAAGGCTGATGCTCTCTTCACTCTGCAAACTGGCCAGGGGCCAGGACTTCCTTCTTAAAATGCTCATTTTTTATCTTAGTCTAAGGTTCTGTGAGTTTATTCCATTGACCACTGGTTAATTTGATAATTCATGAACAGAAACTATATTAATGTAAATACCAAAATATTCAGGAAAGACAGCAAATTCAGTGGAATAGAATTCATTAATTGAATAAGTCATGCATGAGGGAATAAATGGGCGAATGAATCCTCCACTAGAAATTGACAGCTCATTATTGAAACTCTTTTTAATGCATTTCTCTGACTGCCTGTGACTGTTATTTCCAGCTCTCTTATTGTCTTGTTAACACATTTGTCAACTTAGCTTTGAATTTCACTTTTTCACTGTACATTTTTTGGCCTGTACATTACTAAATTCATCAACTGAAGTTTTTCAATATCAACTTTGTGCTGAAGACTCCCAAAGCTACTTTTCAGTCCTGATAGTGGTTGTTTTACCATTTCAAATTTTAACAGTCTTCTAGGTAATCCCTTTGAATATTCTCTTTTTTCTTCAAATGTCACATAGCTAAAATTAATTATTTATTACACTACCTTTAACTTTATTGTGCAAAACAACAAAGTTGATATTTGGCAAAATAAAATCAGCAACAATTTTCTGGCATATACCCCCAACTTCAAAACTCAGTGCCCACCCCCCACGAGCACCTGGGATCACTCTTCCTAAATTTATCCAAGGACAAATCCACACAGTGACATCATATGGAACCCCTCCCTGATAGTACATATCTACTAATTTCTTGCTTTTCCTACTAGCAAATAAAAAAGTCTGTCTATACTTTCTCTTCAATACATATCCCCGTAGTCATCAGAACTTGTCACATAATAAAATTACCTGAAAAGATTTTAACAGATACTGGTACTTAGACTATATCCTCAAATAGTCTTCTTTAAGTTGTAAGAAGTAAGACTTGAGCATTTGGATTCTTAAAAACTCCATGGATAATTCTAAGGTACATCTAAGGTATATTCAGATTTTTTAGCCATTGACTTACAAGACAGCATCTGGATTATTCTGTTTCATTACAAATGTTGTTTAAATACAGCTTCCTTCCCTTTCCAGGGTCAGCTTCCCAATATACTTTTCACTTCAGCAAAGTTATATTACACTTGTCATTCCTTAAATATACTCTGTGGTCTATGTCACCATACTAACTAAGGTGTTTATCATGATCTTGTCATTCTTTTTCTAGTTCCAATTTTTCTTTAAATATTAACTTATACAGTGCCTTTCCCAGAAATATTCCAGGAACTAACATCCATTTACTTCAGCCTATACCCTCACCTCTCTTCATTAGTAATGGATTTCAGAATACAGAGTGATATTTCACTTACTAAATTTCAGAAAGTCAATTCATATAGCTATGTAAATCTTATCATAGATCACTCATGAAGAATTTGGGATATTTACCTGAAGATACAGTGCTGAGTTGGCTAAGTTTGACCACAGGAACTCAGAGCAATCATTGCTGTTTTAGTCCATTGTCCCTGATTCTTGGTAACTGTGTCCCATTGTCTTCCCTTTTTGGAAGAGGAAAATGACAAGAAGAGTACAGAGAGAAAAATTAGACCATTCTGGTATTAAAATAAAGCAGGATACAGTGGAACATCCTTTGTGGAATGGTGAAATGATAGAATAAGAAGTAACCTATAAGAATCTAGTCTTCCTTATAGCTGTCTCCTGACATTAAATTACTTAACTTTTTATTACTATATTTTGGAAAATTCTTTTACTTGTTGTTTTTGGACTATAAGACTTTCTGGCCTGACCAGGTGGTGGCGCAGTGGATGAACCGTCGGACAGGGATGCAGAAGACCCAGGTTCGAGACCCTGAGCTCGCCAGCTTGAGTGCGGGCTCATCTGGCTTGAGCAAAAGCTCTCCAGCTTGGACCCAAGTTTGCTGGCTCCAGCAAGTGGTTGCTCAGTCTGCTGAAGGCCCATGGTCAAGGCAATCAATGAACAACTATGGTGTTGCAACGGCAACAAAAAACTAATGATTGATGCTTCTCACCTATCTCCATTCAGTCTCTCTGTCCCTATCTATCCCTCTCTCTGACTCTTTCTATTTGTCCCTGTTAAAAAAAAAAAAAAAGACTTTCTGAAACACTGTGTTTTATTCTTGACTATTCATTTACCTATTTCTCAAATTACTGACTAATATTTAGTGCCTAATACATATTAAATAGTAATTAATATAAATTCATTAACTCTACATAACACATATTATTCCCAATTTACATGTATAGAAAATCACATTCATAGAAGTGAGGAATAGTTAATATAATCACACTGCTAGTAATTCAATTTGAATATGTGTGTCTTTACTATTTGTTCTAAGTAATACAATCTCCAAATATTCTCAAGCTACTTAGAGTAAGCAGGTCATAGTAAGTATTTAGTAAAACCTTCTACTTACAAGGCATATGGCATATAAAAGAAACTGGGTGAAATTTAAAAAAAAATTAAAAACAAAACAATAACAGCAAAAGGGAGACAAATTCAGAAATTAGTTTACCAAAAGTAGGTATGGAGTAAGGGGACTGGCAGTGAACTGAGGAAAAAATCATAAAATATAGAAAGTTATCAAGAAGGCAATACTTACTTATTGAAAGCACGTGTGTATGTATATATGGTATATATGTATATGCTCCCACATATATATATACATACATAAACACATAGTTATAAATATGATATGAGTATATGTATACAAATATTTTTACATGATACATTGGGCACAGACTGAGATACATGTATTTCTGTGTGTGTGTGTGTGTGTATATATATATATATATATATATATATATATATACACACACACACACACACACACACATATGTATATATACACAGACATACATATATAAATATAAATTCAAACAGTGAACTGAAAATTGTAAGAGTCATACAATTATTAGTCATTGTTGCTATTATTAGTGTTCTTAGGGTACTAGCCACTCTCTAAGATCTGAGGTGTTCATGAGCTGACATGTTAAAGAATAATCCTTATGACTGTTTATATAAAAAGACTGCAGGGTCACAAAGATGGACATGGATACCTGTAAGAAAACAATTTGGATATGACAGTAATTTGACTGTGTGATGAGAAGAGAGGTCATAAGAAATTATTGACATATATATATATTTGAAAGGAAAAACCAATGGGATTTGCCTATGGACTGGATACAGAGTATTAAGGAAAGAAAAATGTCAAGAATTATTTCAGGAGAAGAGTGATTAAAGGGGTACTGATGAACACTGTGCTAATTCAGATGAATAGAAAATGTTTGTATCCAACTAGAAAGATATTAAAGGCTGCATTAATGAGATTGTACTTTGGTTGGGCCTTCAAAATTGTTCTATGAGTTCTTAGAAGATAAAAATAAAAATATTTCATTTTTCTTCTCTTAAATAATTTTATCTTATTTTAGCTTTCCTGTTGGTAACTGATGATAAATACAATTTTAGCTGCTTATAAAGCTTCCAATGTATGTCCATGGGATCATATAATGACCCAAAGTTTACAAGGAGCTAGAAAATTGGGAGGGGACAAATTCTTTACCAATGCTTGTTACTATTATTGTCATTACTGGTACTCATTCTAGTATGTTAAGTTTTCTCTGGGTGATAAGCCACTGATACATTTCAGAAACTATGGCATAGGTCTCTTAAAGAGACCCACACTATAGACCACAGAGTCACATAACTTGTGAGGAGATGCTTCTGGGAATGCTCAATTTCTTCTGCCACAGAAAGAAATCCCCCAAACCACCAAACATCTTAGTCTTTGAGAATATCAAACCATTTAATGTGGCTCTGTTTATTTGACATTTCCCTCAAAAACAATAATGAAAGCCTGTTGGGTTGGAATTGTTGTCTATATACTTAGAAAACCCTAGTTTTGACCTGAAAATATACAGGCCATTAAATACTATCCATATTTCCTCTGACTTCATGCAATAAACTAAAACTTAGAACTAACCTTAGCCGCTCCCTTAAAAAGGGAATAAGCCTGACCAGGCAGTTGCACGGTGGATAGAGCGTCGGACTGGGATGAAAAAGGACGCAGGTTCGAGACCCCAAGGTTGCCAGCATGAGTGCGGGCTCATCTGGTTTGAGCAAATCTTACCAGCTTGGACCCAAGGTCGCTGGCTCCAGCAAGGGGTTACTCGGTCTGCTGAAGGCCCCAGTCAAGGCACATATGAGAAAGCAATCAATGAACAACTAAGATATCGCAACAGCAACAAAAAACTGATGATTGATGCTTCTCATCTTTCTCCATTACTGTCTGTCTGTCCCTATCTATCCCTCTCTCTGTCTCTGTAAAAAAAAATACAAAAAACAAAAAAAAAACGGGGGGGGGGGATAAAAAATACCAAAAGCAGACAAAAATAAATCTCAAATTTATTTCCATAAATCATCCTAATGTAGAATTTAATTTTTGGTATCCACTAAAATTGGGAAAAGATATTCAAGGTAACACTGACAAAACATTGCTTAAATACTAAGGTGAACAAGTAATGGTTATTCAGTAATTAAGATTGGTTTCTTCTAAAAGTGAAAGCAACTCTGTGACTCAGCAGATCCTTGGTTTTTATTCATCTTTGCATGTAATATTAAATCTAATTCCCAATTGGGTGAAGTAATCCTGAATATTAATTTTATTATTCTATTCAGTCATTATCTTTAAAGGGTTGTTACATATGAAAGAAGAATGAGAGCATCATGCAAATAGGTAAAATGCTGAAGATATTCATAGTCAAATAGATCTGAAATCATAGGGAATGTTACTATTCACCTAGGATATCTGGGCTGCTATGTCTAATAAAAATAATTTCAGCATTTTCAAATTCAGACAGATACTACAGATTCATAATAAAAAAATTATGCAAACTATATTCAAATGTCTTGCAATTTACCAAATTAAGGATATTAACATGTAGTTTTATCATTTATTAAAATTGTTTAAACCTCGGTGATTTTTATATCTGATATAAACATACATGTATTATATACCCTAAGATTCTTATATAGATAAGAAAATAATAAAATGCTACCCAATTTTTCAACATGTACATTAAGTTACAGTATTATAGAATGCAATACGGAATAGTTAACCTTGGAAAAAGACAGAGCCCTGGTTTGGCTGTTTCCCTCCCTTTCTTATGTGCACAAGCCATCTGACAAGTCTGTCAACATGTTAACCTTTATTCTTTCTCCACAGAGTCTCTAGTAATAGAGGAAATGCTTCCTATCAAAAATGAGCCATGGTTTCTGTGGACTAGGGAGTACTTCACCTTCAGCTTGATTAGGTTTGACTGCTTGGATTCACATATGAGTTTAGAAAACATGTACAATCTTAAGTTACTTTACTTCCTGAAAAGCAATAAAATAAGGAAGATGGGTAGAACACTAGTGTATGTATTAAATGAGTCAAAAAACTGTTTGAAATATTTTTTTTTTAATCTTGTGTAATCATTACAAAACACCACAAGTGCAAGTTCCAGGAGATCTTTAGAAAGTCTTTGCTATTTAGAATCTTTATTTCATCTTTTAGAAATTAGATTACAATTATTTGTTCTCCATTTACCCCTTAGATTAGAGGAAATCTACCTTTCATTTTCTATTTTTTATTTATTTTTTTATGACAGAGACAGAGAGAGACACAGAGAGGGACAGATAGAAAGGGAGAGATATGAGAAGCATCAATTCTTCATTGTCACTCCTTAGTTGTTCATTGATTGCTTTCTCATATGTAGCTTGACCAGAGGGCTACAGCAGACCAAGTGACTCCTTGCTCAAGCCAATGACCTTGGGCTCAAACTGGTGAACCCTGCTCAAACCAGATGAGCCCATGCTAAAGTTGGCAACCTCGGGGTTTTGAACCTCAGACCTCTGCATTCCAGTCCGATGATCTATTTATGCGCCACCGCCTGATCAGGGTCCATCTTTCATTTTTATTTTTAAATTTTTATTGATTGATTGAATTTAAAGAGAGAGTAAGGGAAAGAAATGAAGAGAAAAACAGTGAGAAATAGGTTTTTTGTTCCATTTATTTATGCATTCATTGGTTGATTTTTGTATGTGCCCTGATCAGGGATCAAACCCACAACCTTGGAATATCGGGATGATGCTCTAACCAACTGAACTCCCTGACCAGGGCATGTTCTGTCATTCTTGACTCTACAACACCCATCAGGAGACTATATATGAACCATATCACTCAGGCTCCATGGTCCTCTGACATCTCAAATTTGGCCAATTGGAGGTGTGGCAGAAGGTCAAAGTAAGAAGAGAACAAGCTAACACTGTGTGCTTTTCTTTTCTTTTTTTCTGAAGTGGTTCTGGCAGAGGTTGTGGCCCTCACAGAACAGATTCTGTGTGCAAACTTCACTTGTCTCATGCTTCAATACCATCCTTACAAACACCAAACTTCAGGCCCAGATAGGATATATCAATAACATCAGTGTGACTCAGTATACTTAGCTGATCTTTATAACCTAGCTCATAGATCTATAAATAGTCTCTTTGTTACAAAAAGTTCTTTAAAATCAAAACTCAATATACTGACTGATTCTTCTGAGAATAGTACTGAAACAATGTTATTATTACTAAGCTCAGAAGATTTACCCCCAAAAGAAAATTTATTCAAGTTAGAACAAAAGAAGATATATGAATCATTCTAAACAAATGAACTAACAACAACAACAACAAACCACATCTACTTGTCTGATTCATCTCTCCAAATAAATGATATGGATTGACATCTACATGCCTGATTCCTTTCTCCAAATAAATAATATGGATTGACTCTTTTGTAAAGTTTCCATTAGAAAATAGATAAAAAATAGAGGACATCACCTTTCAATAACCTAAGTAAGATAAAATATCACCTAAGGTATTTTCTATAATCCTGTGATTTAATATAATCATTATAAATATAATGTATTAGCACTACTGCAATGCATTAATACTCTCAGGGACTGTTCAGAACAGTAGTGCTACTTTCCTCACAATAAAAATCCCCAGTCCTTGATTTTCTCTTATTCTATGAAGTAAAATTTTTCTCTCTTCTTTAATGATACAAGTATATTCTACTGCTTTCCACTGCCTACGATTACATTTAATTTTATCATCTAAAATGCAGTGCAGTGATTAAGAATGCTAGTATCATTTCTTTTACTTACTATTCACGTTACTGGGTACTGTACTTGAATCTCTTAAGTATTGGTTTACTTATTAGAATAAAAAATATATTAATAACAATAGTTATGTCACTTTGTGAAAAATAAAATCATGCCCTGGCCAGATAGCTCAGCTGGTTAGAGCATTGACCCAATACACCCAATTGCAGGTTTGATCCCTGGTCAAGGCATATGAAGGAGTCAATCAATGAATGCATAAATAGGTGGGACAAAAAATGATGTTTCTCTCTCTCTCAAATCAATAACAAAAATAAAATTTAAAAATTAAAAATAGAGCTAATGCCTTTAAAAATGAATAAATAAAATCATTTCTTTACTCATCTAATCCTTGGCTGAGTATTGTTCTATGTAATCCCAAACTACAGCAAAAGAAGGCAAACTTAAAGCCCTCATGGACACTTTTTGTAGGAAGATACATACAGTCCTTGCTTGCTGTCAAAGGTAATATGAGTCTTGGGCACAGAAGGAAGGTGCAATAGTGTATAGCAGGGGTCCCCAAACTTTTTACACAGGGGCCAGTTCACTGTCCCTCAGACCGTTGAAGGGCCAGACTATAAAAAAAAACTATGAACAAATCCCTATGCACACTGCACATATCTTATTTTAAAGTAAAAAAAAAAAAAAAAAAAAAAAAAAAAAACAAGAACAAATACAATATTTAAAATAAAGAACAAGTAAGTTTAAAACAACAAACTGACGAGTATTTCAATGGGAACTATGGGTGCAGATGCATCCTGTGCTGCTCTCACTGACCATCAATGAAAAAGGTGCCCCTTCCAGAAGTGTGGCGGGGCTGAATAAATGGCCTCAGGGGCCTGCATGCAGCCTGTGGTTCGTAGTTTGGGGACCCCTGGTATATAGAGTTGGTATGAAGTGGTATTCTGGTTGTAAATGTAGAGTTTGTAACTAAATATTTTTTTAAAAATTCAGGACTCAGTTAAATTTATAGGTTAAAAAATAAAATTTTGCATACAAGGTATAAACTGATATATAACATCTACAAGTATGTATTATAGATTCTACTGAAACACAATTTCTCTCTCTAAAAATTATTTTATCAAAAAGCCAAATTAAGAAAAAATTGTTAAATGCATTAAGTTGAGTTCAACTTGGCCTGATTATGTGAATAAACTCAACAAGAATAGTAATTGATTGTATAGGCTCTTTGCTGGAATCACATAAGGAATCTCCACATTGAGCTTTATATAGCCTCTCAGGGCAAAGATGCCAAGCTGCATAGTATCCATAAGGTTTTACCTGCAATACCTCTAAGTTTTGGTGAATTCCTGAACTTCTCAAGGTTTCCAAAATGTCTTGAGGTTCTTTCCTTGCCATCTCCCAGGAATGCAACTTTTATTCCCTACCTGGAAAGACTTCCATGAACCATGTAAATAAGCAAGAAATCAGATAGTTCTCTAAGGGGCTTTTTTTGGCTTCCAAAGTTAATATTAATTCCTTAAAGCTTTGTGGTGACATCCAGAGTTAGGGATGTCTCTATCATACATGACATCCTACTCAAAGTTCTAATTAATAAAACCATAATTGGAAACCGGATTTATGTGTCCTATTATAAAGAGATTTGATTCTTATTGGATTCATGTAAGCAAACATATTGCCTTGAAAATAATAATAATAATAATCACTCATTAAGAATCTCAAGGCACTGGCTGTTTTCCTCAGTGGTAGAGCATTGGCCAGGCATGTGAAAGTCCCAGGTTTGATTCCTGGTCAAGGCACAGAGGAGAAGCGACCATCTGCTTTTCCACCCTTCCTCCTCCTTTTCTTTCGCTCTCTCTCTCTCTCCCTTTCTTCCCCTCCCATAGCGATGGCTCAAATGGTTGGAACAAGTTGGCCTTGGGTGCTGAGGATGGGCCCATGGCCTCACCTCAGGTGCTGAAATGGCTCCTTTTCCCCAGATGGACAGAGCATCATCCTGTAAGGTGTTTGCTGGTGGATCCTAGTTGAGAGCATGCAGGAGCCTGTCTCTAGGTCTCCTCGCCTCCATTTCTCTTACTTAATTAAAAAAAAGAAACTCTCAAAATTCTGGAGGGAGCCTGACCAGGCAGTGGTGCAGAGGATAGGGCGTTGGACTCGGATGTGGAGGACCCAGGTTCAAAACCTTGAGGTCGCCAGCTTAAGCACGGGTTCATCTGGTTTGAGCAAGGCTCACCAGCTTGAGCCCAAGGTTGCTGATTTGAGCAAGGGATCACTCGTTCTTTTGTAGACACCACCCCCCCAGTCAAGGCACATATGAGAAAGTAATCAATGAACAACTAAGGTGCTGCATTGAAGAACTGATGTTTCTTATCTCTCTCCCTTCCTGCTTGCTTGTCCCTATCTGTCCTTCTCTGTGACTCTGTGTCTCTTTCTGTCTATGTCACAAAAAAGAAAAAAATTCTGGAAGGAGAAGGTAGTGAGAAAAGTACATAATTTATCAAATTGCTTGAAAAATATGTATTTTTATATTTGGAAAACAAAAAGAAAATCTTTGTTGTTTTAACAGAGTGGAAAAGAACCAAACTTTAAATTTTTATTTGCTTACTTCTGATCTTTAAGTTTATTTACTTAATTAAATTTATTATTCAGATTAACCATGCAATATCCTTTAAAGATTTGCATTCTTTAGATTGGCAACTATATTTGATAACTTCTACAAACATTGGTTTTTCTACTGGCAAACATACATTTTTTAAGAGACATATTTCTTATAAAGTATAAATTTAGTGTCAAGTCTATTTTTTAAATTCTCCATAATAAAAAGGAAAAAGTAAGTGAATGTCTTAGTATTTCATGTTATTTCAAAATATCCAATACTCAATCATTTTTATTGTACTGAGAAGGTTATGTTGTTTTTTTTTTTCCTTCTCAATAAGTATTATCTCGGGCCTTAGCTGGTTGGCTCACTAGTAGAGCGTCAGTCCAGCGTGTGGATGTCCCTGGTTTGATTCCCAGTCAGGGCACACAGGAGAAGTGACCATCTGCTTCTACATCCCTCTCTCTCTCCCTTCTCTCTATCTCTCTCTTTCCCTCCTGTAGCCATGGCTCAGTTGAAACAAGTTGGCTCTGGACGCTGAGGATGGCTCCATGCCTACTGCAAGAGCTAAAATAGCTAAAATAGCTCTTTATATCTCAAGGATACAAGGAAAGAAATTCATGTTCTTTCTAGAAGGACTTTGGTTTCATAAGGCCAATAATCTATTAAACTTTTGAGATGAATAGTGAAGGTTTTGGGTAAGTAAAAGGACTTTATGGGCCTTGCATTGTTTCTGGAGCCATACCTCTGGCCCTGCAAAGACTTCATTTGTAAAATAAGGACAGTTGTTTTTAATATGTCAAGAATTACACTGCCACCCAAATGTTGGCAAAGGACTGACAAATCCATTCACTCATGTCTTTGAAATGTTTCTTTCCATTTGGGTACATTTTTATCAATTTACAGGTAGTACTTAGCTTAGGGTCATCTTTGGGAGCCATTAAGTCTTGTATTTATGGAATCTCCATTCACTTCTCTTGGGAATGACAAAAGAAATCTAGCTGCAAGTTAATATTAAAATTAATGGTGCCATTGACCGGCCAAACTCTTCAATGCAATGAAGCTTAGACTTTTATTTGTGAGGGGGACTCAGGGTTAAATTTCTCCCACTTGACTAGTATGCACCGCAAAAGGGCTTTCTCAAGTCACTTTGGGGTGGTTTTTCATCTATGGAGAGACAGATGCATAACACTCTGAGATTGGAGGTGTCTATGCAAGTCTCTGAGATGTTTTGGGCTACCATGAGTAGGGCAGGTACCCTGTCACCTGGAAATTACCTGGGGCTAGGTTGTTAACCTGTATTCTGACAACAGCCTTAGAAACAGTGACTGTGGTGATCAGGCACAATGATGATGGACTTAGTCCACTCAGTCATGTGGCCTTAACCCTACAAGTGTACCCTGATGCCCAGATGCCACCTGGATCTTAAATAATTACCCCACCCAATGAGGGCAGCATTACTCATGGTCACAGTGGTGTCTGGAAACTGCTAGCTAAACTTACTCCACTCAGTTATATAGCCTTAACTCCACACAAATGATAAGTATAGTCTATCTCTTCAAGCAAGGCATCCCTGCTTGATGGCATTCAGCCTCAGCTCCTCTTATTAGAGCTCCCCTCCCATTGTGTCTGTTTGTACAAGGGGTGCCTTAGGTGAGAATGTTGTCCTATAACTCTGGTCTTAAATTGTCAGGCTATTGACTTGTTGTTCTGTCTTTCATGTTCCCAGAATCCCTAATCCTTTAAAAAACCCAGTAGAGAGAGGGCAACTTTCCCTAGAAGGGAGGGGAGGTTCCCTGTTAAGCCATTTCTGAGGTTCTCATGGAAATTAATAAAGAAGAAAAGATGTTTATCAAATATTCAGTCAGTCCCAAGATTAGTTTTCTCTAGTGGAGATTCCTTTAAAATTATTATTTCCCCAGTCGGTTCAGTATTGAATTCATTTAGTTCTAAATACATTTCACCTTTCTGGAAAAAGGATATGTGGGCATCACTAATTTCAAGAATATCTCATCCTATCAGGTGAATTGGAACAGATTGGATTAGTAAAATATATATTGTCCCATAATATTTCATAGTTTGAAGGGAACAGTTTCTGATTTAAAAACAAAGATTAGTTGATTAAATATCCTTACCATTTGTATAAAAGATTTACTCTGAGGGAGAAGACAACTTAGTAGCTTTCCTTATTATGATACTTCAACCCCTTCCAAACTATTAGCAAGGAGAAGAGGGAACACCTTCTCATATTACTCAGAGTAACTGTATGCTTTCTTCTGTTTCTTATTCTAAATCCCATTTCAGTTTTCTATAATCCTTCTTAATGTAACCTGGCTTTCGACAATAAAAACAGACTCTCCTACAGGAGTATCCAAGCAGACCCTATTTAGTAATTTTGTTGTTTTGCTCCCAGAAACCAGCAAGTATATTAATTCAAATAGGTTAGAAAGGCCAGGATTGCATGTCCTAACAGTTAAATTCCTTTGTGAACTCATCAGGGTTCTAAAAAAAGTTGAGATAAAATTTAGATAGATTCCTTAATTCTGTTCTAGTCCAAGGAACATATACAATTGCTGGTTTCTTTCTGCCTGACACCAGCTTTTAAGGTTTTCCATTCTGAGTGTCCCGCTTGGTCAGCAGGGATCTGTGGTGGAAAACATGAGAAAAGAATAAGAGGGAGGAGAAGGAGTGCAAGTCTGGAAAACAAAGTACAGGGTACAGAAGGGCAGTTAGACAAGAGTTAAATGTAGAGTGTTGGCACTGAGCAGCTTCAGAAGACTTCCTTAGCTCTGAGACAGATTCTAAAAGTTCTTATTAACTTCTTGTACAAAAGAACTTGTCAGTATTTCTCCCAGAAGCTTCTAATTGCAATCAAGATAAGTTTCTTGCCTGTCCAGCTGGCTTAGTAGTAGAGCATCTGCCCATTGTGTAGAAGTCCCAGGTTCGATTCCTGGCCAGGGCACACAGGAGAAGTGTCCATCTGTTTCTCCACCATTCCTACTCTCTCTTCTCTCTATCTCTTTCTTCCCCTCCCGCTGCCAACACTCCACTGGAGCAAAGTTGGCCCGGCACGAGGATAACTACATGACCTCTGCTTCAGGCACTGGAATGACACTGGTTGCAACACAGCAACGCCCCAGATGGGCAGAACATTGCTCCCTAGTGGGCTTGCCCAGTAGATCCCGGTTGGGTGTATGTGAAAGTCTGTCTCCCTGTCTCCCTACCTTTCACCTCAGAAAAATACAAAAAACAAAAAGAAAAAAATATATATAAGTTTTTCATTTTTGTAAGTACTTGCAAGTAAAGGCTTCATCTCTATTGTATATTAGCAGGAAAATTAATGGGGCCTGAAGTCTGAGAGTTTTCAGCCATTGAGACATGGTTTCCTATGTTAATTTTTTTTTTTTTTTGGTGACAGAGACAGAGTCAGAGAGAGGGACAGATAGGGACAGACAGACAGAAAGGAAGAGAGGTGAGAAGCATCATCAATTCTTTGTTGTGGTACCTTAGTTGTTCATTGATTGCTTTTTGATATGTGCCTTGACTGGGGGGCTACATCAGACTGAGTGACCCCTTGCTCGAGCCAGCAACCTTGGGCTCAAGCTGGTGAACCTTGCTCACACCAGATGAGCCTGTGCTCAAGCTGGCAGCCTCAGGATTTCGAACTTGGGTACTCTGTGTCCCAGTCCAACGCTCTATCCACTGCACCACTGCCTGGTCAGGCTCCTATGTTAATTTTAGTTTTAATTCAGGATCTATAGAGTCTGAACAAAATTTCTAGGGATTTTGTACAGTGGGTTGAAGTACACTCCTCATGCGTTGACCTCCAAGGGGCTGTCACCTACTGGGTCATCTCAACCCTCTTACATGTCTCCGTTTTTCTTCTCAGTATTATAGTCCTACAGCCATGAGGACTCAGAGCACCAGATAACCATTCTTTATGTCCATGTTTCAGGACAAGTGAACTTTTAACCCTTTGAGTAGTGAGTTTTTTTATGCTTGCTGACCCCCGGGAGTAAGTTTCTTTTCAAAAAATGAAATTAGTTTCAGTTACAGTTTTAGTAACTTAAAATCATATTTGTTTGATAACCAATTTATGGAAACAAGAAGAACATACATATGCCCTTTTTTAATGTTGCCTTACATATTTTTAAAATAAATTGACCATACCCTGGATGGTCAGGAGACATGAGGGCATACATGAATGTTCATACTACTCAAAGGGTTAAATTATAATTGTGGTAGAATTCCTTATGGGGCATATCACATCCTGAACTATGCCCTTTGAAACCTATACAGAGATCTTAGTCATCTAAGAATAACCTTAAGCTAGAGGGAAGAAGTGCCCCTTACCTTTGAAACCAAATGAGTTCAGGCTCTCATTTATCAAGCAAAAGGTTTTGTTCAGACTCTCAGAAAGCAATTCCAATTGAAGAGACAAAGTTAAAAACCAGCCACCCATTGTTTTTCTCTTGTCCTGAGTTACCTCAACCTTTATCTTTAGCCTAGGTCCTTTCAAACCTTAACCTTTAACAACAGCTCAAAGATTTTTAAAAGAAAAATAAATTATTCAAGTCAGCCTCTTAGCTTAAAACAGGGAGGTCCAGAATTCAAAGGGAAGCTCACCCAAGTTCACCCTGTGGGGAAGAAAAGATATATAATGTTCACTTTCTTAAACAAGGATGGCCATTGCCTAGGTGATAATATTAATTGCCCTCTTGCTTGGGAAGGGGTGTGGTTATGCTAATGTGTGTTGGGGAGGGCTTTCATGCCAAAAGGTTTTAAAAGGAGGAGCTAGCAGGCCATTTTGGGAGAGAGAGAGATCACATTTTTCTAGAGAGGAAGAGCCCACTGTGTAGCAGGGCAGGGGAGCCACGTGGATGAGGCAGCCAAAATAGCGAAATGGGGGAAGGAGAAGCCAGTTTGTGGAGGAGAAGGAGATGGGGAACAGAGATGAATAAGACTGATGAGGTGGAAGCCTTTGATTCTAGGAAAACTCGGATGAGTCAGTGGCTTTGGGAGCCCTAAATGGAAAGGCAAGTATTTCCCGCTGTGTGTATTTTATTCGCTTTCCAATTGTGACTCTAGAATAAAGGACAATAGACCACCAGTTTTTGGCTTTGTTGCTACATTTCCATCTGTCCAAATTAAACCCAAACTTGCATTGACCAGGCACCTGTGATGGCAGCAGTGGCTACTGGCTATACAACCCCATGCAAACTGAGAAGCTGGTGGGACACAATGTGCTCCTACTGGTACCTAGCACAGGTCCAGGTCTGCAATGGTGGTTCTGGGCAGGCTTCTCTGGAACCCTGTGGCACTACACCACTTAAGACAAACTGCATCATGATCTGAGACACAGCACCAAAGTAACCGATTTTGCAATAATTATTACTACTTGATCCCCAAACCATGCATATTCCAGAGTCTATATACACATCAATATGTTCTTTCTGTAATCGATCACCTATTTTTGATTTTATATATTTTAATCATATATGCATTTTAAAAATAATTATTAAAATTAGTAAATTTAACTATCAATAATAGTGTAAAGAAACAATTTATAGAGTTAAATTTAAATTTCATCTTAATAAAAAGATTAATTTTTCAGAAATTCAGAGTGCATATATATTTGTACAATTAGGTACACACACATACACTAACACAAACACATATTGAAAGTTTTTTTTAATTTTTATTTCAAATACAAATGTTTAAGTAAATTTAAATTCAAGAAAGTTCCTACCATTTTTTTCTCAATGAAATTATTCAATCAGAAAGGATCCACTGGTTTTCAAGAGAAAATTTTTGTAAGTAGAAGCCTATTTCTATGGCCAGTAACCACGGCCACCAAAATAGTCGTCTGGCCCATGTAAGTTCGCATTTGATTCAGACAGATGGTAATGAAACAATGGGGCCAAGAACTGGTGGGCCATTACCTTTAATACTAGCTTGCACCCAGCGGGCGAGTAAATACACACAATAGGAAAACAGTTCCCTTTCCATTCAGGGCTCCCAAAGCCACTGACTCATCTGAGTTTCCTAGAATCAAAGGTTTCTAGCTCACCAGTCTTATTCACCTCTGTTTCCCATCTCCTTTCCTTTGCACAAACTCTGCACAAACTGGCTTCTCCTTCAGCATTCCACCATCTTGGCTGCCTCTCCTCTTCAATGCTAATGGCAAGAGCTGAGTGAGAGAGAGCCCCTGGTCTGCTTCATTTTATAGTGAAGAAAGTTAAAGCCTTTAAGCCAAATATATAAACAAGGGGGTTTCTGATACAAAGCCACTTATCTGAGGCATAAGTGGGATTCCTCATAAGAGTGCACCATCGCACATTATACAACCATCAAGGGTGTGGGGAAATGCTTAGTTTTGAGAAGATCTTAACATTGAAAGGGTGGGAAAGGCTTAGTCTGAAAACCAAGCCTTAGGCTATAAAGTCATTGCCAGCCTACAGCCAGTCTCCCAAACCCAATGCAAACTATAAGTGAGCAAACATATATATCATATTTAAAGCTAATTTGACTAACACTATGGCTTGAAGTAATTTTCTACTGAGACTACTACCATCTGGAACAGAAATATGCACATCAAAGTAGAGGGGAAACAATACTTTTTAAAAGTAATTTTCTCTGATGGTTTTCTTCCTGGTATTTGGCCAACACAATTATTAAACCCATAACTTGATATATACTAAGAAGCTCATAGCAATAACATACCTAAATTAGGGGAGGCCTGTTTTGTGCTTCTAGTTTTAAAGAAAATAATAATTAGAAAAGTCAAAATAGAAACAAAAACCCTTAATTTTATAGCAGGCATGTTAGTGGGTTATTTTTTTTCTATATTATTCACAGATTTCTTTTGAAGAAAAATCTTTCTTTGAAGACAATTTTGGGATATGGAGGCAATCCTAACTATCAATATAAAGAATTCATGCTGATGGCTTTAAGATCATGTGGGATGTAAATTTATCTAGGTATAAAAGTAAAAACAATAATGGGAGTGTGAATACAAAGACAATAAGTCAGACTCATTTTGTGTTTGCCACGTCAATGTAAGTATGTCTGAACATGTAGAGAATTTATATAAAAATTTATTTGCACCTGTGGGGGTCAGGAACGAGTATCCCCAAAATACTTTGACATGCAGATTATTTTAAACCAAAATCAATTAAAGCCCAACTGTTGTAATAATATGTTATAGTAATTAAATATAATTAAATATATAGAAATATAGAAAATATGGAAGATATATAAAAGTAATTAATATATAATATTAAAATCAATTAAGGAAATTAAATAAAGTTATGCCACCTGGATAGCAATTAATATAGTGTGTACAGATATAATAAACAGACTCTGACTTTTGAGCAGGGCCCAGTTAGTGTGTGTGTGAAGTTATACATAGATAAGAAGTGGCTTGATCTCATAACTCTGTAAGTTAACATAAACAGAAAGTTTTCCTAAGAACACTTTAAAAGTGGCTTGATATAACATTTCAGTAGATTAACATAAAAAGGCTTCCTGGGAGAAACTCCCAAAAAGGTGGTTTGAGGTGATAATCCTGTAGATTGACACCTGTTAGAAGGTTTAGGCCAGAAAAGGTACTAAAGCTAAGCTGCCCCTCCCCCTGCTTCTGTATTGGCCCAGACTCCAACATGAAAGTGAACTGTCTCCATGCTGCTCTGAGCTCTGACCAAAGACAGCAGAGAGGAGCACTCCAATGGGGGCCCCCTTAAGCTGTACCCAGGCACGACAAAAAAAATTGTGAGTAATAAACTGCCTTTTTGATTCTTGCAACTAACTTGTGTGTGGTTGTGTCTTTCCTCCAGTGGCAGTTAGCGTTGACACTGATAAGTAGAATCCTTATAGCCATCTCAAGAGTAGTCTTGAAGAGGTTGCCAGCCCTGCTGATAAGCAGGAGTTTCCCACTGCACAGGGAAATCGAATCAGAGACGGCTGATGGATGTAGAGCTTGGGCTCTACAGGGACACCAACAAACTCAGAAAGTATTTTGTAACTTCCCCTTTGTCTTAGACATTCAAATAGAAAATCCTTAGAAAAAGAGACTTGATGTAATCATTTGAAGGATTTACACCCTAGCATTAGTCAAGAATAGTACAAACATGTACAACTAAATACATCACACCTTCCTTGTGTTTCACTGTTTTTTAGTTGCCTAGAAAGGATTTTACTGTTCTGTGTGTTCTGCTCTTCTTCAACTACCTGTAAATCACCCATTCTCCCATTTAAAATCTAATAGCCCATTCCCCGCCCTTTTTTCCTTTGCCTAATAATGTCATATAAACATAATATTGCCTCATTGTCTTTAGAATGATCATATTTATGTAAATTTTCAGTTGCATGTATTAACATTTTTATTTTCTTCTTTTAATCTGCTGTATGTTGTTTGAATTATTCAACCAGCCAAAAGAACTAAGGGGGTTAGGGGACCATTTTCAGAAACACACAAGTCAAAGGATACATTTGGAGGCAAAATCTCAAGAGACTGAGGTTGATAAATTCACTAGAGAGTAAGTGTAGGGTCGGTGGATAATGGGGGAAAGTCAGGTGAGAAACCAAGATTCGGGAACTTTGGCTAGAGCTGCCCAGAACCAGGCGCACCAAAAGAAACTTCCCAGGAGTCCTTGGGAAAGAAGTGACTGTCTGCCAGCCAGTGAGATTTCACTACATCATATTAGCTTGTCAATCCTACAGACACTTTAAATATTCCCCACGCAAATCATTCCATACGACTTCTCTGCCCCCTACCCCACGGGATCAGAGAACATCACCCGGGCAGCACGGTACTAAATAAAACCTTTACTATTCCACACTTTGTGGCTCCAGCCCCCTTTCTTCTTTCTCGGCAGGTGCAGGAAACCCGGGGGGAGTTAAAGTCCACAAGGACCGCTCCTCTTCCCTTCTCCTCTGAAAAAGAACCAGAATCTTCAACCTTCCACCCACTTCAGTGCACAGCGCAGTATGTCCCCTGCCTCCAAACTCCCCTCAGTTTTTTCTGCTGAGACTCCCTGTCTGAAACTGTAGCTACGTCAGGGACTTCTTTCTGTTACAAGTGTGTTTGTGCCCGTGGAGATGTCCTGAGCCCATCCACTTTTCCTATTCATCCGTGGCCAGAGCGTGAGTATTGAAATGCCAGTTCTCAACTCTGACCACTCTGAGGACTGAGGGTGGCTGTGGGAGCACAGGAATCCAAAAACAGTCCTGGAGTTGCCCTATTCGAAATCTCTCCCTCCTTAAAGAAGAAGAAATTTTTCTTCTTCTCTGCTGTGGCCAGGCCACAGAACCTACTGGAAAATTGGACCAGGTAGCCTCCTGAAGGGACTTTCAGTTTTAACACCCTCCTCAATGTAACTATCGCCAAAAAAGCTGGGAGCTGGTTGGAGATCCCTTTACATTCAGGGCTTCTAGTTATTCACGATCCTGTCCTAATCTCTGTGCTGCCTGTTCTATGGCACAGGCCTTTTTTTGGCCAGAGAAACCTCACCTAAAACCTCCACTCCTGATCTTTTCTTCTCCGTAGACCCCCAACTGTCTTCCCCTTCTTTCTGACCCCCAGGGGCGCCCCTCTCTTGGGACCCCTTTCTAGTTTCTCTGCGGACCTCTTTCGCTTGGGTATCTTTCCTCCATAGAGACCCCTCCTCTCCCTTCGCAGAATCCTGATTCTCATTCTCTTGCAAATACCAGTCTCTCTTTCTCCTCTCCTGCTGGCCAGGGGCCCCTCCCTTCTCCTCTGTGTTCTTAAACCCCTCCTCCATCAGGCCATTCTCCACCTACCATTGGCTCTTACACCAGTTTGCAGGATGCCCAATTCCAATCTGCTTGCAGAAAGTTCTGGCCCTGTCCTGCCTCTGGCTCCAGTGTTTCTGGCTGAATCTAAGTGCTGGCTCCCTAGGAACCCTCCTCCTCTTATTTTCAACTACCAGATCCCTGTCTGGGACCTGTGAACATGGCATTTAAAGTTCTCAATGGTCACGGCTAGTAGAAACAGGCCAAGGCTGTTCGCCAGGCCTGCATGCAGCAGAAGGTCACTCTCCAAACCCAGGCTCTTTTGGCAGCCCTGAGGCTGGCAGAGCAACAGGGGCAAGGCAAAGGAAGTACCTGACCCAAGTACAAGCTACAAAGAGATATCCCACCAGCAGCTTGCTTTAAGTGTGGCAAGCAGGACCACTGTGCCCGACAGTGTCCCTTCCTGCGGCTACCCACTGAGCCTGCCCTGGCTGCAAGTAGCATGGTCACTGGTGGAGCGATTGCCCCTTTGGGATACAACCTTTTCCTCAGCATCTCTACATGGAGGACAAGCCAGCCAGTGGGCCCATCACTTGAACTCCTTGGACTGATGCCCTAGACTTGGAGATCCCCATTGTCCTCACCAAACCTCAGGGTAATGCTGCAGAAACTGGTAAGTCCATCTCATTTCTTGTGGACATGAAATCTACCTTCTCTGTTTAGCCACCACACTCTAGACCTCTAATTCCCCCATAGGTCTAGGTTATGGGAATGGATGGGATCCCTTCTTTTTCTCTTCACACACCACCCCTGACATGCAGCTTGAATGGAATCCCCTTTTTGTACTCCTTCTTGGTTATGCCATTGTGCCCTGTACCCCTTCTGGGTCGGGACATTTTACACAGTCTCAGAGCAACTATCCAGCTGACAGCATTTTCCCACTTACTCCTACCATTCCTCAATACCAAGGGCTCCCCCATAATCAATACTACTGTTGGGAAGATAAAATATATTATGCTCACTTTGTTAAAGATGGCGCTGCCCACGTGCAAGTTTTAAGAGTAAGCTTTTCCCCACACCCTTGACTGATTGGATGATGTGGGGTGGTGCACTCTTATGAGGAATCCTCCCATTATGCCTCAGATAAGTGACTTTGTATCAGAGACTTTCTTGTTTGTAGATTGGATTAAGGGTTTGGATTTCTACACTATAGTGTGGAGCAGATAGGGAGCTTGCTCTCTGGGTTTTTGAGATTAGCATTAGAGAGGAGAGCAGATTAAGGCCACATGGAGGCCAGGAGAAGCAGCCAAGATGGCAGTGCTGAGGAAGAAGCCAGTTTGTGCAGAGAGAAGGAGATGGGAAACAGAGGTGAATAAGTCTGGTGAGCTAGAAGCCTTTGATTCTAAGAAACTCGGATAAGTCAGTAGCTTTGTAAGCACTGAAAGAGTGGGTTTTGGAGCTCACTGTGTGTTTTTGCTTGCCCACTGGGTGCCAGCTAGAATTGAAGTGGATGGCTCACCATTTCTTGGCTCCGTTGTTTCATTACCGACTGTCCGAATCAAATGTGAACTTGCATGGGCCAGGCGGCTGTGATAATGGCCTTGAGCACTGGCTTTACAACTACCCTCATTTCTAACCATGTTTTTCACCTCAAGCTTACCCCTATTTGGATTGCTGGCAGTCAGAACCACTGGACCCTACTTGTATGTGGCTCACCAGAAGAACTGCATCCGCGAAGTTTCTCAACTCACGGCCAAACAGATATTCCTCCTGACACCCCTCAAAGCCACTACCTGCTGATCTTCCCCTCCCCATATGCCCCTAATCAGCAGGAAGTAGACAGATGAATAAGTGGAGCCCCTAATTAAAACAAAAGGAATGAAATGTAAGGTCGGTGGATAATGGGGAAGGTCACGCGAGGAACCCAGATTCAGGATCTTTGGCTAGAGCTGCCCAAAACCAAACATGCCAAAAAAAACTTCCCAAGAGTCTTTGGGGAAAAAGCGACTTTCTGTCAGCCAGTGAGATTTTGCTACGTCATAATAGTTCTCCCATCCTACAGACCCTTTAAATATTCCCCACATCAATCATCCCATGCGACTTCTCTGACCCCTGCCTCCAGGGACCAGAGAACATCGTCCAGGCAGTGCAGTATTAAATAAAGCCTTCACTATTCCACACTTTGTGGCTCCAGCCCCCTTTCTTCTTTCTTGGTGGGGAAAAATACCTTACAATAAGAGTTCACAGTTTCTGCTGGAGTTGGTGGTGGTGCAGTGGATAGAGCGTTGAACTGGGATGCAGAGGACCCAGGTTCAAAACCCCAACATCTCTGGTATGAGTGCAGGCTCACCAGCATGAGCCCAACAATCTCTGGATTGAGCATGGGGTCACTCGCTCTTCCGTAGACTCCCCCATTCAAGGTACATATGAGAAAACAATCAATGAACAAGCAATCAACGAACAACTAAGATGCTACAATGAAGAATTGATGCTTCTCATCTGTAAAGCCATGGACACCATCACAGCTACCTGGCCAATGTAGGTTCACATTCAATTCAGACAGACAGTAATAAAACAATGGAGCCAAGAACTGGTGGGCCATTAGGTTTAATCCTAGCTTGCACCTGGTGGGCAACAAATACACACAGCTGTAAACACTTTTTTTTTTCTTTTCAGGGCTCCCAAAGCCACTAACTTACTTGAGTTTCTGTAAAGTCAGTATTCGTGGCCAAGGCCACCACCAAAGCCGCCTGGCCGGTGCAGGTTCACATTAGATTTGGACAGTAGGTAATAAAACAACGGAGCTAAGAACTGGTGAGCCATCAGCTTTAATTCTAGTTTGCACCTGGCGGGCAAGTAAAAACACACACTAGGATCCAAAACCCACTCATTCAGTGCTCACAAAGCTACTGACATATTCAAGTTTCCTAGAATCAAAGGTTTCTAGCTCACCAGACTTATTCACATCTATTCCCCATCTCCTTCTCTGTGCACAAATTCTACACACACTGACTTCTTCCTCAGCACTCCACCATCTTGGTTACTTCTTCTCTCCTCCACATGGCCTTAATCAGTTCTCCTCTCTAATGCTAACCTCAGGAACCAAGAGAGAATAAGCTCCCGGTCTGCCCCACTTTATAGTGTAGAAATCCAAACCTTTAATCTAATCATCAAACAAGAAAGTCTCTGATACAAAGTCACTTATCTGAGGCATAATGGGAGGATTCCTCATGAGAGTGCACCACCCCACATCATCCAATCAGTCAAGGGTATGGGGAAAAGCTTACTCTTGAAACTAAACCTTAGGCTATAATGACTGGGCCTGCTTACAGCCTGTCCCCCGACACCCAAGAATATAATTACGCCCATCCCAAGCATAAGGGCTACTAATATCACCTGGGTGATGGGCTTCCATGTGGGCAGCTCCATCTTTAACAAAGTGAGCATAATATAATTTATCTGCCCAACAGTTTCTTAGAATCAAAGGTTTCTAGCTCACCAGCCTTATTCATCTTTGTTCCCCATCTCCTCCTCTCTGTTCTAACTCTGCACAAACTGGATTCTCCTTTAGTATTCCACCATCATGACTGCTTCTCCTCTCCTCCACATGGCCTTTCTCTGCTCTTCTCTCTAATGCTAATCTCAGGAACCAAGAGAGAGCAAGCTCCTAGTCTGCCCTATTTTATAGTGTAGAAATCAAAACCTTTAATCCATTATACAAACAAGAAAGTATCTAATACAAAGTCACTTATTTGAGGCATAATAGGATTCCTCATAAGAGTGCACCACCCCCTTTCATGCAACAGTCAAGGGTGTGGGGAAAGCTTAGTCTTAATCCTAAACCTCAGGGTAGAATGACCTGTCCTGTTTACAGCCTGTCCCTCACATCCAATGCAAAGGATAAGCGAGCAAACATATATATTATATTTACAAACTTATTTCACCAACATCATCTCTCTCTCTTCCAGTCTGTCTATCCCTCTCTCTGGCTTTCTCTGTCTCTGTCAAAAAATAAAAATAAAAAGTTTACCATTTTTTTTATGAATGTTTTACTAAAAAGAAAACATAAGGAAGATTACATGAAGGTGGAAGGAAGCAATGCTGGGATGAGATTAGGATAGTTAAGATTATACATTTTCTTAGCGGTGGTCATGTGGAGATCAGATTGTAGAGTAATTAGGATTATGTGCTCTATTAAGGGGTCAAAAAGGTTGTCCTACAAGAAGGAGGGGTCTGAAAGGGGCGTTTCAAAGGTGTGTTAACATAGATGCACAGAAGTAATGGATAGGGCTTGCTTAAGGAAAAGAAAAGCCTTTTAGTAAACAAGTTATATGCCTGGGGCATGACTACCCACAATGACCTACCTTCCCAGTTAAGAATTTATAATGAGCCTGACCAGGAGGTGGTGCAGTGGATAGAGCGTCGGACTGGGATGCGGAGGACCTCGATTCGACCCCGAGCTCACCAGCTTGAGCGCGGGCCCATCTGGATTGATGGAAGGCTCACCAGCATGGACCCAAGGTCTCTGGCTCCAGCAAGGGGTTGGCTTGGTCTGTTGAGGACCCGCGGTCAAGATACATGTGAGAAAGCAATCAATGAACAACTAAGGTGTTGAGAAGGCAACAAAAAACTAATGATTGATGCTTCTCATCTCTCTTCGTTCCTGTCTGTCTGTTCCTATCTTTTCCTCTCTCTGACTTTCTCTGTCCCTGTAAATAAAAAAAGATGTTTAATACCAAATATTTGTTCCTTCCCTCTTGGTCCACCCTCTTATGTTTAAATAGATGTGTAGTTCATTCTATTTTGTATTTTTTCTTCTCATTGTATCTTTATCCTTTTCTTCATTTCACCATATGTATTTTTAACCAATCAACCTACCTAAACCTCTTTTATTGTTAATGAGTTTTCTTCATTTAAAATCAAGGGTTTTTTTGCTTTAAGATTATTTAATTTAACTTCTTTCCAATTATAGTTTATATTGAATATTACTTTGTATAGTTTCTGATGTACAAGTATAGTGGTTAGACAATCATATACATTACCAAGTGTTCCCCAAAATAAAATCAAGCATTTTTTCTCCCCAGGGACTATCAAAATAAATTCAATAACCCCACACATAGTGGTTAAGTCTTCCATAAATTAGTTCATAGTTCAAATCTTACATTTAAATCCCAGGCAATAGTGTCCTAGTTTAAAAAGGAAGGTGTTGTACGATTCTCAAGTGTAACTCAAAGTTTTAATGTATACTTCAAATTGTTTAAGTAGTTTAAGTATCTGTTCTCTCACTTTCAAATTTGGTATTAAATTTTACCTTGTGATTATATCAGGATAAAATATGATATACATAAAATAAAAAGGTAATTTTTTAATAAACATTTTTTTTCTAGGTGTATGTAAAGCCAGTAGCCATGGCCACCATCACAGCCACCTGGCCCACGCAGGTTCAAATTTGATTTGGTAATGAAACAATGGAGCCAAGAACTAGTGGGCCATTACCTTTAATCCTAGCTAGCACCTGGCTGGCTAAAAACTCACACAGTGGGAAAACACTTCCCTTTCCATTCATGGCTCCTAAAGCCACTGACTTATGCAAGTATTCCTAGAATCAAAGGTTTCTACCTTATGAGGCTTATTCACTTTTGTTCCCTGTAAAGCCAATAGTCACAGCCACCATCACAGATGCCTGACCTGTGCAAGTTCGTATTTGATTTGGACAGATGGTAATGAAACAACAGAGCCAAGAATTGGTGGGCCATTAGCTTTAATCCTAGCTTGCACCTGGTGGGCAAGAAATAGACACAGTGGGAAAACACTTCCCTTTCCATTCAGGGCTCTCAAAGCCACTGACTTTTTCAAATTTCCTAAAATCAAAGGTGTTGGGCAGATAAAATATATCATGCTCACTTTATTAAAGATGGCACTGCCCACCTGCAAGTTTTAAGAGTAAGCTTTTCCCCACACCCTTGACTGATTGAATGATGTAGGGTGGTGCACTCTCATGAGGAATATTCCCATTATGCCTCAGATAAGTGACTTTGTATCAGAAACTTTCTTGTTTGCAGATTGGATGAAAGGTTTGGATTCTACACTATAAAGTGGGACAGACCAGGAGCTTGCTCTCTCTCGGTTCCTGGGATTAGTATTAGAAAGGAGCACAGATTAAGGCCATGTGGAGGAGAGGAGTCAGCCAAGATGGTGGAGTGCTGAGAAAGAAGCCAGTTTGTGCAGAGTTTGTGTAGAGAGAAGGAGATGGGAAACAGAGGTGAATAAGTCTGGTGAGCTAGAAACCTTTGATTCTAGAAAACTCGGATAAGTCAGTAGCTTTGTGAGCACTGAATGAGTGTGTTTTGGAGCCCAGTGTGTGTTTTTGCTTGCCCACTGGGTGCAAGCTAGACTTAAAGATGATGGCCCACCAGCTTTTGGCCCCATTGTTTCATTACCGACTGTCCGAATCTAATGAGAACCTGCATTGGCCAGGCTGCTGTGATGGTGGCTGTGAATACTGGCTTTACAAAAGGTTTCTAGCTCACCAGCCTTATTCACCTCTGTTCCTCATCTCCTTCTCTCTGCACAAATTCTGCACAAAATGGCTTGTCCCTCAGCACTCTGCCATCTTGGTTGCTTCTCCTCTCCTCCACATGGCCTTTCTCTGCTCTTCTCTCTAATGCTAATCTCAGGAACCAAGAGAGAGCAAGCTCCCAGTCTGCCCCATTTTATAGTGTAGAAATCAAAACCTTTAATCCAATATACAAATAAGAAAGTCTCTGATACAAAGTCACTTACCGGAGGCATTATGGGATTCCTCATAAGAGTGCACCACCCACTTTCATGCAATAGACAAGGGTGTGGGGAAATGCTTAGTCTTAAAACTAAGCCTCAGGCTATAAGGACGCTGCCTGCTTACAGCCTGTCGCTCACATCCAATGCAAAGCATAAGAGAGCAAACATATATATCATATTTACAAATTTATTTGACCAATGTTCCCCATCTCCTTCTCTTTGCACAAACTGACCTCTCCTCCAGCACTCTGCCATCTTGGCTGCTTCTCCTTGTAATGCTAATTTCAGGAAACAAGAGAGAGAGCCCCTGGTCTCCCTTATTTTATAGTGTAGGAATTAAAGCCTTTAAGCCAGTATACAAAGTCTGATACAAAGCCACTTATCTGAGGCATAAATGAGAGTCCTCATAAGAGTGTATCACTCCACATCATGCAACAGTCAAGAGTGTGTGAAAAAGCTTAGTGTTGAGAAGATCTTATATTTAAAGGGTGAGAAAAGCATAGTCTTAAAACTAAGCCTTAGGCTATAATGATCCAGCCTGCTTACAGCCTGTCCTCCACACCCAATGCAAACTATAAGCGAGCAAACAGATACATCATATTTGCAAACTTATTTGACCTACAGTGTAGCTCCTATTTTTATCTTATTCACCAACTAAATTGTAGTACTTTTCATATGCCATTTAGCATCTTTGTCTTTTTTACCTTAATATTTTGCTGCATCCATTACTGCTAAATATATTGCACCTCTGTAAAGCCAGTAGCCACGGCCATCATCACAGCTGCCTGGCCCATGCAGGTTCTCAATAGATTTGGATAGACAGTAATGAAACAAGGAAGCCAAGAACTAGTGGGCCATCATCTTTAATCATAGCTTGCACCCAGTGGGCAAGAAATACACACAATGGAAAAACAATTCCCTTTCCATTCAGGGCTCCCAAACTCACTGACTTATTTGAGTTTCATAGAATCAAAGATTTCTAGCTTACTAGACTTATTCACCTTTGTTCCCCATCTCCTTCTCCTGCACAAACTCTGCACGAACTGGCTTCTCCCTCAGCACTTTACCATATTGGCTGCTTCTTCTGACCTCCTCCATATGGCTTTTCTCTGCTCTCCTCTCAAATGCTAATTTCAGGAACTGAAAGAGAAAGCAAGCTCCCAGTCTGTCCCACTTTATAGTATAGAAATTAAAACCTTTAACCCAATATACAAACAAGGAAGTCTCTAACAAAAAGTCACTTATCTGAGGCATAATGAGATTTTTCATGAGAGTGCACAACCCTACATCAAAAAGGGTGGGAAAGGCTTAGTCTTAAAACTAAGGCTTAGGCTATAAGGATCCTGCCTGCTTACAGCCTGTACCCCCAACACACATTAATATAATCATGCCAATCCCAAGCAAGAAGGGCAATGGGCTTCCACATGGGCAGTGCCATTTTTAACAAATTGAGCATAATCTATTTTATCTGCCCAACACCCTCCCAATTTTGTTCTACAAAAAAAAAATAAAAAAAAATAAAAAAAAAATTAAAGATTATCTAAATATTACCTGTTCCAAAGAATTTTCTCAAGAAAAGTTTCCTCTCCAAACTTCAACTCATAACTTTTTTATTCCTAGTATATTCTACTTTGTAAGGTAGTTATTGGTTATTTTTATTTGTCTATATGAAAGAATTGGACTTTTCTTGCCTACTACATTAGAGATTGCCCTGACCGGAATGCTACAGCAGACTGAGTGACCCCTTGCTTGACCTAGCTACCTTGGGCTCAAACTGATGAGCCTTGCTCAAACCAGATGAGCCCATGCTCAAGCTGGTGACCTCAGGGTCTCAAACCTGGGTCCTCCACATCCCAGTCTGACGTTCTATTCACTGCGCCACCGCCTGGTCAGGCACGATATTTTTAAACAATGGTAAAAGAAGAAAATTGGGTATTAGATTTCAGAAGTGAGACTGGGTGCTTTACAGAGAGTTAAGGAAAATCAGAACACACATGGCAGGAAAATTTTTGCTAAGTGACTCAGAAACAAGTCAACACAGAGACTATATAGCTAGACTATATAGCTAACAGTCCTGCCTCAAGCCTTCCTGTTTATTATACTTAACTCATATTAGGCTAAACAGCCTCCCAAGACCTCCTTCCTGAAGCAGGTTTCTCTGGCTGAAGCTCTTGGACAGAAAGAGGGACAGGACAAACAGCTTAAAATCATTATTTGAAATAGCAGCATCAGGGTGGCAGTATTTTGGTCCCTTCAATAGTAATTTAATCTCTAATGCACATAATGCATTTGTCTATATATTGACATCTACCCACCACTGATGATCTCCTTTGGATCCTTATATAACAAGTGAAAGGAATTGCTTAACCTCTATCTTCTGTTTTCTACAGTCTACTTCTTGGGTATTGTGCCTTTATCCTCTTTGTTTCCTCCAGATAATTATCACTATTGTCAGCTCTTTCCTGGTATTTCCACTTTGGTAGACAGACAATTCAAGCAAAACATGCATCCTTAAGCTGTTATTTTTCCTCTAGTGCAGAATTTCTACAAAGCTGTAAAAATGAAACCTTTTATCAGCTCTGGAACAATACCTGCAGTTATTTCCCAGGTGTTTGGTTGGAGAGTTTAGTCAAAATGTGTTTATAACTATTAGGAATCACTGTGCAGATTATCTGGGTTTTACTTTTATGTATGTGTCTGTCTGAGTATTCTCTCCTCATTGCTTAGGATTCAGAAGAACAATGGAGAAAATGACACAATGATGTGTAATTTTTTTTTTTTTTAGAAAATTAAATTAAACAGGGTGACATTGATCAGTAAGAGTACATAAGTATCAGTATCAGGTGAACATTTCTATAGCATTAAAATTGTTGATTATCTTGTATACCCATCACTTTCTGTCAACATATATTTGTTTTTCCTTATAACCTTTCCCCCAACTCCACTCCCTGTACTCCTCTCTATGTTCCCCTACCCCTGGTAACCACTTCACTTTTATCTATGTCCATCAGTCTCAGTATTATATCCCATCTATGAGTAAAATCATACAGTTCTTAGCTCTTTCTGATTTATTTATTTCACTCAGTATAATGTTCTCAAGGTCCATCCATGTTGTTGTGAATATCATATGTCATAATTTCTTATGGTTAACTAGTATTCTATTGTATATATGTACCATAGATGTTTTATCTAATCTTCTATCAGCGGACACTTTGGTTGTTGCCATGTCTTGGCCACTGTGAATAATGCTGCGATGAACATGAAAGTGCATGTGTCTTTAAGTACTAGTGTTTTCAAGTCTTTGGAGTACATACCCAGTAGAGGAGTTGCTGGGTCATATGGTAGTTCTATTCTTAATTTTTTGAGGTACCACCATACTTTCTTTCATAATAGCTGTACCAGTTTATATTCCCTCCAGCAGTGAACGAGGGTTCCTTTTTTTCTACAGCTTCTCCAACACTTATTACTTGTCTTTTTGATAACAGCCAATCTAACAGGTTGAGGTAATATCTCATTGTAGTTTGGATTTGCATTTCTCAAATAGCTAATGAAGATGAGCATCTTTTCATATATCTGCTGGCCATTTGTATGTCCTCTTGGGAAAAGTGTCCAGGTCCTCTCCCCATTTTTTGATTGAATTGTTTGCTTGTTTGTTGTTGAGCTTTGTGACTTCTTTATATATTTTAGATATTATCCCCTTTAGAGGTGTTGTTTGTGAATATCATCTTCCATTTGGTTGGGGTGCATACAGAAGTCTGCCTTTCTGCCTCTCTGCCTCTCAATAAAGAAAAGAAAACAAAAAGTCAAAATCACCCACAAAAAAATAAGAATAGAAAATATAGAAATTAAAGAAAAAGAAATTTAAAATACAGAAAAAGAAAAAAGAATAAAAAGAAAAAAAAATTTAAAAAAGGAAAAATAAATTTTGGTTTTGAAAGTTATCTTTCTGTAAGTGACTATTTATTATAAGTTTTAGTGTTCTGAAATTCCTGGGCTGTCCTCCACTAAAATGTTGCTGTTGCAATGTTGTAGGTGGGGCTGCAGTCATGTTGATGGGTAAGGCATGTTGTTAGGGCTGTATGCTTTGGTTTTACGGCTTCAGCTTTCTGGCTTTATGACTCTAGCAATGGTGATCTCAGGCCTCTGGGCACTTCTTTACACATCTGAACAGACCTGGGAATCAGAAAAGGAGCATTTCTGTTCTTCAGGGGAGAGAGTGGCTCTATAGAACTAGCTGTGGGGTTTCTCTCTGCCACTCTTCATACCATGAGGTAAGGGAGGCAAGATCTTAAAGCTTGGGGAGTGGCTCTTTAATTTTCCCTGTCTCTGCTAAGTGTTAGCTATAGGCAGACCACAGGAACACTGGGTGTAACCCTGTGCTCTGGTGACTTTGGTTTGGTCTCTCCCTCTCTGCCCTCTATCTCACCACTCCTCCTAGCAGAAAAAGACCCATTCACTCTGGGTTTCCCTTTCTGTACCCCTCAGACAGAATCCAAACACCTGAGCTTCCCTCCTACCCATAGTCCAACAGAGAAAGAAAAATCCAGTCACTCCAGGTTTGTCTCCGCCCTAGAGCTCACCACAAATGCATTTTATCTTCTGCTCTGCTTTCAACCTATCCCACCTTCAGACCATTTGGTGTGTGGATCTTTCAGGCACACCTGTGAACCTAGCTGGGGTTCCTTTGTTGAATTATTTGTTTAATTTGTGGAAATTTCAAGAGATGATATTAGGAGTATTTCTCATACTGCCATTACTCTGATGTCATCTCATGTGATTCTTAATTGTACTGCATTAGAACTGGCATACCAGAAATTAACTATTATACAATTCTAGGGGTTAATCATGTTTGGTTAAGATTTGTTAATTTTAATTTAGCTTTGCTAATTTTAAGTGTTAAGCATTTTAAAGTATTCATATAATAAAAAGTAATAATTTGATTTTTCTACTTTCAACATGACATGACTTCTACACTATGAACTTATGGTTTTTGTACCCCTTAGACTGTGTTGAACTCTAGCTTAGTGCATCATCTTTTAAAAAATGTAATTTTACTACATTCTATGACCTTAAAATAAAATATTATTTAATCTCTCTAGGTCTTAACTTTCTCACCTTTAAAACAATAAACAATTTATTTTTTCTGCTTTGTAGTCTAGGTGTGAGAAATAAATATGATAAACATAAAAGTTGTGTAATAAATTACAAGTGTTTTGTAACTTTTATTATTATAAATGAGAACTCATTTTTACCATAAGTTTTAAACTTGACATAATCATTGTCTTAGCACAAATGTCTTTTTGTCAATTCTATAATCTCACTCCTTCATATACATACCATGACTCTACTGTTCATCTATATCAGGACTCTGATAACTCATACCAATTTATTAATAATGTTTTCAACTATCCCTGTATTAACAAATGCTTTAAAATGCCCCCTAAATTACTTAAACTTTATTTCCAAACATTTTTTATTAGTTATGGTAATACTTTCAATAATTCCCAAAAATCCGAGGGGCTATACACAATAGAGTTTATATATTGGCTATAAAAATACATTTATCAGAGATCAGGAATGGGGAGGAATAGAGTGTGGTTATCTATTCAGTCATTTAGGGATTCAGGCTGATGGATTTGACATCAACTTGTATATCAATGACCAACTGGCATAAGGGATAAAAAAAAATAAAGGCTCATTATTGGGCAAATGAGTTTGTAAAATTTGTATTTAGAGTTTGTTCACTTTTATTGTTACAAAATGGCCTGGGCAGCACCATGTATATGTGGTCTGTGAAACTGCAATTTACCTTTCTGCTTGGGAAGGGCTATTGTTTTGCTAATGTTTGCTGGAGGAGAGGTTTTCACACCAGAAAGTTTTGAAAAGAGAGAGAGAAGAAGGAGAAGCAGAAAGAAGCAATGTTTGCAGAGTGAGAGAGAGAATGCAGAGTGCTGAGAGGCTTGGGGAGCCCAACTGAGACTGGTGGGGCCTTTGAATCTAGAAGGAACTAGAGAAGATTCTCCTGGTTGTGGCACAGGAGAATGCATCAGGGGCTTTGGGAGCCCTGTGTCTTTGCTCGTCTGCCTGTTAGAGACTTTAATAAAGGAATGGTCCACCATTTTTTGGCTCCACTGTTTCTTTATCATCTGGCCATGCATGCCCACGATGGTGGCGGTGGACCCTGGCCTTACACTCATCTTCACTATTATTCACCTTAGCCTAAAAGTAACTCATGTCACTTCCACTTACCTTTTCACTAGTTAGAGATACTCACACAGCTCAACCTGGAAGCCAGTGGTTGTTAAAGAGAGTCCTTAGACAGACAGACATTCCCAGAATCAACTCAATACTATGCAGAAGTATGACATTTTATTGCAGAGCTAGCTATTTCAGCAATATTTTCTACCTCCCTGATATTTGGTTACCTCCTAACTCAGGTTCTCATGCTGTTGCTTTGCTAGAGGAATACTGGTCTGGAAATAGGTTCTTGTCATGTCTCAGAAAACGCATTTCAGGGACATACACATAGTAGAATTTTAAGTGATAGTGTCAAGATGTATTAGAAAGTCCTTGAAAAGTCTGCTACACTTGACAAAGCACTTGCCTGGCAGGTCCAGTATTAAAAACTGGTCTACTCTGTCAATCTTCCCCCAGCCACACCATCCCCAATGCCTCATCCCAAACCAGGTAGTCTAGTTCCATCTCACTGGCTATAAATGAATTTGAGCTTCTGGGGCAACATACCTACAACCATCCCTACCAGGAGTAGGAGAGCCATAGCCCAGAGATGTCACACCTTTTTCCCAGCACAGTCTCTGCTCCTGGCTAACAAAAAGAGATCAGGACCTCTGTTAAGCTTTCCTATACTTCCTTGGGTTTGTCAAAGAGCGGGCTTTCTTTTAAACTATTCAATCTCTTTCCTGGCTTTTCCCAGGTTTATGTCTTTAACATATCTGAACTTTTTCCCAGATTTTCCCCGGTTCGTCTCTTCTCATTTACAGCCACCATTTTGGCTTCTCCTATGCATATGCTTTGTAAAGAAATTTTCCCCTCACTGTCTCTCTTGCTTAATCCAGGGGAACTGGCCAGTTGTCGCCAGTGGTGATTAGAAAGTCAGTCTTTTCTGCCCACATGAACATTAGTCCATTTGTCAGAGCAATTTGGGCTATTACTTGGATTGGCATGAAACTGTAGTTTCCTGACTTAATCAGGCTTAACCAGTTTCCTTGTTTCTCTTTTGTTAATACCTAACTAGCTGCCTGCACTAATTAGCAATACTATTTCTTTTCTTTATTTCAGGTCATAGTCTATATACTATAGCAGTTAATATAGAAACCTTAGATAAGTATATACCGTCTAAAGTCACCATATCTTTAAAACTTTTGCAAAACACCTTTCTTGTATCTTTTCATGATAATTCCTCAAAAGACTTTGCAAAGCAGCACCTTCAAAGCTTATTTCCACTCAAATATTTATCTCTAAATTTTAGAGTTAATAAAAAAAATTGGAAACATCTGGCTTAACTGAAACATGTCTATCTAGGCCCCACATCATTAGACATTCTATTTCTTCTAACGCAGCACTTTTTTTTTTTTTTTACAGGGACAGAGAGAGAGTCAGAGAGAGGGATATATACAGACAGACAGGAATGGAGAGAGATGAGAAGCATCAATAATTAGTTTTTCATTGCCGTTGTGACACCATAGTTGTTCATTGATTGCTTTCTCACATGTCCCTTGACCACGGGCCTTCAGCAGACCAAGCAACCCCTTGCTGGAGCCAGCAATTTTGGGTCCAAGCTAACGAGCTTTTGCTCAAGCCAGATGGGCCTGCACTCAAGCTGGCGACATTGGAGTCTCGAACCTGGGTCTTCCGCATCCCAGTCTGACGCTCTATCCACTGTGCCACCACCTGGTCAAGCTAACACAGCACTTCTTCACTCATTTAAAAAAAATTGTTATGAATGGTCAAGAGATATATATGAAAAGATGCTCATCTTAACTTGCTGTTACAGAAATGCAAATCAAAACTACAATGAGATACCACTTCACACCTGTTAGATTAGCTATTATCAACAAGACAGGTAATAACAAGTATTGGAGAGGCTGTGGAGAAAAAGGAATCCTCATTCACTGTAGGTGGGAATGTAAATTAGCACAACCATTATGGAAGAAAGTATGGTGGTTCCTCAAAAATTAAAGAATAGAACTACCATATGACCCAGCAATCCCTCTACTGGGTATATACCCCTAAAACTCAAAAACACTGGTACATAAAGACACATGCAGCTCATGTTCATTGCAGCATTGTTCACAGTGGCAAAAGCATGGAAACAACCAAAAAGCCCTTCAATAGATGACTGGATAAAGAAGATGTGGTACATATATACTATGGAATACTACTCAGCCATAAGAAATGATGACATAGAATTATTTACGACAACATGGATGGACCTTAATAACATTATACTAAGTGAAATAAGTAAATAAGAAAAAAACAACTAAGAACTGTATGATTCCACAAATAAGATGGACACAAAATTGAGACTTATGGACATAGATAAGAGTGCAGTGGTTACCGGGGGAGGGGAAGGGAAGAGAGGGAAGGGGTTAGGACAGTGGTTCTTAACCTGGGTTCTATCAAACCCTAGGGGTTCGATGAGTTGGTCTCAGGGGTTTGGAGAAGCCTCTGCTGTGGAGGCCAGAATAAAGTAATACTGTAATTTGTTGTGAGTTCATGCACTTTGTTGGTTTTGTTCTTTGAGCAAGGTGATGTTCATGCACGGCTCATTTTGGGCACCAGTAAAAAATATATACATATGTCTTTAATTTGGGGGAAAAAATCATTATTTTATTTATCACTAAAGAAGGGTTCACTGAATGCACATATAAAACTGGTGGGTTCGGTACCTCAAAAAAAGGTTAAGAACCACTGGGTTAGGGGCAGAGAAGGGGCATAAAGAAAATCAAATAAAAGGTGACAAAGGACAATTTGACTTCGAGTGTTGAGTATACAGATAATCAAATGTCAAAATGATCTGGAGAAGTTTTCTCTAAATCTATGTGCTCTAGTTGACCAATGTCACCCCATTAAAATAATTGTCTAAATAAAATTTTTTAAAAAATTATTGACTTTAGAGAGAGAGAGAAAGGAAGAAAAAGAGAGAGAGAGAGAAAATATAAAGAAATATCAGTTTGTGGTTCCACTTATTTATGCATTCATTGGTTGGTTTCTTGTATGTGCCCTGATGAGGGCTCAAACCTACAACATTGGCTTGATGGGAAAATGCTCTAACCAACTGAGCTACTGGCCAGGACTGTAGTACATCATTTCTTAAACTATGTTATAAAAATGACTAGTCTGACAAGAATCTCCGAGGGAAATAAAATCACAAATATTTTCTTTTATTTGATTATTTGGCAATATTTAACACTCTCATCCAATTTTTCATGAAGTTGATTTCTATTTTTTTAGCACCTATCTCATCATCCTTTAACTCTTCACCTATACTTTTAGCTCATTCATCTAAAACTCATTGCAAAATTTCTTCCTTGATATTTCTTGTTAAGTAGGCTTATAACACACTTATTCATTGCTGACATAACATCCCTATTTCTAAAGCTTACTCTATGCCAAAATAAAATAAAATCATTGAACACTCAACTCCCAAATCTGTTCCATATTTTGAAATATTTTGTCTTTTTACTGAGTTATTCAAGAAAACTAGCATGGTGCTAAGTATAAACTTTGTTAACTAAGTTAATAGATAGCCATTTAAAAATTATATTAGAATATAGATTACAATTTACCATTTTAACTTTCTTAAAATTTTTATTTATTGATTGCAGAGAGAGAAAGAGAGGAAGTAAGAAAGAAAGATATCAATTTGTTCTTCCACTTATTTATGCACTCATTAGTTGATTCTTGTATGTGCCCTGACTGGGATTGAAACTGCAATATTGGTGTATCTGGATGATGCTCTAACCAACTGAGTCACCTGCCAGGGCTGATATTCAGTTCTTAATGATATTTATAATCTATCTGAAGTGAACATATATTACCAAAGCTATGTTAAAGCATATAAAAATCAAGGATAGAATTAGCAAACATAATCCCTGTAACTATGTAGTTCTTCTTAAGCCTACTTCAACTAACCTGAATAACTACAAATACTTCCTTCACAAATTGAACTGTAGACTATTTGATGAATGAAAATAGCAGAAATCAGTTTAACTGGAAAGAATTTAATCCTCTGTCATTTTCACTTCATCAAGCAAAAGTATCTGAAATTTATTTTTAAAAATAGTCCTGAAAACATTCCATTTAAATATACACACACACACACACACACACACACACACACACACACACACATACACACAAGGCCTCAATCTTGACTTAGATTTGCTTACTTTGATACATTATTTTTTAACTTCAGCCAGCATTTCTCAGCATACAGACAATAGCTAGGGAACAGCCTGAACTCATGTGTCAGCAACAAAATATTTAGCTATACTTTATTAGTGATGATGGTATACAAGGTGAAAAGAACATAGCCTAAGTCACACATTCTGGATTGAATTTGTCAAACTACGCTGCAAATTTGTAAATTTGCAAACTGCACAAGTTGTTATAGAAGATAATGATGGAGAATACATATAAAATGTGTAATAATTTAACACTCTCTCCTGGCTCTATAGCTAATTAAAAAATAGTTAAAAATAAACAGAGAATAAAAAACAAACACCTATAATTGAGTGTAGGCCGAAGGCACATCTTGATGCAGTCCTCTTTGTACTGTAGGTGAGGGTTCCCAAGATTGTCTATTTGCCCTGAAACTGCTCCATCTATATGAAAGTGAATATTTCTCCAATCACTTATTTTCATAAAATAAAAATCAGAATACAACTATATAGAATTTGGTGTTTACTCTTTGAGTATATCCCAAACCAATATAAAAATATGCCTTCTGAGTTCATCTTTTTATAGCCTTATTTTTCTCTGGTTCTATGAAAGTTTTAAATTAGAATTTTGCTTTATTGCTTTTGGCTTTAAAATCTGTAGTCTCAGTTATAATTTCTTTCCCCATGGCTTTAAACTACCGATCTTTCCTTAGTGAATTCTTTTGAAGTTGTTTTTGGCTAAGTTTTGTATGACTAACTTCTATTACCTGAAATTAAACACATATTATCTACATACAAAAATTTCTTATAAAATTCTTTATCATAGATGTCTGTACTTATACATCTTTTACAAATAAATATTATTTATTATAGCATAAATAAAATAAGTGATTAAAAGCTATTTTACATCTGACCAAGTGGTGGCACAGTGGATAGAGCGTCGGACTGGGATGTGGAGGACCCAGGTTCAAGACCCCGAGGTCGCCAGCTTGAACACAGGTCCATCTGGCTTGAGCAAAAGCTCGCCAACTTGGACCCAAGGTCGCTGGTTCCAGCAAGGGGTTACTCAGTCTGCTGAAGGCCCGCGGTTAAGGCACATATGAGAAAGCAATCAATAAACAACTAAGGTGTAGCAATGAAAAACTGATGATTGATGCTTCTCAACTCTCTGTTTCTGTCTGCCTGTTCCTATCTATCCCTTTCTCTGATTCTCTCTCTTTCCCTGTAAAAAAAAAAAGAAGAAGCTATTTTACTGAAATTTATTGGCAAACCAGTCTAATTTAGTGGCAGTATCATCATATTGGAACTCCCCAAAATACCCTAATATGCAATTGGATCCACTACATATATTAATTTAGTAATATTGGCCAATCTGTTAAGCTTCATGGTTTTACTTCACTTACGTGTGAAATGCACATTATACGAAACCTACCTCTCTTTGAGGAGTAAGTGTCTAATGAATGTATGAATGTGAAGATACTGTTTTGAAACTACAATATTATATATTTTCTAGTCATTAGAGTTAATGTTCTCTTGCTTTAGTCACTAACAAGTCAACATTTTCTGATTTTTTAACTTCTCTTTTTAGGCCAAAGTGGGGATTTAGTGTTAACTTTACCCATTATACATGTAAGACTGATAAAAGCTCAATAATATTTAAATGTTTTCTTTTTTATCATTGTCTTAGGCATATCTCTCACCCCTTCTATTCAATACTTACTCCCCACTGTCACACACATTGCTCATTATGAACAATGTAATGTTTCTGTCATTAGAATATTTGGAGAAAATTTCTCATCACAAATACACTGTTAATTCTTCACATGTATTTTAGGGTAGTTATATTATTTTCATATTAAACTATTGAAAGATGCAATTGTTTTAAGTTAAAAAGAACTTTAACCGACTATGACCATGATGGTAATTGTGAAACAGCATACATCTTTTGACTCTCCATATAACAATATTTAGGGCTGTTACCTAAGTATAACAAGATTAATTTTAAATAGTATATTGTTGAACAGCTATAATATGTCTATAATTCTAACTATGAAATTTTTGTTTTGTGACCATTTTAATTTTTTTCTGCACTCTCTCAATATTCTTATTGTCTCTGAATTTTCACTTAATAAAATTCTTAATTATCTCTGACAGACAAACCTAAATTAAATTTAATAAAATGTACCCCATGAACAAATTCCTGTAAATAGTTATAATATCTAATTTTGGGCTATAAAAAGATTCAAAGTAAGTAAGATAGCTATTGTAATATATCTAATTAATTTCTTGCTGCAATATACTTTAATTTTATGTAGTGAATATAAAAAGTCTGATATAGCAAAACATTTTACTTTAGCAAATTAATTTTATATAGATAGAAAATGCATGTGGGATCAAGGCTTAATATTAAAATGTAATTTAGATTTCTTTTTCTCATTAAGAATCTATAATTGGAGTTTTAGAAGATATTATGCTCTATTATGAGTGATGCTTTATGTCTAATGTAAGAAGAGTTTCTAATGAGCTCCACTTTGTTTCTTATACTAGATAGACACCCTGGAGAGAAAGCAAAGTGGAAAAGAGAAAGAAAAGAAGAAAGAGATAAAGAGGGAAGGAGTAATAGACAGGGGGAGGAAGGGAGAGAAAGGTTGAAAGAACACAGAAAGAGAGAGATTGTAGAAAAATTATCAATTTGAAATTTTACTTTGCAAATATCAGTGAATATTCACAGTAAAGATATGTGAGCACAGTAGAGTTTGTCAAGTATACTATGGTAGACAAATCTTAGCAAATATTTAGATACTTGCTCTTAAAAGGACAACAAAAACTGTAGTATAAAATATCTTAAAAGAATTTTTTGAAGGTTGACCAAAATACAATAGCACAAATTAATGAGGGACAAAACATCTTTGAACTTTAAGCACAAAGAAAAAATAACCTATAAGCATCTAGAAAATTCAAATTACATCAATATAAAGTAAAGAATGTTATAACATTTTACTTGACCAACATGAGAAGTAAAATTACCAAAGCATCATGGATTTTACAGGCAGGGATGGTAAAAAAATTGTAAACCAAGTTTCTGTGATGCTTCAACAATGTTGTTCATGAGCACAAGCAGCAGAAAAATCTCATATGTACTTGGTTTGGTCGATAATCACATACAAGAACAAAACCACAATCTTGACTTTATTTTTTAAAGGATTATAATGAAACAGAGTAAAATATAATATTGGGAAGTACAACAGTGGGTAAAGGTATAGCAGGAAAATATACAAAAGACAGAGAATAGGTAAATTTAATAAAATCATATAAAGTTGAATACAGAGTAAGAAGCACTCAACAACTTTACTAACAAGTATATCAAGAAGAATAGTTGACACTTTATGGTGGGAGAAAAATGTATAACTATATATTTTTCTTAATCAAATAACATGTAATATGTAAAAATACAGAAAACACTAATACAAATTGGCAGACATAAAATAGTAAAGGAAAAATTAGCATTAGCTAAGCTAATAAGATTGATTTTAAAATTAAAAATATTGAAGGATTTCATCTAGTTGTCTACTCAACAAAATCCATATTTTCATTAGCAAAAGTTTGTGATAGAATATTAATTACAACTTTTTTGCAGCTTGAAGTATCAGTGGAAAGACTAAGATTGAAAAACAGTAGTATTCTTTTCCAGTTTAATATAAAAATCATATAACTGTCCTAAAATATACATAACCAGTTAATTTACAGTTACTAGTTAAACTGTGCTATGGTGTTATAAAACAGGTTTTGATACTCCTAAATCATTACTAACCTAGACAACTTTAATTAGGAGAGACTAGATGTCAGACCTAGGGAAAATGAAGAAACTATGAAGGCTGCAAAATAAGAATGTCTTTACAGAGAGTCATCAGATATAAAGGTAAAGGGATTCTTGAAGAGAAGTAGGCTTCTTTCCTACTTTATTTCAGTGACAGTGACACTAAGGAAACACATAAAGAATCTGGCATAATTATTTTGAAACTTATACATTACAGAGATTGCTATTTAATTTATAAGTAAAAATCTAAAAAGATGCTGGCCGGTAGAAAGGGAAGTACCTTGAAAACTGTCTGCACATTTCAAGTCTGGGCAAGCAAAACACTTGTATGCCATCTGTGAATCTGATGTATGCATGAAGGAGGGATATGGATGGGAGTTATTTTATAAAGTACCATCCTCAAAACAACTGCATTGAGAGGAGTAGACCACTGGAAGACTGGGACTGTAGAAGGTGATCATAATAATCTGATCATTAACGTGATCCCATGGTTGTTGGCTTGAATCCAAAGGTCGCTGACTTGAAGCCCAAGGTTGCTGGCTTGAGCAAGGGGTACTGGGCTCTGCTAGAGCCTTGGTTAAGGCACATATGAGAAGCAATCAATGAACAACTAAAAGTGATGCAACTATGAGTTGATGCTTCTCATCTCTCTCTCTTCCTGTCTCTGTCTCTCTGTATGTCTGTCTCCCTAAAATAAAAAATAAAAATAAAAAAAGAATAAACTATGAAACTGAATATCTTTAATTTAGCTTAAAGTATATTGAGGCCATCTCATTTAATACAATAAGAAAAAAGTTAAGTAAGTATTTGGCAAGCAAACAAACAAACAAAAACCTTTCAATATTTTTTCAGAAATGAATAAAACTCAAAAAATAATTTAATTTTTACTCATTTTTCAGTGCATAGGAATAAACAATATTTAATTCTGTAATTAGCTTTAATATCGGCTACCATAAATATCTTCTGTTGAAGCAAAAAGAAAGGACAATTTTATTCAAAACTACTGTAATAGGGCAGAGAGATTAGAATTTAGAATTCAACTCCATTGAAACAAAGGAATGTTTTTAATAGCTGGAATGGGAGGATTACAGGCTACCTGTGTCATTAGCCTCAACCAAAGAAAACTTTCTCATATCTTCCTGACAGGAGATTGTTTATAACTTGGAGAAAGTCACCCACCCAATATAGGATTCTACCCTTACACAGAAAACCTGACACAGGTGCCTGATCCTTAGTGGCGCAGTGGATAAAGTGTCGACCTGGGAACACTGAGGTCACCAGTTCAAAACCCTGCACTGGTCTGGTCAAGGCACATATGGAAGTTGATGCTTCCAGCTCCCCCCCCCCCTTTCTCTCTTTCTTTCTATCTTTCTCTCTCTCTCGGTCTCCTCTCTAAAATGAATAAAATAAAAAGAAATTTAAAAAAAGAAATTCCTGAATATTGGCACAAAAGTTTTAAAACCTGACACAGGGGGTACTATCTTCCATGATAATTTTATTTCAAAGAGATGGTTCTCAAGAACTTGAGAAAGATAATCCTCGGTTTTAAAACTCACAGGATACATTTAAAAAAAATTATTTCTGAAAGGGGCAAAGTCATCCACCCATCTAGGATCCTATCCTCACACATAAATCCTGACACAGGGGGTGCTATCTTCCATGATAATAATATTTCAAAGAGATGGCTCCCAAGAACTTAAAGAAGTTTTAAAACTGACAGGATGGCCTGACCAGGTGGTGGTGCAGTGGACAGAGTGTCAGACTGAGATGTGGAAGACGCAGGTTCAAGACCCCAAGGTCGCCAGCTTGAGCACAGACCCATCTGGCAAAAGCTCACCAACTTGAACCCAAAGTCGCTGGCTCAAGCAAGGGGTTGCTCAGTCTGCTGAAGGCCTGTGGTCAAGGCACATCTGAGAAAGCAATCAATGAACAACTATGGTGTCGCAATGGCAACGAGAAACTAATGATTGATGCTTCTCACCTCTCTCCGTTCCTGTCTGTCTGTCCCTATATATCCCTCTCTCTGACTCTCTGTCTCTGTAAAAAAAATAAATAAATAAGTAAATAAAACTAACAGGATGCATTAAAAATATTATTTCTGAAAGGGGCAGAAAAATAATTTAGCCATACATTGTTTTTAAGTAAATAATCTGAGAAAGGAAAGTGATTGTATATTAATGCCTAAGCTCTATTATATGCATTAATATTAAATAATTTGACATTTTTCTACAATTAAATCTTAATACCCAAATTTTGCTTTGGGTATTTAATTAGCTTTAAAATACCTTAGAGATGAAGAATCAAATTAAACAATCCAAATGCATTTACTTAAGTAAATCCAATATAAATAGATTCAAGGAGGTGAAAAATAAGTATTTTCCTAAAATGTACCTTAGTAACAAACTTAAAGATTTCATAATAACTATTAAGATTAAAATAAGTGTTCTGGAAGAGAAAGTGCTAGAAACATCTACACCTTAAGATAAAAACGTAAATTCCTAATAATAAAAAAAACTTATGAGATTTGCCACTATATTTATATTCAAATGATTATTCTAAGTTTCTCTAGCATTATAAATCTTTATTTTTTAATTATATTTGACATACAATATTAATAGTAGTTTTAGGTGTACAACCCATGATTAGAAATTTATGAAACTAATAAAATTATTACACTGATAAATCTAGTACCCATCTGACACCATATAGACTTATTAAAATATTACTGACTATATTCCTTATGCTGTACTTCATATCCACATGACTATTCTGTAACTACCAATTTGTACTTAATTCCTTCACCTTTTTCACACATTCTCTCAAACCCCCTGCCATTTGACAACCATCAAAATGTTCTTTGTATTTATGAGTCTAATTTTGTTCTGCTTGTTTAATTTTTTTTTTTTTACAGTGCATATATAAGTAAAATCATTTGGCATTTATCTGCCTCTGTCTGACTTATTTTACTCAGTACAACGCAGTCTAGGTCCATCCATGTTGTTGCAGATGGCAAGATTTCATTTTTTTTTATAGCTAAGTCATATTCCATTGTATAAATGCCCCACTTCTTCTTTATCCATTCATCTAGTGATGGACACTTAGGTTACTTTCATATCTTGACTAGTGTAAGTAAAAAAAGGAAGGCTAAAATAAACATATGGATGTATATGTCTTTTCAATTTAGTGATTTGGGTTTCTTCAGATAAACCCAGAAGTAAAATTGCTGGGCCTGTCTTTGTCTCTTATTTATAGCCTTGTTTTAAAGTTTATTTGGTGTGTTATAAGTACTGCTACCTCATCTTTTCTCTTGTGACTGCTTTTGTTAGGCCTAGCTGCACATGGAAAGGGCCAGGTGGATACCAAGACCATCTTCCACCAGTTCTGAGCCAGTGGCTGGTCAGCAAAAAGGATCAAGGCACCCTGCGATATGCCTCCACTTGCCAGCTGCCTGTAAGGCTCAGTCACTGTAAGAGCCTTCGGCAGCATATGAGCTGAGGAAGTAGCTTCTCAGTAAGATGTAAGGTAGGGGCAAATGGTGTTCACCAGTGGTGTTTGCAGATTTAAAGACAGAATCAGTGCTGAGCCTGAGGACATTCAACAAGTTTTTTGAGTACACCAAGGCCTGCTACCACCTGCCTGGTGCTTGCAGATCTTTGTAGTGTGTCATGGTCTCAGGGAGACTTCAGGGTGAGGCCAGCAAAGTTCATTACAGATAAGAGCTTGGCAGGACAGGGTAGGGCACAGGAAGTTGGGAGGGTGAGGCTAGTGCCTTCCCCCAAGCTAATGTTATATGCATGGGATGCTCGACACAGGAAAGATAACATCTGTGGGTAAGCGGGAAATAGCCTCTGGACAGGGACCTTGGCAGCTGTCCCTCCAGCTCTCTTCCTGTATGACTATAGTTTACTTGTAGCAGATATCTCCCTGCCAGAGTATGGGATAAGTATCTGCAAACAAGAGTTTATGCACTGGCCATATAAGAAAAAAAACACTTTTTTTAAAAAATATAACTTTCTAGTCTTCCCCTGGAAGGTGGAATCCCCACTGATTTTCAGAGCCAGATGTTATGTGAGCACTCCTTCCTGGCTATAGTGCTTTGGGCTGGAGAACCATGCATAGGAACCCCTTACTCCTCAGGAAGTATCTAGGCAGCTGAGATGTCCCTGTGCATTCTCTACCACCACTTGTGGGTGTGAGGCCAGTTCTTTCGGTGTCTCCACCTTGCCTATCACACTGGATGTGGATTCTTCTGTAATCTTTGCTTATAAGGCTTCTGTTCAGCAAGTCTTATTTGGTTATTTAGGTCGATTGTTCTATAATTCAGTTGTCATCTGCATTTAGTTCTGAGCGGAAATGAGTGTACTTTCCACCTATTCCATTGCCATCTTGCATCCTCTGCCATCTGTGTATCTCCTGTGGTGAGGTGTTTGTCCAGAGCTTATGCCCATTCTTTAATTAGGTTAGTTTGTTTTCTTATTGTTGAGGATTAAGAGTGTTTTTTTTTAAATGTATTTGGATACCAATTCTTTATTAGAGCTGTGTCTTCAAAACACTTTCTCTGAGTCTGTGGCTTATATTACATTCAATGAAAATACTGATATCCACAAAAACATCCTTCTCTGGCCTGACCAGGCAGTGGTGCAGTGGATAGAGTGTCGGACCGGGATGCGGAGGACCCAGGTTCAATACCCCAGCTTGAGCGCGGGCTCATCTGATTTGAGCAAAGTTCACCAGCTTGCGCCCAAGGTCACTGGCTTGAGCAAGGGGTTACTCGGTCTGCTGAAGGCCCGCAGTCAAGGCACATATGAGAAAGCAATCAATGAACAACTAAGGGGTTGCAACAAAAAATTGATGATTGATGCTTCTCATCTCTCTCCATTCCTGTCTGTCTGTCCCTATCTATCCCTCTCTCTGACTCTCTCTGTGTCCCTGTAAAAAAAAAAAAAAAAAAAAAAGTCCTTCTCTGCCCTCTCTCCTACTCCTCCTATACCATCTGGGGATTCTACCTTTTTCTCCAGGGAGATTTTGGTCATCTCCACCTTGAGGGCTGATTTTCTCGGCTTGGGAGAGTAACATTTCTGTCAGATAAGTGATATTTCATTGACCATGTCTCTAACTGGCTGCCTCAGATCAAGTGGACTCAACCTGACCTGACTTTGAATGAGATGACAGCTCTCTTCCTTGTCCCCACTAAGCAGAGCCCAACTCACAGAAGCTAAATGTGCTGGGTATGTGGCAGAGGTCACTGTTCAAGGACTGCTGTGCTCTATTTTGAAACCTCAGTTCTGATGCTCTGATTTTCTGACACTTCCCATGAGGCTACTTGTAAAGTTGGTTTTGTTCACACAGCTCAAGTGGGTCCTGCCTTGTAACTGTGTACTTCACCTGGATAGAGAATGTTCACAGCGGTCTCTGCAACTGGCTGAGCCTTCTGACTGAGACAAAGGGGCTCTGTGCTTGGAGGGACAGGGAGCAGTCCAGAATGTGCAGATATGTACCTTCTAGTGTACTAGACAGCAGGGCCAGAACTCTCAGCTAATTTGTGTTATGAAGCAGCATGGAGCTAGTGCGGTCTAGGGGTAAGGGGAGGGTGGTACATGGAGCACGGCATGGATAGGATGGATGGGAACTACCGGCTTGGTATGTCACACCCAAGTACATTCATTTCCTCAAATCTCAGCTTTTCTTCCTTTCTGCCTCCCTGAGGTTTCAGTCCCAGGACTTGCTCAGCAACTCTGCTTTCCCAAACAAGGCTCAAAGTAGACAAGGTAAACTCAGATGTAGGAAATTTCCCCTAACACCAAGAATCTCCACTTCTAGAAATCTGTCTTAAATAAATAAATTTATTGACACAGATGGTCTCTTCAGCACAACGATGTGAGTAAAAAATCAGAAATGGCTCGTATTTTGTCTGACTAGTAGACAGTGGATAGATCATCAACCTGGGATTCTGATATCTTGGGTTCAAAACTGTGAAATCTCCATCTTGAATACGGGTTCATCTGGCTTGTGTGCAGAGTAACTGGCATGAGTGTGGGAATATCAACATGACTCTATGGTTGCTGGCTTGAGCCCAAAGGTCACTGGCTTGAATTCAAAGGTTTCTGGCTTGAGTAAAGAATCATTGGTTCACGTGGAGCTTCCCAGTCAAGGCACATATGAGAAGCAACCAATGAACAACTAAGGTGTCTCAACCATGAGTTGATGCTTCTTATCCATTTCTGTCTCTCTCTTGCCAAAAAAAAAGTGTGTGTGTAAATAATATATATGTGTGTGTGTGTGCATGTTTGTGTGTGTATAAAATGGGGTATATGTATGTATTTGTAAAAAAAAAAAAAAATTCCACAGCAGGAGCTTTCAGAATTCTGAAGTGGGGAAAGAAAAAATACCAATCAGGAAGAGGATTGACTGTCACTGTCATCCCTAAAGACATGAGGTTTAGGAAGAGCACACTCAGGAATTCTCCTGGTCTAACACCCACAAGTGTGAGTGCACACACACACACATCTGAACATACACAGTCACCCATACAAGTACACATGAGCATGGGAATGCAGGAACACACACATGCACATGCTGACACAAAGTACGCACACAGGAAAAGGACTGGAACGGTGAGCATACCCTGTCAGTGCTATTCTCCTTGGAAGGACTTTGCTCCTTACTTGATTCTGAATTGCTCTAGAATTCATTATTGTGCTATGATAAACCCTTATTTTTCACGTCATAAGTCATAAATCTTTTAAGTGATGTACTTTACTCCATAGATGAGTGATCAATTGTGACAATGAAAACATGATTTTAATATATTTAGAACTATCAAAGTCATACATGCATTATTAAGTGTTTAGACATGACCTCAACAGGAAGATAAGAGTTTAGCAAGTCCCGCCCCAGAGGTGACCATGATGGGTGGCTTGGTGGCTCTCTTTCAGGCTTCGTCTCTCTCATTCTGTCTGTCTCTATCACACACAGACTTATTTTCCTATTGTGTGTCTGACCATTTAAATCACATGTATTGGTCTAACTGGTGGGATCCTGGACGCAGACAGTTGGTTCCTGAGTCTCATATGAGAAAACCCTTGAGGTTCTTTCCTTTTAACACTTTAGTAGCTGCTCAGCTTCCCTGTCAAGTGAGCCAGGATGGGTAGATTCCATCCCCTCTCCATGAACATTAGTATTTTTCCCAATCCCTAGCTATTTTATCAGTGCTCTAATGGGTAGTCTCAAAAAATAAATATATCTTTGAACAATTGTGCAAGAATTTCTGTGGGGTAATCTCTAAACATGAGCACTGCCAGGTGAAAGTGAGCACCTGTGGGGCTTTGACAGGTCCTGTACACTGTTCTTCCAGAGGAGGGGCTTTACCCCTTCTCTTCAGGGTACCTGCTGGGGCCTCTGCTACCTCACTTTGTCCTCAGGACTCGTCAGCACTAGACCAGAGGCCTGCCAGTCTGATGGTGACTGTGCTCTCTCCCCAGTGTTTACAATGCATGTTTCCCCATCAGGGAGGTTGGGTATCTCTGCACTGTATGTCATTAGAAGTGCATGTTTGCCCTCTGACCCTTTAAAAAACACAGACTTTCAGGAGTATTCTGTGTCATGGGATGTTAAATCTCTTTCTGGCCTTGGGTTGTGAGGTTTTTGGTTTGTCCAGTTTATGGTGTGCCTTTCCAGATTTCTACATTTTTTTCATTTTTGTTTTGGGCAAAGGAAGAGCCAGCCATTGGCTACTCATCTTGACCTGGGGTCACATTTAGCACAGCATTCTCTATGCCTAGATTATGGACACACTTACTAAAACAGCTTCTTTTTTTTTACATCTGGTCTGTAATCCCTTTGGAATTTCCCTTTCAAATAATAAAAATGCTATTTAAGATTTTTAAAAAAAATCAGAGAAGACACAAAAAGGAAACTATTGCAAGACACCAATTATAGGCAACATCCAGGATAGCTAAAGGAACAGAGACAGAAAGCAGCTCAGGGCTTGCCAGGACCAGGAAGAGTGGGAAGTATTTTTGGTGTAGGGTTTACTTTTGGGGTGATGGAACATTCTGCAACTAGCCAGTGGTGATGCTTGTGCAGTGTTGTGATATTCTTCATGCTCAGGAATGGTAAAATTTAAAATATATAAATAATAACTATTACTTATCATTTAAAATGAACCATACCTATGAGAAAAAGAAAAAGTAACAAATTAATTAAAAGAAAAAGATCAAAGAGGAGGGATAAATCAAAAGCAGATTCAACAAGCAGATCTAGAGCTCGCCCTGATGCATTTTCTAAAGGGAGCTCTCTGACTGGAGCCAAGGCAGTTTCTGGAGAGGGCTCTTCAGTCCTGGCTGGTGAGGCTTCAGTTAGATTGCAAGATGCTGCCAGGGTAGGCCCTGGCTCTAGAGTTGCCATTGGAGGTGCTGCTGGAGGAGGCACAGATGTTGGACGTGGACACTCTTTCAGGACTAAAGTGACCTCCTGGTCTACCCCTTCATCTTCACCTCATGATAAAACAGATATCAAAGCAGGAGCTGGCTCTGCCTCTTGGGCTAATACTGGAGTTGCAAGATAAGAAGAGATCATGCATGTGCCTCTAGAAAAAGAAGACAGCCAAAGCCTTCCAGAACAGCAGCTGCCCAAGACCCACCACAGAACATCCTCCCCGCTGGCAGTCCAAAGGATCAGTGGTCTGAGGTCAGGCCTGACTTCTGGCCAACCTCTGGGTGTGCTCCCTGTGTGTGGCTGGTACTGACCCCGTCCCCATAATTTCACAGATACCCCCACCCAGTACCACCGCCCACTCCCCCACTTTCTCACCTTTGGGATTTGCCTCATTGGGCTCCAGGTTTTTTGGCTTGGTTCTCTTCATTTGGGCAGGTGGTTTAAATTTAAGTTAGAAATTAATAGTTTCCTGTGGGGCCTGGGTGACTTCAAGAGAAGAATCCTTCTCAGACCATCCATGTGCCCTGGTTCCCCGGACCTCTAGGTTGCCTCAGTCACTTCGGGCATGGTCTGGCCCTCAGTGGTGTGATCCACCTGCCCCTCTCTGGTGGAGACAGAGTGGGGGTCTCTGTCAACCAACTGCTCACTGATATCCAGGGTTGAGCTTGCAGTGACAGTGGCCAGCTGTTGGTCCATAGACCTCAAGCCATGCCCAGCTCTGTCACTGTTGTTCTGCCCACTGAACCTTCTGATCCTGGATCAGGCCCAGGCCTGTGTCTGCACATACCTACACCTAGGGGAAATGACATTCACCTCCAGGACTCAGGGTAAACTTCAGGCATAGGGCACTCCCCACATTCCATGTCCACCAATTCAGCTTTGATCTGGGGTATGAACATGACAGGCCTACAAGGTGTCTGACCTTCTCTCAGCCTGTTCTTGCTCAGGATAGGACCTCCCTATGTGGACCCCTCTTCTGTACGCAGATGCTCATGTACACAAAGGGAAGGCACAGGGTTGCTCAGATGGGATGGGAGTGATGGTCTGGACCATACAAAACTTCCCTGAGCCTACCTATGTTACCTCTGGGTCCCACCATGAAAAGGGCCACAGGTATCTGAGCTGAGTGTAGACCCAGCAGTGGAAGCAGCGGAACATGCTATTGTCATGGTTGCCTTTTTGGAGACCACAGGCTCAGGATAGGGGCAGACAGCAGAAGTTTGTGTGTCCCTGCCAATATCTCTAGCCACATGTTGGTTAGGGCAGTTTTAGAATGTGGCTGCCTGGCTACCAGGATTCCAAGTTTGTTGTGATCTACTGTCAGGAAGTGAAGTCACTGTTATTGTCTGAGGAGAAGTTTGAGGTAGTGAACCCTTGAAGTTGTCCCAGATAGCTCCTTAAGCTATCCTCATTTTTGGATTTGTTTTTCTTTTTGCTGTTCTTATTGGGTATTTTATGTTTCCTTACATTCCAAATCACTGAGTTGATCCTCTGCTTCATCTACTTTCTTATTGATTCCCTATAATGTATTCTTTGTTCCAGTTAGTGTATTCTTTATTTTTTACTGTTTTTTTTGTTTTCTTTCTCTGTTTTTATGTTTTCTATCTCTTTGTGAAGTTCTCACTAACATTTTTTTATTTATTATTTTATATTCATCTGTTAACAATATCCAAATTATTATCCACATAAGGTATATTGTTCTATATTATCTTTCAGCTCTTCCCCTAATTTTTCTCTCATTGATAAAAATGTTTTTATCTTACCCTTCCCCAAATTATCATTTCTTATCTCCAGTGAAACTGTATCATTGCATATTAAAACACAAAACAAATAAAATTTTGTATGTGCAATAAAATGGGATTTAATTCTTGGAAGTTGGTATAAGGAAAAGATTTGGATAGATGTGATAATCATGAGGCTATGCATGATGTCGTTGCCTTTTGTATAACTGACTTAGTGATTTGATTTTTGAGTCTAGCTTCTGTTTTCACTGAAATTGGTTTCTTAACAGTCAAGCCTTCCCCAACTTTGCTTGAGAAAGAAAATATACAAACCAGTACAAAGTAAAGTTTGTTGTACAAACTTGTCAAGTGAATCTATTTAATAGAAATATATCTGTATCCATAAATGTGACAAAGGAGAACAGGAATGTTATGTTTTGTTTTGCCTTGTTTTACAGATCCATCCTCTGCTGCAACTAAAAAGTCAGTAGAAGGAAGTAGAAATGGGTAAAGGATGTCAACAGTTTAAATGCAACAGAATACAGCCATCACACAACAACAATAACAAGAGTAATGCATAATGCATCTCTTACACAAAAATAAAACAATGTTTAATCTTTCTCAGAAATGGATGAGCAAAGTCTTATCAGTTCTTTCTTTGTGAGAATTATTCCACTTCCAGGTAATTATAATCTCCCCTACATAACCTGTAACCTAAGAAATAAATTATATACATAGCCATACATAACCAGTGAAAGAAATAAGGAGGAAATATAATTGGTTTATATATAACAAGGCCAACATTAGGATAGTGACTTTCAATCAAGAACCATGTTGGTAAACACGATACTCACCCTGCCCTCAAACATGTCAAAATTACATCAAAACTACAGAACAACCATAACTCAGAACTTCCTGAAATCTGGTTGAATGGAAGTCCTGCAAGTAGGGACTTAAAATGAAGCTACATCAATACTGATAGAAGTGGTGGAGATGTGGAATGGGCTGGTCCCAACACCCATGTATGGTGGATAAAAATTGGAAGGGCTATCGTAGCTTCAGAGATCTCTCCTGAAACAGTGAGAAGTCCCCTCCTCACAATAAGCCCTACAGCCCAGAGTTCCAGTGCCAGAAAGAGAAGCCCCCATAACTTCTGGCTATAAAAACCAGTGGGGATTGAGGGTGGAATTACAGGCAGTTTTTCATGAAGAGTCCACACCCAGACTTACTGAGACTCACAGCCTCTGAACTTTCAAGTGCTGAGGCAGCAGCTTGAAAGTCACTAATGACACATGAGAATGAACTGAACTGTCCAACATTAGAAAAGAACTGGAGGGGCAGCTTTCTCTCGAATAGAAGTGGTAGCAGTGGCCATTGTTTCTTTGATGAGCCCTGACCCCATAAAGTTCCCAGGCAGCTGACATATCTGAGATTCTATCAAGGGGGTACCACACTGGTGATTCCCTGAAAATCTGCCCCACCCAACTGTCAGGCCCACCTAAGCTATTCCCACAGCTTTTTCATATGAATGGCATGTCTTGGCTCATGCTTCAGATTTTCCTAAATCTCTTAAAGAAGCAGCATCTGGCCTCAGTGTGTCCCATATCTCTCACTAAGTGGCCCTAAGACCAGCACTAGCAGCAGCCAGCTTTGGTTCACAACTGGCCTTGCATGGGCACCTCCAAGCCCAGCATAGGTGGCAACCATCTGCAGATAGCTTTGTAGCTTATGAAGAGTGGAGTGGCCCTGGGCAGAACACAGATGGCAGCGGATCTTGGCCTACACATCCTTGGAGACCCCAGAGTCAGTGCACCCAGTGGACAGCTTTAGACCACATCAAAGGACCAACACCCAACCACCTCCACAAGCCACAAGCAACACACTCCAGGGTCAAACTCAGCAGGCACCATAGCCCTGCTGAAGTAAGTCCTGTTGTGTGGGGTGGGCTCCTGTACAGCTGATCCTCTACTGTACTCAGAGGTCAGTGTTTAGTGGTTGTAGCTAGTCCTCGAAGCTGATTGGCCAACACTAATCAAGTCTCACCTACAGAAAAAGGACTCACATGGGGGATGCACCTCAAGGACCCAGCTTGGGTGATGGGGAAGATAGTGCCACTGGACCTAACAGAACACCTACTGCTTTAAGGCACATTACCAAGCCTTGGAGAATTAGCAGCCCTGGCCAATATATAGAAACAAACAGAGAATTTGGTAAAATTAGGAGACAAAGAAACATGTCCCAAATAAAAACACAGAACAAAATTTCAGAAATAGATTTAAAAAAATGGAGGCAAGCAAGCAACCCATTAGAAGCAGAATTCAAAACACTGGTTATAAGAATGTTCACTGAACTTAGTGAGAACGTCAGCGGCATGAAGAAGAACATAAAAATCATAAAAAAAGAACCAGCCAGATAGAACAATACATTAACTGAAACAAAGAATAATTTACAGGGTATCAACAGTAGAGCACATAAAGCTGAGAAACAAATTAATGATTTGGAATATAAGGAAGCAAAACAAAACACACACACCCTATTAGAACAGCAAAAGGAAAAAAAAGAGTACACAAAACATGAGTATAGTATAAGAAACTTTCTGGACAACTTCAAATGTGCCAACATTCATATCATGTAGGTGCCAGAAGAAAAGAGCAGAGAGCAAAAGATTGAAAATGTATTTGAAAAAATAATGACATTAAACTACCTTACCCTAGTGAAAAAAATAGATATACAAGTCCAGGAAGTGCAGAAAGTCCCAAATAAAATAAAGCCAAAGAGGCCCACACCCAAACACATCATTAAGGAAAATGCCAAAGGTTAGAGACAAACAGTAAATCTTAAAAGCAGCAAGAGAAAAGAAGTTAACTACAAGAAAGCTCCCATGGATTGTCAGGTGATTTCTCAACAGAAACTTTGCAGGCCAGAACGAAGTGGCAAGAAATATTCAAAGTGATGAAAAGCAAAGATCTACCATCAAGAGTACTCTACCCAGTGAAGCTATCTTTCAGAATCAAGACGGATAAAGAGCTTCCCCCCCACACACAAAAAAAGCTAAAAGAATTCATCATCACCAAACCACTAATACATAGAACATTAAAGAGTCTTCATTAAAGAGGAGAAGAAGAAGAAAAGATAAAACATGTAATAATGTGGCAATAATACATATCAACAATTTAATCTAAAAAATAACTAAATAAAAAATAAATGAACAAGCAGAAAAGAAATAGATTCATAAATAAAGAAACATTTTGAAGGTTGATGGATGGGAGGGGTTTGGGGGATGGGTGAAAAAGGGGAACAGATTAAGAGGCACAAATTGGTAGCTAAAGAATAGTTATTGGAATGCAAAGTACAGAATAAGAAATATAGTCAATAATATTTTGCCTGACCAGGCAGCGGTTCAGTGGATAGTGTCAAACTGGGATGCAGAGGACCCAAGTTCAAAACCCTGAGACCTTCGGCTTGAGTGCCAGCTCACCAGCTAGAGAACAGAGTCACTGGCTTCAGCATGGGACCATAGATATGACCCAAATGTCACTGGCTAGAGTCCAAGGTCACTGGCTTGAGCTGAGGGTCACTCGCTCTGCTGCAGCCTGTCCACCCCCGTCAAGGCACATATGAGAAAGCAATCAATGAACAACTAAGGTGCCACAATAAAGAATTGTTGCTTCTAGCCTGACCTGTGGTGGCGCAGTGGATAAAGCGTCGACCTGGGAACACTGAGGTCGCCAGTTCAAAACCCTGCACTGGCCTAGTCAAGGCACATATGGGAGTTGATGCTTCCAGCTCCTCCCCCCTTTCTCTCTCTCTCTCTCTCTCTCTCTCTCTCTCTCTCTCTCTCACTCTGTGTCTCCTCTCTAAAATGAATAAATAAAAAAATAAAAAACATAAAAAAAAAAAAAGAATTGTTGCTTCTCATTTCTCTCCCATCCTGTCTGTTTGTACCTATCTGTCTATCTTTCTGACTCTCTCTCTGTCTCTGTCAAAAACAACAACAATAATAATAACCTTTTAGTAACTACGTGTGGTGTCAGATGAATTCAAGATTTATCAGGATGATCACTTAGTATGTATTGCAGTGTCTAATCACTGTGGTATACCAGAAATTGTAATTGAAAAATAAAAAATTGATCTAAAAAATATGGGTAACTATTACATTCTTTATTTTTTTACTGTGTCCTGATCTTATTTATAGCAGTCTTTTTTTATTGTTTAAATAATATTCCCTCAACTTGACATACTTCTGTTAGTTGATTAGAAATATTTAACTGATTATACATGAAATAGCTGAGTGTGCAGGTCCTGGCTGGATGAGTTACCTTAGATGTTTATTAATTTTTACCACTAGTTATGGAGGTACTCAGAGACATCCCAAATAATTTCTCTGACTCCAGATATATTCTTATTGCCCTAATCTCTCTTCACTTGATAAGAAAACTTATTTACTCCAGAGACACAGAAATCCATTTTCACTTTTTTTATTTATTGCATGAGGAGTCTATTTTTTCAGCAAGGGAACCTAAATATCCAGTATAATAGAGACATTTTTGTATATTCTCATGGAAGAATCTCACTAAGAATATTGAAGCCTTGCCTAATTTAGCATTAGCACAGTGGATATAGCGCATCTGTGTGGGACCCAGGTTCAAAACTTCCAGGTCGCCGGCTTGAGCTCATCTGGCTTGAGTGCAGAGTCGCTGACTTCAGCGTGGGATCACAGACATGACCCCATGGTCGCTGGCTTTAGCCCAAGGTTGCTGGCTCTCACAAGGGGTCATTGGCTTGGCTGGAGCCCCCTGGTCAAGGCACATATGAGAAAGCAATTAATGGATAACTAAGGTGCCACAACAAAGAATTGATGTTTCTTTGCATTCTCCCTTCCTGTCTGTTTGTTCCCCACCCCGTCTCAAAAAATAAATAAATAAATAAATGAAAAATTAAAGCCTCTAGAACAGGTTTCCCCAAACTATTTACACAGGGGCCAGTTCACTGTCCCTCAGACTGTTGGAGGGTTGGACTCTAAAAAAAACTATGAACAAATCCCTATGCACACTGCACATATCTTATTTTAAAGTAAAAAACAAAACAGGAACAAATACAATATTTAAAATAAAGAAAAAGTAAATTTAAATTAACAAACTGACCAGTATTTCAATGGGAACTATGGGTGCGGATGCATCCTGTGCTCCTCTCACTGACCACCAATGAAAGAGGTGCCCCTTCCGGAAGTGCGATGGGGGCTGGATAAATCGCCTCAGGGGGCCGCATGTGGCCTGCGGGCCATAGTTTGGGGATCCCTGCTCTAGATGAACAAAGTCTAAAGATGCAGGATGAGAAAAATCAAGTGTTGCAGTGGATCATTAGATGTAATGTTAAAATAGTCATTCTTACTTCTGCCTCTTTTTTTTTCAGGTCCAGATATCCTATCCATGAAATAAATAGCAACATATATAGTTTGATGGTTTAGGACACATAGTAAAACCTCGAAATTTGTATGGTTTAGGTTTGTATTCGGTATTTTACAAAAATCTTAAAAAAAAAAAAAAGCATACCAATCACTGATACTACAGATGTTATCAGTAAATCCATCACATGAAAAATAAAAGGAAGTAGGGAAAAAATACATTGCATCATATCAATAGATGTTGAAAGGACATTTGATGAGATTTAAGAGAACTTCCTAATAAAAACTCTAAATATTATTAGACCAAAAATAAATGAACTAAGTAGAACAAAGACTACCAACCAATATTCAAAAGAAAATATCCCGTGCAATGACATAATGAATTGCTCTGTTTTAAATAATTTTCTATTAAAAAGGATGGTCGCTATCTATTATAATTTAGTATTTCCTTGGAGGATTTAGAGATGAAATAAAGTTACTTATGTAAACTTCACAAGTGATAAAAATCACTGTTTTAATAAATAAACAATAAAAACCTAGAAAATCTCTAAATTAGAGTTGCTTGACTGATGAAAATTTGTCATCATTTAACTCTAAATATTAGGAGTAAAATTAATTACAATATTCCACTGGAAATACTGAAATTAATACAATAAAATACTGGAAGATATTTAGGAAATACTACTCAGGAACAATACAATATCTGTACAAAACAAAATTAGGCCCTGACTGGTTGGCAGTGAATAGAGTGTCACCCGTCATATGAATGTACTATTTTTGATTTCCGGTCAGGGCATACAAGAAAAATGACCATGACCACCTGCTTCTCTCTTCCTCCCTTTCCCACTTCTCTTTCTCTTCCCGTCTCTCAGTCAGTGCTTCAATTGGTTAGATTGTAGGCCCTGGGCACTGAGGATAGCTCAGCTGGTCCAAAAAGGTCAGCCTCAGGCATTAAGAATAGCTTGGTCGATTCAAGCATTAGCCCTAGATGGGGGTGGGGGATTTGCCAGGTGAATCCTGGTCAAGGTGCATGCAGGAGTCTGTCTCATTATCTCCCCTCCTCTCACTTAAAAAAAAAAATGTATTAGAAATTCATTAGGAACCTGACTTGTGCTGGTGTAGTGGATAAAGCCCTGAACCGGAGGTCGCTGGTTCAAAATTCTAGGCTTGCCTGGTCAAAACACATATGGGAGTTGATGATTTCTGCTCTTCTCTCTCTCTTTCCTGTCCTTTTTTTTTCTCTCTCTCTCTCCCCCCTCTACCTCTCTAAAATAAATAAATAAAAATAAAAGTTTATAAAGTCATTAGGAGACATAAAATATCACTTAAAAACAAACGTGAAGTTGTATGTAACAATGTCTTAGATATCATAAAAATAGTAGTTCTCTCACAATTAATGTATCCATTTAATATTAGCCCAATGGGAGGCTTAAAAATATTTTTATTAAATTATCTTAAAAACTGTTTTGGTTTATGGTCACTTAGGCAAAAATTAGAGATGAAGATTTGAGTGCAAGTGATTTATTTGGAAGATGATCTTAGGAAACAAGAGAGAAAGAACAGGGAGAATGAATACAAGAAAAGAAAGCACCTGCCTGACCAGGCGGTGGCGCAGTGGATAGAGCGTCGGACTGGAATGAGGAAGACCCAGGTTAGAGACCCCGAGCTCCCTAGCTTGAGCGCAGGCCCATCTGGCTTGAGCAAAAAGCTTGTCAGCTTGGATCCAAGGTCGCTGGCTCCAGCAAGGGGTGGTTCTGGTAGGCTGAAGGCTCACGGTCAAGGCACATGTGAGAAAGCAATCAATGAACAACTAAGGTGTTGTGACGGCCACACAAAACTAATGATTGATGCTTCTTCACCTCTTCCCATTCCTGTCTGTCTGTCCCTATGTATCCCTCTCTCTGACTCTCTCTCTGTCCCTGTAAAAAAAAATAAAAAAATAGAAAAGAAAAAAAAGAAAACACTCATAAGAAAATGTATGTTCATAATTTTTGCTTATGGGCACTGTGGGGTCAATCCATTGGGACATGAATAGTGTCAAGAATGTCTCCCAGAATTGTTTACCAGCTGGAGCTTTGAGGTTGGAGTGTTTATCCATCATCTTTTTTCCCTTGCTCAATGAGGATGGAACCAAGGGGCATAATTCAGGACTGCATAAAACTTGGCCAGAAAATGGAAAGACTTTGCATGAAAGCTTTGCTCTGTGTAAGATCTGACAGTGATAGGTAAGTAGGTATGAGTTTTCAAGGAATTATTCAATGCAAATGCTGCTGAAATTAGAGTAGGGCCACAGGGAAGTGAAAGAGCACAAAAGATGTATATATAACAAAAGAACAAGTACAATAACATTATTAAAATTTTTAGTGGAGAACTTTCTTACAAAGATACTAAAATAGAAGAACTACACACTTAATCAAATTAATTTAGAACTGGTTTAGGAATATTCAAACCAGTGGAACAAAGTAGAAAAACTAGAATTAAATTATAATATGTGATCTTAAAACATAAATATAGAAACTTTGATTCATTGGAAAGTAATGGGCAATATTATTAATAGTACCAGATACATGATATTCAACAGAAAGGGGAAATAATTGATTATCTAGCTTTCATCATATTCAAAACTAAAATCCAGATAAATAAAATACTCAAATACTTTTAAAAAGAAATAAAAAATTTCAAGGAAATCTAAAAAATTATCTGAATTATGTAAATAGAGGAAAGTCTTTTCTAACCCAGAGAAGAAATTGAAAAGATATAAAAACATAAATGTTTGATGAGAAAAGATATCAATACTGTTAACAAAAGATTATATTACCATTTAAAGACAAAACTTAATTTCTATAATATCTGAATTACTTGCTAGAACTTAGTAAAACAATTCATGTAATAGAAATGGTAAAGAGATTAATTGATATTACAAGGAGAAAAATATTCAGAAGATTTATAAAAAATGAGATAATGCTCAAATTCAAGAATAAAAAACATACACCTACATCAGTAGTGGGATTCAGCTGGTTCGCACCCGTTTGGCAGAACCGATATCTAATTTTTTGTTGAGCTCAGCGAATAAGTGGTTGTTAAAATGGTACTTGTAATCAGGTTTTTCTCTAAGGTGGGCAACTGGGTTGCTTCCCAATGTGGAAATCACAAATTTACATTCTTTACTCTTTTTTAACGTTCATCTGTGCACCAGTGCATTCTAAGTGCCCATAGCAATTTTCATTCCATCCATAGGTGAAAAAACTTTAACGGAACTATGCTTGTAATATTTATTTATTCATTTCATAAAATTCATTATACCTATGATGAAATACTACATTTTAATTCCTTTGCATTTGTTACTTCAGTAAACAAACATATAACATAAAGAGAAAAAGTCCCAAAGAACCAGAGGATGGGAAGTTGTTATTGGAAATATCTTAAATAACAGTTTTATTGCTTTTGTCATTTGTTTATTATATTTTGTCAAAAATTATTTAATATATTTCATTAGTATTTTAAAACTCTTATAATCTAGTTTTGTGTGCCTCTTTTATTGTTCTTATTTAAGTATTAAATGAATGAAATAATAAACTACCTTATGGTATACTGCTTTTTTACACTTGAAACAGTCATTAGTGTAGAAAACCGGTTGTTAAATTATTTGAATCCCACCACTGACTTACATTGTAATATCTCAAAAATTTATATATACTTAAAAAGTAGAAATCAACCATTCTAATTTGTTAATCAGTTACAAAGTGCCTAAATAAAATCATATTTATAAATAAAATCATATTTATTGTTGCATTATTCCAAGTAAGACAGAAATACAATAAAGAACAATAGAAAAAACATAAAAAAAACCCATAATGGAACAAATGTTACAATTAAAGTGTAATTAAAACTGAAGAAAATTTTGCCTGACCAGGCGGTGGCACAGTGGATAGAGTGTTGGACTGGGATGTGGAGGACCCAGGTTCAAGACCCTGAGGTCGCCAGCTTAAGCGTGGCCTTATCTGGTTTGAGCAAGGCTCACCAGCTTGAGCCGAAGGTCACTGACTCGAGCGAGGAGTCACTCGGACTGCTGTAGCCTCCTGGTCAAGGCACATATGAGAAATCAATCAATGAACAACTAAGGAGCTGAAATGAAGAATTGATGCTTCTCATCTCTCTCCCTTCCTGTCTGTTTCTCCCTATCTGTCCCTCTCTCTGACTCTCTCTGTCTCTGCTACAAATAAAATAAAACAAAATAAAATAACTGAAGAAAATTTTCTATGCAAGTCAGAAAATCAAGATTTAAAAATGTGAAATAATAAAATGTCTATAAAATTTGTAATTATAGAGAAAATATTGAAGAAGGAATGTATTTGGCAATTACCATGGCTTATCTATGAATAGGGATGCAATTCTGCTGTTATAACTAGAGGGGATGTGATGGATGATCTAGTTATAGAAAAAAATAGCATGTATAATATAAATTCAATTAGCTAAGAAATAAAATTGGAATTAATATATATATGACCATAAGAATAATAAACTTTTTTGGCAAGTTAAATTTGTCTTGCTAAGAACAGAAAATATAGATCTTACAAATTTTAAAATACATATGCTGAAGTAGCTTAAATTGCTATTATTATTTTTTGTTATTATATAAGAGCATAAATTAAATTATGCTCTAGAAAAAGTAATTCTACATTTTATTTAAAATATTACACTTATGAGAAGAACTGAAAAAAATCTGGATAAAAAGTAATAATAAAGTCCCAGATATATAAATTTTACAGATTTATATTAAAAAGTATATGACAATGCTTCAGTAGTAGAAGGAAAGATCAATAAAACAAAATAGAAAGCACAAAATTAAGATATTGGCATATATAATGTAATGCATGCTACAGGTGGCAGTATAAACTATTTGAAGAGAGATCAAATATTACAGGTAACATTGAGATTTTTGCTGATTGTTTAAAGTATAAAGCTCTGCTTCTCTCCTTATTCTAAAAGCAAATAGTAGAAAAAGGGAAAGGGAGGGAGAGATATACTATTTAAATATAAAAATTAAATAGTAACAATATTTAAGTAAATTACATTTGTATAATGGGAATGTTTATTATCAAACAAAAATCAATAAATCACTAAGGGAACTATTAATAAACTTGACTACCACAAATGTGGTAAAAATATGAAACAGATAAAGAGCCAAAAGACATAAAGTTAAAGAAAACATTTTACCAAAAGACAATTTGAACAGATAAATATTATACTTCACTCTGGATTTTGAAATTTTAAGTAATTTTAATTTTTTTCCTTGGGATGCTTTATAGTTCATATTTCTTCATTAATTAATGTAGTTTCTAAGGCAGTCTATTCCTTTCTAATGGTTTCTGTAACAATGTTCTACAAATTAGGTGAAGTACTACTCTCACAGTTCTGGGAGCTAGAACTTTGAAACCAAAATGTGGGCTCTTTGATAAAATCTATTCCAAGACCTTCTTCTAGCTTCTAGTAGTTGCCAGTAATAATTGACTTCCTTGGCTTGAAGACATATCACTCAAATCTCTGCTTGTCTTCACATGAATTTCTCCCTGTGTGTGGCTTATCAGGACACCAGTGATTACATTTAAGGCCAATCCTAATCCACTATGACAATTTGATTGCACATGCAAATGTCCTATTTCCAAGTAAAATAATTTTTATGGAATTCAGAGGTTAAGACTGCAATATATTATTTTAAAGGACACAATTCAACACATAACATATTGTAAATGTATACAATTTGTACTGCAAACAGTATTTTTCCCCAAAAGGCAATGATTGTGCCAGCATCAGACTCAGAACTTATGGAATATTCCCCATTATAATTAATAAGAATTAATATTAATACATTAACTCATTAAGCCAATTTCTGAAATCATTCACCTTTACTTTTGTCTTTTGATTTTTTGTTAGTAGCAGTTGTCAATATATTGAGTAAAACAGAAAGGTAAATTATCTTAAAGTCCAAGTAATGACTATATATTGTATGCATATACGTTCCCATACAAGGAAAGAGTATATATAAAACACTTGCCATTGGTGTAAGAATTGCTTTGAGAATGGGAGAAAACTTCTAGAGATGATGGATACTTTTATGACATAAGTGGTGGTGATGGTTTCACAGATATGCACTTATCTCCAAACTCATCACATGGGTCATATTGAATATGTATAGTTTTTTATGGGCTAATCAAACATCATTGAAATGGCTTTTAAAAATTGCTTTGGTTTAGTCATTCTTGCATGTGGTATTTTTCTTTCAAAAATTATCTAGAGTTTCTTTTTTTAAAAAAAAGTATTGCTCAGCCTGACCAGGCGATGGCACAGTAGATGGAGTTTTGAACCAGGATGCAGAGAACCCAAGTTCGAAACCCCAAGGTCGCTGGCTTGAGCACAGACTCATCTGGTTTGAGCACAGCTCACCAGCTTGAACCCATGGTCGCTGACTTGAGCAAGGGGTCACTCACTCTGCTGTAGCCCCTTAGTCAAGGAACATATGAGAAAACAATCACTGAACAACTAAGGTGCTGCAACAAAGAATTGATGCCTCTAATCTCTCTCTCTTTCTATCTGTCCCTATCTGTCCTTCTCTCTGTCTTTGTCTCCGTCATACATACACGCACACAAATATATATATATATATATATATATATTTCATTAATTCAACAATGTCCCCATCTCATCATGTAGGACACTTACTTTCACATGTTCTCAGTTTCTACATGAAATGCAGTTGATTTATTTGGAGTGGAGCAGCTTAAGGTGTTTTCTATGATATTATAATAAATGTCAGTATGCTTTGTAAAAGATTACATAAACACACAATCTTTTCAAACATTACCTGCATTACTGATCTCATGTTCTAGGGACTTCTCTCACTCATATTTTCAAGAACAGGACTATGAGGATCAGAATAAATTGTTCGCAGATATGTTATTTTTAAATATTTTTTATATACTATGGATGTGTGAAAATACTTAAGAAGCAGAGAATGAAGCCTCACACAGAATAATAGAAAAAAAAACTGTATGAGATGATACCTAAAATGGTTAACATTTTATAAAATAAAGTTTTAGAATAGTAAAGGAAAATAGCTATTAGTAGGATCATTTCTTAGAAAGGTTTTTTACATTAGAGATCAAACTGTAGACCTACTGATGTTTCCTAAGAATTCTTGCTGAAAGACTGCTGCCCATACAGCCTATAAGGATAGAGGGACTTGCATCTGGTTATGCTGGATTCTGAGGAATAGAGAAGAGGTGGGAACCCCTGTCAATCACCCAGAGGTTTATGTTTGGTTTGAATAGAGAGCTCTACTCACTGAAAGCTTGAGTCCCTTTATCCCTCCGAGTCATTCTTATATAGCCAAACCTTATGACAGAGAAAAAAAAAGTGCAGGGAGGCCCTATTTTAGAATTCATTTTATAGTGCAGCCGTGCACAGATTTAAAAATTATTCTTTGATTTTTCAATTAACTCTCCTCTAAGGCTGATAATACTGGAGGGTTGTGCTAAAGAGAGATTAGAGACAGGTAATAGAAACTACAGAAGAAAAGCTACTTGTTTTCTTCTATGGTCAAAATGAAAAATTATCTTACCTTGGTGAATGGAAATCTGAAGTGTTGAGAAACACAGAAATATGACAAAATGTAAATTAAATGGCTCTGTTTATACTCAAAAGAAAATTTAGGTTATGTTTAAAATTGGGTTATTTCCAAACACAACTGAATGACAAGCCCTGTGTGTCCCCAAAAAAACATCTTTTAAAGACGGATAAAAGGAATAAGTCCTGTTTCTTTACTTCTCTTTTTATGCTGTATAAAAAAAAACTTTTGGATGCTAATCATTTTTATATACCATAAGTGCTTAGAGTAGCATTTCCTAAATAGTATTCTGAGACACTCTGAATTTCTGAGAAATATTATACGGAGCTTCTAGCCACAAACTGCCAATTAAAAAAAATTGTAACATATTTTTTCTAACAATCTATTTCTAACATATAAATATAATGTTCATTCACTACATGCTAGTATGATTGGAAGTTTTTTGCAGGTATTAATTTCTTTAATCTTTACAACTTTGGAGGTAAGGAGACCATTACATTGAGGTGGCTCTAATCCCGTGGTGGATTGCCAAAATCAATTAATGCTTCTGGGTTACCACATGGAAACCTAATGATAACCAGTCACAGACAGCAAACTAGCTTTCAGCAGGGCCAAATAATTTATTTTTTAAAGAAGAGGTTTTTGCTTCCTCCTCTTCTCTGTAAAAGTCTCCCTGAGCCCTTGTGTGGAAGACTGCTCCTAATATCTTCTAGTGTAATGCTTCTAAATTCTAGTTGATATTTGCTCAAATAAATTTTTAAAAGTTTTAATATGCCTCAGTGTAACTTTTAACATAGGTAATGTAACTGTCAACATTTTACCGAAAAGTGAAGCAATCCACATGTTGGTGGAAGGACTGAAATTTAGATAAATGGGTCAGAAGAGAGGCCAGAAACATGCTCATACAACATAGCTGATTTTTCATGAATTGACTTCATCTACCTGATTTAATAGAGAATATTTTATTTAACAGAACATGTAGAAACAACTGAAAATTAAAATGCAAAACTTGTACCTTCAAGTAAAAATTAATAAAACTTCTTGACTGAAACATAGATAAAAATATTTGTTACTACAGATTTAGCAAAGAGATTTTAAGTATGCCCTTAAAAGCAAAACCTATGAAAGAAAAAATAAATGATGACTTATATCTTACCAAAATTAAAATTTTTTGCATTGTCATGTTATTAAGAGAATTAAAAGACAAACTGAAGATTTGGGAGAAAATATATGCAAATCACATTTTGACTAAGCATATGAATCTAGAATATATAAATAACTTAAAATAAATAATAAGATATAAACAAATAAATTTACATATTGACAAAGAGGATATACTTTATGTGTGGCAAATATACATATGAGAATGTGCTCAACATCAGTAATCACTGAGAAAATGCAAATTAAATAAAAATGAGATGCCACTACACACTCCTTAGAATAGTTAAAATTAAATTAAATTAAACTAACAATAAAAAGTGCTGACAAGGAGGTTGAGCAACTGAAACTCACACATTGTTGGGGAGAATAACAAGAAGAAAAGGAAATACAATCTGAGTTATGGGCAAGAGAAAATGTCTACTACATACAGGATGACAAATACAATAACAGCAATGATGTTTACAATGTGTCACCGTAGATTTATGCTGAACTCTCTGAGAGGCATACATATTCAGAAGTGTCCTTGCCCTATATCATTTTCCCTACTCACCAACCAGTATTCCTCGCGTTTCTCAGATGCTTTTGGGAATATATAAAACTAACAATCTGAGTTGAATTCACCTCTGTTACAACCATACAAGTATTTTTTCAAATATATATCTAGCCTGAAATTCTGAGATATTAGTGCACCTATAGTTATGGAGTAAATAAATATTCCACTTGAATTTTTATATAGTTTGGCTTAAAATTCTATTAAGTTTAATGTATTCTATCTTACTTAAGTGCCACTCCATGGCTATTCAGATCACCTAAGGTGCCATGTTCTTCAATTTCTTTCCTAAAATATGTTGCTCTTCCTGATGACGAACAAATTTTGGAGTTGTTCACGTAAACCAGATTATCTAAGTTTTCTCCTACTCTGCCTTCTAGGAGTTTTATAGTTTTGCATTGTACATTTAGGTCTTGGTGTATATTTTTTTAATTTTTGTGAGGGGTGTGAGGTCTGTGTCTAGAGCATTGATATGCTACTCTGTGAAATACATGAATAATGTATACATGCTATTTTACATTTGCCTAAACTTATAGAATTTTTAAGAGTAAACCCTAAGGTAAACATTGGTCTTTGGGTGATTATAGTGTGTCAACATAGGTTTATCTGCTGTAATAAATGTTCCACCTTTGTGTGGGATACTGGTAATGGGAGAAGTTGTGCATGTACGGAGGAAGAGGATAGATGAAAAATGTCTGTACCTTTCCTTCAATTTTGCTGTAAATCTGAAATTATTTTTAAAGAAAGTCAATTAAAAACAACAACAAAAGGAATAAATATGGCACTATATTTTATGGTTTAATTATATATTTCTTTATTAAATGACATATTTTGCAGTAGATTTAAAAATAATTAAGACATATGTTTATTGTATTAATACCTATTTTATGTTAAATGTCTTATTTCTAGATCCAATCTAAAATTATTTCAATATATTTGATTTTCCAATACCAAAATGATAGAGAATTCCCAAGCATGTAAATGTAGAATTCAAACAAGTTTTCTTGGTCTTGGGTTAATGTTATGGCGTTAAAAAAAATGTCATTAAGCCCATTTATAGATGAAGAATGCCAGTGAAATTTCAATATGGTGCCTATGATTTATCTACTTTGTAGGTAATTATGGTAAATAAAGAAGGAAATGTTTTTCTGTTAGAAATATATCAGCATATGACATTTCAAAACAAAGATAGATCCTTTCTAATATATTGTTTTAGAAGCATCCTGCTTTATTCATTTATGTTTTGATTTCTGCTTTCTGTTGGAATGTAGAAAAAGTTTTAAAATGTTGATTTTCTTTTCATAAAGGTATATAGGGTGCCATTCATAATTCCCCAATAAACACAATTTATGCAAAATAGCTAATATGAGAGACAAGACAGCAAATAAGTCATTTAAATTCCTCAAAAATCCTCAATTCTATTGTAAAATAAACCAAAAAGGATATTCTCCATAGGGTAACATAGGATCAGTTATTCATATAATTAGTGTAAACTGACAGAAATTACATTATTTGACAAGAAGCTTTTGTATACATGATTTAGAATAAAATGAAATCAAATAACTTAAGTAGGAAGGTTTTACTTACACAAGAGGCTTATGAAAAACCATGCTATGCTCTCAATCAAAGCAAAGCTCCAATTAATGTATATTTATGGTTATTTGAATTTTTTTATGTACATTTCCTAAAGAGAATAAGCTAAAATATAGATGCAAATTTACAATCACAGCTTTTCTAATTGCTAATTTGCTGACATATGATTATAAATTATATGGAAGATAATCTTTATTTCATTAGTAGAAAAATATAATCTCATAATTACTTTAATTTTCAAACAAAGCTTATTAGTTTTGAATTTTAACATTTTTAACATGTAATTGGAAAAAGGTATCTTTTTCAGAAGAGTTCGTTGATTAGCTATTTTTGTTTTAATTATGTTTGTCATGAGGTACAGAAATGTTTATGTGTTTACTGAAATTTCCTTTACTTTTTGTATTTTTTTCTATTGCTTCAAATGAAAATAATGGTTTTTCTTCTTTTTTCCCTTAATACCACTGTAATTCATTTATCATAACTAGTATATTCATTTTTCTTAATTTTTAAATGTGTCACTTTAGTTTTACCTTTCTTGAGTCTAAGATTTATCTAATGTTTACATTTTAATAATGTGTAGTTTGTGCTAGAAAACAACTTTAAGAGGTAAAATTTTCCCTTTGTAGTTGATTGCATAATCTATATTGGTTTAGTACTTGGCAAAGCTGATTCATATATTCTTTATGCACATCACTTATATTCTTTAACACTTCCTTATTGGATCTATTGAAGTTCAAAGAGATATATTGAAAACTATTAATATTTTGTTGTCTATATCCGAATTACTTTTTATATATGTGGAAGCTTTTTAGTTTGACAAAAAAACCCTCAAAATTCTTATAACTCTCCAATAAGTTAATTATAACTATAATAAAGGCTTGTTTCACATCTAAATGTAATTTTAAAATATTAGTTAAATTATAAGTTACAGGTAACTGAATCTGATATGGAAGGGGAAATTTTGTTACTAAAAGAATGCATGGTTTATAGCACCCCAAAATCCATCACTAACTTTTGCCAGAAACAGAATGAAGATAAAATATTTATGATCATTCTAACTGATGAGTTTCAATACCTCCATATTATAGGTATCTTCACAGGGATTCCTTGAATGAAGAGCCAGAGGCCAGCACTTGAGGGAAGGTTGTCTGGGAGTTGACCCCAGGAAGAGAGAATAAATGAGTAGGAAAAGTTAAATACCCACAAAGCAAAAATAGTAAAGAATATGTAAGAGAAATGATGAATGCTTTTCTGAGGAATTCTATAAAATATGACTCAGAATAGTTCTTCCAAGAGGTGAGAGACTACATCAGATGTGTAGTTAAGCTTCTAACTATTTTCCATTCCACTACTGTGTAAAAAATATCCTATCAGTGAGCTGAGGTTGATAAAAAAGAAAATAAAATCTGTTACTGACTGATATAACACATCACAAGTTTCATTTTGTGTAATGTGCCTAAGAGGTTGCAATGACAGAAATTAAATTAAAAAAAGGAACACATGGGGTGATGGCAGTAAACAGAAAATGTGATAATGATTATAAAAAGAGAAAGTACACACAAGAAAAAGTAAACAAACATCAGTGACAAGAGAACTTTTTACTTCTTCAAAATATGACAGCAAGAAAAACAACAGCTTCAGGCTCTGGTTGGATGACTCAGTGGATAGAGCATCGTCCCAGGTCACGGCTTGGATCTCTGGTCAGGGCACATATGAGAAGTTATCAAAGAGTGCACAACTAAATGGAACAACTATGTAAAACAATGAGTTGATGCTTTTTTCTCTCTTTCTCCATCTTCCTCTCCTTGTTTCTCTCTCAACTCAATAAAAAAAATTAAAAAAAACTACAAAACATCATTATTTATGAAACCAAGTTTATTAAAACGTTAAATATGCCATACCTTCTTTAATATATTTCACTAATATATGCTCATGGCCTCTGAATATCTGTTCATCTGAACTAAAGGTCTTTGATAAACATAGTTTCAATATTTTTTCTGAAAATAATTTTGAGTTTTTTCTGTACATTTTCATTTTCCTACCTATTATCAGTCTATTTTTGGAAGATATTATCCACTTGAAATTGTCTTTAATTCTTATAATTCCAATCTTGAGCCTCTAATGTTCTTATATATAATTTAATGAATTAATAATAATAAAAGTTTGTGGAAATGTCTCAAAGGATAATTCCAAAAACAAGTTCTAATGTACAGTTTTAATGTTTACATAGAAAAGTCTATAGCTAAACTCTCAAAATTAATAAGTAATTTTGCCAAAGATTTTTTGGGTTCAGGTTAATTTTCTAAAGTCAATTTTAAGCAAAAAAAAATATATAACAAGTGAAATTTTAAAATACCATTTTAGAATAGCATATGAAGACCTGAATGGTTTAATTATTTTCCAATGTCTATACGAAGAAGATTTCTATTGAATAATATTTCACCAAGGCTTTAGATTTCTGCAAATATTAAGTCAGTCAAAAAAACTAAGAACTACAGTGTGTCCATAAAGTCATGGTTCACTTTTGACCGGTTGACCTGTCAAAAGTGCACCATGACTTTACGGACACACTGTACATGATTTCACTCATATGTGAGATATAAAACTGAAATTCATAGACACAGACAACAGTATGGTGGTTACTAGAGGAAGTGGGTGAGGAGAGGTGAGAGTTAAGGGGGGGCAAATATATAGTGACAGAATATTGTTTGACTTTGGGTGGTGGGCACACAGTGCAATCAATGTACAGATCATGTACCACAGAATTGTACACTTACACGATCCTATTAACCAATGTCACACCAATAAATTTAATTTAAAAATAGTAAAAAACTAAAATGAAATGAAAGATATGCACTTCTAGTTTTCATTTAAGAGCACCTCAAGTTTATTTAATAATTCCAAGACCATTTTTTTGTGTATATCTGTAAGATAACTAATAGAGGGAAGATAAAAGTTTTGCTCTGTTTGCCCTGGCTAATGTTTTGGCAGCTAAAATTTAGTCATAAATTTCTATAACATCTATCCTCTTGATAGTTTTCAAAAATACCTTAAGATTCCAAAATATATATCTTTCAAATATCTTTCATAAAGATATTTAAAGAATATTCTAAGTTCAGACTAGATGTCAGTAGGATTATTTCAATATGTTCTAATTCCACAATTTACTTTTAATGTGTAACCACATTGGATTATTATATATACCCAGACAAAATTATTTCCTTTCTCATACATTATGGAACACATGTACATTTACAGTTATATCAATTTCCTAGGGTTGACAAAAGTACCACATAATGAGCAGCTTTAAACATCAGAAATTTATTCTCACAGTTTCAGAGACTAGAAGTCCAAAATCAAAGTAGTGACAAGGCCATGCTCCTTCTGAAACCTGGAGAAGAGACACCTTCATTGCCTCTTCCTAACTTCTGGTGGTGATTATCAAATCCTTAATGTTCCTTGGTTTGTGGGAACGTGAGTCCCATTTCTGCCTTCATTTCGGCATTTTACTTCTATCTCTTTCTTCATATGGTCATCTTCTTATATGGACACCCGTCATATTGAATTAAAAGTACTGGGGGTTAGAATTTCAACATAAGATTTGGCGGAGTGGGAGTGGGAGGCAGGGAGAATCTCTTCAACCCATAACAACTGTGAAATATATTTTAGAAAAGGATATCAATAACTAGTAAAATATCAAAACTGACAATGAGCCGCACTATATTTCTGCAGGAAACAAGGAGCCTCTTCTCAGGACCCTCCTTGTCAGCCTGAACTCTAAATTGTAGGGTGTCTGAGTACTCCATCCTTAGCCCGCATTTCATTCCCACCTTTCCTCTCTGCCTAGTTAATCTCTTCACTACTCATGACCATTGGCCTGAATTCATTCTGTTGCATACGTTTAAGTGTTCTTAGGATTACACAAGTGAACATTTATGGGGCTTCCGTTAGTGCACTGTGAGTACTAGATGTTGTTGGGTATTATTACTTATTAGTATGAAAGAGCATTAAGTGACATTTTAGAAGTAATATTTAAAAGACCTGTTCTATGAATTCTAAATTGAGATTTCTCACTTTGTGATATATTTTCCTTCAAATAAACTCAGTGTAAAAAAAAAGCATTCTGTGAAGTAGACACGTGTCACCTGATGTGACAAAATAAACAACACTAACAGAAGTGATATTCACCAAAAAAGCAGAGTGTGAGTCATTGCTGTAAAGAGATAGAAAATTAGGGCATGTAAACTTGTGTAATAGTCCTTCATACAAACAGTAATAAGAAGGGAAAAACAGAACAAGTTTCTCCAGAAAATTATTGACGATCTTACAACATGCAGACTTTCTAAATCAGTAAGACTATTAGTAAGGGTAAAAGCTTTTGTTTCATTGTGGCTGGACTTTTAAAACTGGTTTACAGTTGAAATAATATAAAATTTGAATTTTAGGCTTCTAATGATTCCTTTCTTCTCACTGTCCACACACACACACCCGTTTGTGCACACATACATGCACACACACACACACACACACACACTACCACACTTTAAATTTGAAACTAATTGAAAATCAGAAAAATTATGGAATGAAGAATATTTAATAACATGAGATAATGATTGGACAGGACAAATCCCCTTAGAAAAAAATTTATTTGCAAAGTAATATAGCTTATTGAGGGTGTCTGCCTCATACAAAATGGGCATAAAAAGCAGGAAATGAATAAAAAAATTAGAAGAGTGAGAAGAGATAGAATAAGAAAAGAAAGAGATATATAGAGAGAAAAATGGAAAGATATAAAAATGATAATTATAGCTTGAAAACAAGTAGGAGAATATGGTCAAAATATAATAGAAACAAATCAAAACAAATTAAAGTGCCTATGCCCAGACTAGCTCTGTAATTTATTTTCAGGTAAGAATCAGAAATCAATGCTGTCCATCTTAACAAAGTAAAGTATCTCTTATATAAAACAAGGTCATTCAAACAATATGCAGAACAAGAAGAAAATCTTTGACCTTTGGAATTCAATGTACATATATGTAAGCATAAAGATGTATAACTGAGCAGAGAGAAAATGAGAGAGAGAGAGAGAAAGAGAAAGAAATTATGCTTGTACAGTGGTACCTTGAGATATGAACAGTCCAACTTTTTAAGATACGAGCTGTGACTCAGTCTGTATTTATGTTCGAGATCCGAGCAAAATTCCGAGATACGAGTCATGATGGGAAGCTACCGCTAGTTGGTGCAGAAGTCCAGTATCAGCAGTTTGATATAAGACTTGACTGACTTATGAGCTCGGTTACAGAACAAATTAAATTTGTATCTCAAGGTACCACTGTAGTAGTATTTAAAGCAAGCCACCATTATCTTGCTAAGAATATAAAAGCATGTCAGGTGACAGCAAATATACTACTTCTAGACATACAACCAAGGCCATAGTGGACAATCCAACCCAAAAAATCCTCCAGCTTAATACAGCCATATAAATAAATTCAAATGTAATGAGCAAATAAATCATTCACCAGCACACACAGTAAAAAATTGTGAACCTTTGTTGTTTATAGTCACTATGTTTTGAGGTCTTTTTTTACATAGCAGTTGACAACCAATACACTAACTGAGCTATGCATCGAGTAAAAATAATGTAACTTATGAAGATTTATTCCTTTTTTATTATTATTATTAATTTTAATGGGGTGACACCAATAAATCAGGGTACATATGTACAATGAAAACATCTCCAGGTTATCTTATCATTCAATTCTGTTGCATACCCGTCACCCAAAGTCAAATTGTCCTCTGTCACCTTCTATCTGGTTTTCCCTGTACCCCTCCCCTCCTCCCTATCCCACCCTTCCCTCCCTACCCCTACCCCATAACCACCACTCTCTTGTCCATGTCTCATAGTCTCACTTTTATGTCCCACCTATGTATGAAATCATGCTGTTCTCAGTTTTTCTTTTTTTCTGATTTACTTATTTCACTCCGTATAATGTTATCAAGGTCCATCCATTTTGTTATAAATGATCCGATTTATTCCTTTTTTTTGGAGATTTATTCTTTAATAAATTTATGTTAGCCACTTATATTCACTGTGCTTATTATTTATTATACAACAATATGAAATACCCTCACTGAACTACCCTATGATCCAGCAATTTCACTTCTGGGTATACATCCCAAAGAAACAAAAACACTGTGTCAAAGAGATGTGTGCCCCTTGTTCACTACAGCATTATTTACAATAGCCAAGACACAGAACCAACCTAAGGGTCCACTGACAGATGAATGGATAAAGAAGTTGTGATAAACATACACACACAATGAAATATCACTCAGCCATAAAGAGAAAAAAGATTCCTGCCATCTGTAACAATATGGATGGATATTGAAGACTTTATGCTAGGTAAAATAAATCAGACAGAAAAAGACAAATACTCTGTGATCTCCTTATATGTGGAATCTGAAAATAAAACATAGTTAAACCAATAAATAAACAAAAAAGGTCAGATTTCAGATCTGGTTATCAGAGGCATGGAGTAGGTTGGGCAGGAAAACTGGATAAAGGTGGTCAAAAGATAAAAATTTCCCGTTTGAAGATAAATAACTACATGGGATATAACGATGACTACAGTTAACACCATTATATAGTATATTTTAAATCTATTAAGAGTAGTTCCTAAACATTCTTATCACAAGGAAAAACAACAATTTTTCTATTTATTATATCTATATGAAATGATGGTTCTTACTAAACTTATTGTGGTAATTATTTCACAACATATGTAAATCAAGTCACTATACTGTACAGCTTAAATTTATACAGCGCTATATGTCAATTACATATCAATAAAACTGAGGGTGAGGGCTAAATAAAATCCCACTGCCAATAAAGAAAAGGTTCTGCTGGAGATTGTTCCTTTCCTTGTCCCAGATTTACAACTTAACCATGGCTGTATTTTCTTTTTTTAATTCAGTGAGTGGAGGGGAGGCAAAGACAGACTCTTGCATGTGCCCCTACCTGGATCCACCTGTAAGGCCCACTAGAGGGCGATGCTCTGACCATCTGTGGTGTTGCTTCATTACTCAATCTTAGCGCCTGAGGCAGAGGTCATGGAGCCATCTTCAGCGCCTGGAGCCAACTTGCTCCAATTGAGCCATGGCTGCAAGAGAAGGAGAGAGAGATAAATAGAGAGAGAGAGAGAGAGAGAGAAGTGAAAAGAGGAGGGGTAGCGAAGCCAATGGGCACTTCTCCTGTTCCCTGACTGGGAATCAAACCCAGGACATCCACATTTCAGGCTGATGCTCTACCACTGAGCCCACCAGTCAGGGCCATGCTGTATTTTGACAGATGGTATAAGAAGGCACCTCTTATTCTTTTCTTTTAATTGTTTTTATTAATTTTAATGGGGTGATATTGATAAATCTGGGTACATATGTTCAGAGAAAACATCTGTGGGTTATTTTGACATTTGCTTATGTTGCATACCCATCACCCAAAGTCAAATTGTCTTCCGTCACATTCTATCTGATTTTATTTGTGCCCCTCCCCTCCCCCTACCTCCTTCCTCTCCTCCCCCATTACTGACCCCACCCCATAACCAGCACACTCTTGTCCATGTCTCTGAGTTTCATTTTTATACCCATCTATGTATAGAATCATATGGTTCTTAGTTTGTAGTGATTTACTTATTTCACTCAGTATAATGTTATCAAGGTCTAACCATGTTGTTGTAAATGATCCGAAGTCATCATTTCTTATGGCTGAGTAGTATTCCATAGTATATATGTACCAAAGCTTTTTAATTCACTCGTCCACTGATGGACACTTGGGTTGTTTCCAGATCTTCACTATTGAGAACAATGCTACCACGAACATGGGGGTGCATTTCTTCTTTTCCAACAGTGCTATGATGTTCTTAGGGTATATTCCTAAAAGTGGGATAGCTGGGTCAAAAGGAAGTTTGATTATTAATTTTTTGAGGAATCTCCATACGTTTTTCCACAGTGGCTATGCCATTCTGCATTCCCACCAGCAGTGCAGGAGGGTTTCTGTTTCTCCACATCCTCGCCAGCACTATTCTGTGCTTTGTTGATGAGCGCCATTCTGACTGGTGTGAGGTGATATCTCATTGTGGTTTTAATTTGCATTTCTCTAATGATTAGTGATGTTGAGCATATTTTCATATGCCTATTGGCCATCTGTCTGTCCTCTTTGGAGAAGTGTCTATTCATTTCTTTTGCCCATTTTATGATTGGTTTGTGTGTCTTCCTGGTGTTGAGTTTTACAAGTTCTTTATAAATTTTGGTAATTAACCCTTTACCAGACATATTGTCAAATATGTTCTCCCATTGTGCAGTTTGTCTTTAGCTGTGCAAAAGATTTTTAGTTTGATATAGTCCCATTTGTTTATCCTGTCTTTTATGTCACTTGCCCTTAGAGATAAATTGGCAAATAATTACTGTGAAAGATGTCAGGGAGCTTACTGCCTATGTTTTCTTCTAAGATGCTTATAATTTCATGGCTTACATTTAAGTCTTTTATCCATTATGAGTTTGTTTCTGTGAATGGTGTAAGTTGATGGTCTAGTTTCATTTTTTTGCAGGTAGATGTCCAATTTTCCCAACACCATTTGTTAAAGAGGCTGTCTTTACTCCATTCTATGGCATTACCTCCTTTGTCAAATATCAGTTGTCCATAAGGTGTGGGTTTATTTCTGGGTTCTCTGTTCTGTTCTATTGATCTATATGCCTGTTCTTATGCCAGTACCTGGCTGTCTTGAGTACAATGGCCTTGTAGTATAACTTGATATCAGGAAGAGTGATACCTCCCGTTTTATTCTTTCTTTTCAAGATTGCTGAGGCTATTCGAGTTCTTTTTTGGTTCCATATAAATTTTTAGAATATGTGTTCTATATATTTGAAGTATGTAATTGGTATTTTAATTGGTATTGCATTAAATTTATAAATTGTTTTGGGTAATATAGACATTTTAATGATTTTTATTTTTTTTAACCATGAGCACAGTATATGCTTCCAATTGTTTATATCTTCCTTGATTTCTTTTATCAATGTTTTATAATTTTATGAGTACAAGTATTTAATCTCCTTGGTTAAATTTACTCCTAGGTACTTATTTTTATTGTTGCAATAGTGAAGGGAATTGTTTCCTTAATTTATCTTTCTGACAGTTCATTGTAAGCAGAGTAGATTTAAGATCTTGACTAACTGTAATGAGACTAGAAAAGATTTAAGCTCCCAGGCTTAGCATATTTATCAGAAGGAGAATTTCCTTTTGCTCTGAGGATTTCTACCTGAAGGTGGTTATCTCCTTTGACAGTAACAAAGTTTCTAAGAAGTGAGACATCTGTGGGGAGGAGAAAAACCTGACCTAAGTTTAGTCAAGACAGGGCAAAGAATCAGAAATGGGCAACTGTGAAACTTAGTCAGGGGTCTGAAAGTAAAGTATTGACTGGCAATTTCTTTATATTAGAGAGAAATAAGGTTCAGAAAAAGAGGACCTAGGGTGTGACTGTCCCACCCAAATATGATTGCTCAAAACAGCTATAACTGATTGAAGAATGGGAGGAAAAGAGGGGTCAAGAAAAGTAAAGAAAAATAGTAATCTAAAAAGTAGTATGGAAAGGAATTTATATTGTCTATTATTACTGTAAATATTATGTCTGATCTGACTTCTTTTTACCTATCAAAATTCCCATTTAGAAATCAAAGCTCAGTGCATATTTTATCCATAAACTACTCCCTTAATCTAAGGCTTAATGGTTTTTTCTTTTTTCTTTTTGAAACATATTAACTCTGTGAATATCTCCATCAAAGCACTTAAAATGTAAATTGGATTAATGGGTGTAAATTTTTTTCCCCTTTCTCTCAGTAAACTAGATTCTTTGGAATCACAAACATTAATTTTCTCAACTTTACACCTAATGGCTGAGACACTGACATTCATTATATGTCAGGGGATTTTTTTGTTGTTGTTATCGACATGCCTTACATTGTTGTCTTTATAATTCTATTTTTATTGAAAAATATCTGTACAGGGGAGCACTACCTACATTAGAGTTTCTTACATATAATACTAAATAATCAAAACACCTTTAGGATGTTACTTTAACAATAAAAATTTCTGTCTGGGTTATTTATATATAAAAAATCTATTTAGGCAATTATATGTTACTGAAGCCTTTATCAAACTGAATTCAGGAATACAATCAAGCAACTACTTTAGTCATCCCATATCAAAACCTTTCTTTTACAGAAATAACACATTCCCTGCTCTTGTCTACCCTGATGACCCTTATGGATGCTTGGTTATTGATAGATGCAGCATGCACTAGCAGAGTACAAAACTATGTTGGTTATAGCAGTTCTGTTATGGTCATTCTTTATGTAAGATTTTCCTTATTTACGGAGAGTTTCTGTAAATATAGGTTTCTTTACAAACCTATACTTCGGATGAGTACAAGACTGAGTACAAAAATAATTCCAATGTCTAGGTTTTAAGCTGTATAAATGATTGAAACTTTATTACTTATACCTAAAACAGTTAAATCTATTCCCAAGTATATTTCACATAAGGCATGCATTACTGGAAAAGGTGTTTTGGTGAATTAAAGCCCATGATCCTTCAAGAAGTTTATGCATTTTTTCCTTTTATCCTTATATTATTTCTAAATGACAGGGATACCAGCAACTATTAATAAATATTGTTAATTTTAGATAACAATAAGATGAAATCCCTTATTTTATGTTGAATAAATGCAGAATGTGGGACCATATCTTTAAATATTATTTTCCTTTTAAGCATTTTTTCTACCTATTTTTCTTCCTCAAAAGAGCACTTTGAAAATTAGTGTAGTTCTGTAAATATGATTTAGATTCCTTAGGGAGAAAGCACTCAGAAAATGGAATGTGTAATACATTTATTTAGTAAATAGTTACATTAAATCATAATCTAGAGAGATGTTTATTGAGTTTTCAAAGTGCATAAACCATAAATATATCACCTTAAAATGAACTTTTATTAAAAAAATTATAAAGGAAATAGGCCACCAATAATGTTGCCTTTTTTAAGCCTCTGATTTACACTACTTTAAGCAGCTAAAGTCTATTTATTTGTAATTCCTGTCACATGATTTAGATTAAATAGATTATATTTTATTTTTTTATATAAGGGATTTTTTAAAGAATCTTACATAGTGATATTCCTTTCCTTTCACAAACACAATTATTACAATTTTCTCTAGCTTTATCAACATTTCCAATTTACGATTTCTAAGTAGAGTGCTCCTCTCTTAAATTAAAATTATGTAATAAATTTAAATATTCACTGTAGTGTGAAAAATTGTTAAACTTATCATGAGCAAGTTATAATCATGAAAATTTCTCTATACATAAAACTCATGAAATCAGGTTAAACATAACTCAGAACTGATTAACAGCCAAAAAAAAAGACCTCAGAAAAAAGTAGCTTATAGCTTAAGCCAGTGGTACTCAAACTTCTTGGAGTGGGGTGCATTTAAAATCCTACAAATAATTGTAGGCACACTATATACAAATTTCTGAGAAATATGTTATAATAATTAAGTCAAATATTAAAGAAAACAATATAAAGTTCAAGCATGCTTTTATGGTAATTAAAAAAATAAATACAACAAATTAAATTTATTCTGACATTAAAAAACATCTTTATGTTATGTTTTTTGAGTTATGCTTTTTAGAATTCATAAAAAAGGGGTTAAAATTTTTTTTAAATGGTATCTTTTTTTATATATATAGATACATTCTTAGTAAGATTTAGTAAATTTTGCAGGTCCCAGTGCAAATGTGTTAAGTTTTTTCATTCTTGTTTTTATGAGAAACATGAGCCTGATGTGTCCTAATGATTTCTTCAATGTTTGGGCATATATTTGAAAGGCAAACTCTCATTTCCTCATTAATACATTGAAGAATTCCTCTCTTTTTACTCTTAATTGTGTTAAGGGTAGAAAATCCTAATTCACATAAATAGAATATTGAAAATTGTAGTAAAATGTTCAAAGCTTTTTTAGATATTTCCACATATACTTCTTTTTTAGAAATCCAAAAGGCTTCAAGAGACAATTCTTTATGTTAAATCATCAATCCACTATCAGTGGATATAGCTGCCAGTTCTTCTTCTTCTGTTAATGTTAAACCAAAATCACTTGAAGCTTTCATAAATGGGTTTCTGATCCAATCATATTTCTCAGTGTTAAGTGATGGAATGCTATAAATTAAATTCTGCCCATCAGCCTTCAAGTCCTATTTTATTTACACTTAACTTTTGCTCACTTTCAGAATCGAATTCTTCAATATTATACTTCTTTTTGAGAAATCTATCCATTTTATTTGGGTGTATTTATCTAAAAATAATATAATGATGTGTTAATAATAAATATAATAATGATGTGTTAACAAAAAGAGCTGTATTTCAATAATGAAATGGTTTAATAGAGTAACTATATATTTTTTTTATATCTGGGTACATTCCACTAACCAGCACAGCTAGTAATTCCAGATCCTGAGTGAGAGCAGTGCAAAATTGAGAAAATACGCAGAATTAAGAAAATATGGGGTCCAGAGGGCCCTGTAATTGCTGCTGGCAAGAACAAATCATGCCCCAAAACAGCATCTTGCTTTATTTATAGGTAAAGTGACCAGATTTTAAAATTGGTAAAGCGGGACACCATTGATGGGGGGGGGGGGGTTCTTGATTAAAAATTTGGTCTATATGGAGGAAAAATAATAGAATGCTAAAATAATATAGTAATATAATTCTTTAAATGGGGACTTTTTTAAAACACCGTGGGACAAATTGTTAAAAATCGGGACTGTCCGCCAAAAGCGAGATGTCTGGTCACCTTATTTATAGGACAAAGTGGGCCATTAGCAAATCAATGAGATCTCTGATCATGTTTCCAAGGAAACCCAAGAATTTTACCAAGTGCAGAAAATCCCTACCATACATGTTATCTTAACTTTAAACCAAACAAAGGATAGAAGAAACTTGCCTCTAGTCTTTCCAGGGAACATGAAGGGTAGTATAAACAATCCAGCACCATAGCTTAACAGTCTTTTGCAACCTAATCAGGCAAGTGAGGTTGGGGGTTGAGCAGACAGTCAGTTTTCAGCCAATTCCCCATACCTCTGTCCCCCTAAAATCTAAACTCCAAAAACCCTCTTGGTTTTTTGGTCCCCAACAGGCACATATTTCTCTGGAATACCATATGGCTCACCTGTAAATCTTCTAGGCCACCAGGGCGCACACTTTGAGAATCACTGTCCTAAGCAGTGGCCAGAGTAATTCAAGGTCTGAGAAATAGGCACTGGAATAGTTGTGAAATTACTTTGTTAATTAATTAAAAGGCTGTGAAATAACTGATTTAGTTTCTCCTCTAAGAATAGCCAGTATTACCTGACCAGGCGGTGGCATCAGACTGGGATACAGAAGGATAGACACAGTGAATAGAGCATCAGACTGGGACACAGAAGACCCTGGTTTGAAGCCCCAGGAACACGCTTGACTGTGGGATCATAGACATGACCCCCCATGGTTGCTGGCTTGAGCAAGGGGTCACTAGCACTGCTACAGCTGCTACACCCCACCATCAAGGCACATATGAGAAAGCAATCAATGAATAGCTAAGGAGCTGCAGAGAATAATTGATGTTTCTCATCTCTCTCCATTCCTGTGTATCTATTCCTATCTGTCCCTCTGTCATACACACACACACACACACACACACACACACACACACACACACACATACACACAGAACAGCCATTAAAATTAAAATTAAATAAATAATAATGATAATAATAAAAAGAACAGCCAGTACCTAATGGGCTAAAGCTATAAGCAACTTCCTAATGGATCAGTTTTGAAATGGGAGAAGTACAGTGCCTCAGGTAACCTAAACTATTGTCAGAGCAAAGTAATGCTACACCCAGAATATCATCTCACTAACAGAAAACCTGCATGTCCACACATATAGCAATTGATATCTAGCAACTTCTCATTGAAATCTGTATTTTTTTCTCAGAGAATAGACATTATTATCTGTGGATGTACAATTAAATTACCAATAATTATCAAAATAGATGGTTATTTCCTGTGGCGCAGTGTATGGAGTGTTGGACTGGGATGTGGAAGACCCAGGTTCAAGACCCCTAGCTCACCAGCTTGAGCACAGGCCCATCTGGCTTGAGCAAAAGCTCGCCAGCTTGGACCCAAGATCGCTGGCCCCAGCAAGGGGTGGCTCAGTCTGCTGAAGGCTCGCAGTCAAGGCACATGTGAGAAAACAATCAATGAACAACTAAGATGTGGCAACGGCAACGAAAAACTAATGATTGATGCTTCTCACCTCTCTCCGTTCCTGTCTGTCTGTCCCTATCTATCTCTCTCTCTGACTCTCTCTCTGTCTCCATAAAAAAATAAATAAATAAATAAAAAATAGGTGGCTATTTGTAAACATAAGTAACCAATGTAGATAGATAATACACATCACTATATAAAATAAAAACATATTTTATACCTAATTTGTTTAAATGAGATTAGACTATCATCTGTTTAAATTAAAAAATCATTTTTTTTATTTTATTGCTTTTGCTTCTTTCCACAAGGAAGAAAAAGGTGTCAGTGATCTACTTCAGATTTAAAAAAGTAAATCTTCTGCTTTAAACTTTCTCTTTATTTATATTTATATTATTTTAAATTTAGATTATATTTCTTATAATATTTTCTCTTTTTAGAAAAGAGATTTTAATTTAATTTTAACTGGTCTACATGTTAAGAACACCAATATAAATTATAGACTTCTTGTTAAAACTTAAAAATTACCCATAAAGCAAAGATAAAACTTTTATAATTTGCATGTATTACTAAACTGTTGTTAGAAAAATTTTTTGCAAGAAGAGTTGTGTATATATAATGTTGAATAGCATATACCTTTCCACAAAGTATGGAGAAGAAGAAAAAATTTTAATCTCACAGATTTTTTTTTAACAAGGAAGTAAAAAAACCTGCAGCTTTCCAAACCTCAGAGTGCTGAGGTTCCATTAATTAGCAATGAGAGTCAAGCACAATATAATTAAGAGCCTCACAAGTAAATATGGAGAGAAATGAAGCAGAAGCAGTGTATGAGGTAATGGATTCTAAAAAGGGGGATGTTTTACATACAAGCTTTTGAAAGTCTTGCTAAAACTGTCAATAGGTAGATGGTATTGATATGAGGGTTAATTTTAAGCTTCAAACTAATGATTAAAGATCCAGATACCTTCAAACTAAATTTGATAATAAAAACTGAAGAAAGCTCAGTCTCTCTATCTACAGAGTACATTTCAAGAACTTTTTAAATGAATGTTTTTGCTTTTTTCCCTACAAGGAAAGCATGAAAAATCAGATATAGATGAAAAGTCAGAGAAAAAAAGAGGGTACTTTGGAAAGCTGAGAAATATTTCAGGAAGTCTGAACCTTGTGGTAGAAATTGCCAAAAATAAAAAAAAAATCTAAAGACTGAGATACTTTGCCTGACCAGGTGGTGGCGCAGTGGATAGTGCGTCGGACTGGGATGCGGAAGACCCAGTTTCGAGACCCCGAGCATGCCAGCTTGAGCGTGGGCCCATCTGGCTTGAGCAAAAGGCTAGCCAGCTTGGACCCAAGGTCACTGGCTCCAGCAAGGGGTTGCTCCGTCTGCTGAAGGCCCGCGGTCAAGGCACATGTGAGAAAGCAATCAATGAACAACTAAGGTGTCAAAATGAGGGACTGATGATTGATGCTTCTCATCTCTCCATTTCTGTCTGTCTGTCCCTATCTATCCATCTCTCTGACTCTCTCTCTGTCCCTGGAAAAATAAAATAAAATAAAAAACCTTAAAGACTGAGATACTTTATAGTAAAATTCAGTTTATTGTTTGTTTGTTTGCCTAAAGGTCTTTCTGATGGTAAAGGCTATGGTAATTAGGAGCACCTGGTTTCAATTTCCAGCTCTGACAACTAACTCTATGACCCTGGAAAAAGCACTTAACCTCTGTTTAATTTACTCATCTATAACATGGTGATAATACTAGGACCTACTTCTGAGAGTTGCGAGGATTGACTGACCTAACACATTAAAAAAAATAGTAATAATTTAGACCGGTGCCTTTAAATATTTAGAAGATAGGCATATTGCTTTAAATTCTATAAATTCTCTTTGAGTTGAGCTTTCAGGGCAAGCATATTCTTACTTGAATAGCCGACTGGGGGATAGATTGTAGAAGGTTTGGGGAAGCAGACAGCCATTTAATTCTCCACTTGGAATCAGTGCTGAAAGAGGCTATTCAGCCTCTGACCAATTTTGAAGCCTTATTTGTCGAGCAGCTCTTGTTTATATATATGTGTGTGTATGTGTGTGTGTGTGTGTGTGTGTGTGTGTGTGTGTGTGTACATACTTATATAGAAATATCACATTTCTACACTTAACTTTTCTCTAGCTAGCTTATGTGATCTGTATTTCTTGTACTTCAAAATATCATAAATAAAATAGTTATCTTATATAACAAGAATGAGTATAGCCCTGTACACTAGGCTTGAAATACTAATTTACCTTGTGTTAATTTGAGCAATCTGATATGCAGGTATAGAGAAGTCATAAATCTGATATCTTTTTCTGTACATTAAAAATCTTTCATTAGAAAGATAAAAAACTGTTAAATTCTACATTACATACTTTCCAAGTATTGTTGTTGTTTTTTTATTTCTCTTAATATATTATAGAAGCCTGACCCATCAGTTTTGCATTGATTGATCAGTTTCCTGCTGATGTATGTAACTGAGCCAAAATAACTAAGCTTATACATGCAGGTGACACAGGTGATACACATCTAAAAATCTTTAAGGTTAAGTTCTGTCTGTTCTCTAATTTAAAAAGGTTAGTGGCACTGAGTATTGAGCTGATAACAATAAAAACAACCACAACATTGATTTGTTTTTGGCATTCAAACATTAAGATTCCTACGCTGGCCTAACCAGGTGGTGGTGCAGTGGATAGAGCATTGGACTGGGATGCGGAAGACCCAGGTTAGAGACCATGAGCTCACCAGCTTGAGCGCGGGCACATCTGGCTTGAGCAAAAGCTCATCAGCTTGGACCCAAGGTTGCTGGCTCCAGCAAGGGGTTGCTTGGACTGCTGAAGGCCCGCGGTCAAGGCACATGTGAGAAAGCAATCAATGAACAACTAAGGTGTTGCAACGGCAACGAAAAACTAATGATTGATGCTTCTCACTTCTCTCTTCTGTCTGTCTGTCCCTATCTATCCCTCTCTCTCTGACTCTCTCTCTGTCCCTGTTAAAAAAAAAAAAAAAAAAGATTCCTATCCTGGCTGGGTAGCTCATTTGGTTAGAGCATTATCCCCTTATGCCATGGCTGTGGGTTTGACAGCAGATCAAGGCACATATAAGAAGCAACCAATTGCCTGACCATGCGGTGGCACAGTGGATAGAGCGTCGGACTGGGATGTGGAGGAGTCAGGTTTGAGACCCGAGGTCACCAGCTTGAGCGTGGGCTCATCTGGTTTGAGCAAAAAGCTCACCAGCTTGAACCCCAGGTCACTGGCTCGAGCTGTCGCAACAAAAACGTGATGATTGATACTTCTCATCTCTCTCCATTCCTGTCTATCTGTCCCTATCTATCCCTCTCTCTGACTCTCTCTCTCTCTCTGTCCCTGTAAAAAAAAAAAAAAGGATAAGCATTTAGAATATATGTACCAAAATTACATTTATTTTAGAAAAATTGGTCTAAACTCTGGTTTCTGGCTCAAATTAAATTTTAATACCAGTTGGTTATTAAAACAATTTTTAATTTATGACAATAAAACCAAATTATAAGCATATGAGCATTTTGTGTGTGTGTGTGTTTTCTGTTGTCCATTTTCCATTAAAATGTGGCAGAAGTAAGATGAACGATGCTAAATTATGTATAATGAATGATATTCTACCAAGTGGTTCAGATAATGAAATAGATAGTATGTGAAAAATTTGTAGATAATTTCTGGAGATCATGAAGCTGTATCTCAAATTTTGCATCCTACTGCTGTTTTGATTTGAAAGGTACTTTGATATTATTTCATGACTCAAAAGACCATACCCAGGGCCATAGTACATGTGTCTATATCTGTCTAACCAACAAGAAAGATGAAATGTCATTCTGCATTAAAAGTAGCCCTGTGAAAAATAATTCACAATTTTCTCATTGCATATACATGTGAGGAGATAATTACACTATTATCCATGCTGTGTATAGAAGAAACGTACTAGGCTATGTTTCAGAAAATATGTTTATAAACAATTCCTGCTCTTTCTCCTCCACTAGATAGTATCAACGTTCTGGACAAATCATCAAGTTTTCATTTCTTTACCTAAATAATGAAGATTATGGACAACTTCTATGATAATTTCTAGCTCTAACACTATATAATTCTGTAACTTTAATAAGAGAAAGTACAATGCTTACAAGAATGTCCTTTATTTACAAAGTTGTCTTAGCATTTTTACTATGCAAATGTAGCCAAGTTATTTAATCTCTTTAAACTGTTTTTTTATTTCTAACAAGATAAAATAATGTCTATTATACAAATTTATTGTGAAAATTAAATTAAAAATTATAATTAAAGTTTTTTGCTTATAGTAGTCATTATACCTGATAGTTATTAATGAAATAGATATCCACTATGAAAAACTGTATAATAAGGCAAGTTTTATCCCTTGTAATAGCTCACCTCTAGAAAATTATAGGTGATACTAGAGAAAACCACATCATATTCACTGCAATCCCATTTAATTAAAGACTGTTCTTCAAATTTGGTATACTTTTTTCACTTCATTTTCTGAAAAATCTTTAAGCAGCACTCTGGCTCAATGAATTTTTGAGGAATGAAGCAGTAAAAAATAAAAGAAACTGCCAAGAAAAGAAAATATGTTATTCATCGATGAAAATAAATTCCAGGAGTTGTAAGCTGTGCCTTCACTCATTTAATCTATATTATTGAGCTTCTAATACTTACAACTGATCTAAAACCTTGGAGTTACTGCAGTAAACAAAACAGGAACTACTCTTTGCTCTCATGAGGATTATATTCTTTCAGGGCATACAAACAAACAAACCAAAGAAACCCGAGAATCAATAAGGAAAATACATGGTATGTTTGATAATAATAAGTGCTACCGAGAAAAGCAATGTGGGAAAGGAATGGGAACATAGTAAGGGTAATGATTCTAACAGGTATTCAGGGAATTCATCCCTGAGAATGTTAAATTTGAGTACACATCTAAAACAAATAAGATGAAAAAGCTAAGTCCCAGACCCAGAGAAATTACTTTACAGGCTTGTGATATAGGAACTTGAAGGAGACCAGACTGACTGAGGGGAAGTAGATAAGGCGGAGATGAAAAAGGATGAGAGCACAGAGGTAATAGTGGACCAGACCCTGTGGAGCCTCCTACTTCTAGGCTGAAAATAAGAAAGCAACATCTACCTGAATGTATGCCAAGACAGTCCTGAAATGTCTCACACAGAATGTCCCACAGACAGCTAAACTAAGTAGCCTTTCTATGTGCCATGTCTGTTTGAGAAAGTCACTTGAGAATAGCTCATATATGGTCATTATTTTGCTGCAGATTATTACTTAGGAAATGCAAATGAAGAGATATGGAACATAATATTTATTGCCTGGAAATTTAAAATGAGGATAAGAAGGAATATAAATAAGGATTCCTTAGCTTTGTCTCCAAGGGCCATGAATTACACAGAGGGGAAAGTTATCAAATCCCCTGGCATCTTATTTTTATATTTATGAGTTGATATTCCATTATGAAATGACTGAAAAAAAATTGAGGGGACATTTGTTTTTAGAAAAAGGATACAATTTTTATCCCATGGGAGCTGTTCATTATGGATACAAAGATAAATATGTCAAGATTCATGGTCCAAGGGAATTTTCAATCTAACTGACTGATGTTATGTGGCCAAATAGGTACTAAATACGGAAACAACTTACAGAAAATTTTAGCTGGTAAAGTTTGGAAACCAGGAATACTTAATTTTTTTCCAATTACAGTTGACATACAACTTCTATTCTTGTCATTTAATTCATAGAGTAGTTTGTATATCTCATCTCCTTACTTTATTTTTAAAATATATTACCAAGTTAGCAACTTACACAGCTAACATGCAGCACAGATGGGATCTGAATTTACTTTTGTAGAATCCCAGGTCTTTGCTGTTCCTCTACAACAAAATCTCTTCAAGCTACATATGTGACAAGAATTGTGATTCAACCATTGTCACTTCCATTAAGAACAAAACAGACTCATAGAAACAAATCAAACTGATGGTTGCCAGAGGGGAGGAGTGGGGACATGGATAAAATAGGTGAAGAGATATTTAGTCAATAATATTGTGATAGGTTTGCATGGTGACAGATAATTACTAGAGCTGGGGAGCTGATCACATTGCAAGGTATTATAAGTGTTGAATCACTATATTTTATATTGGAAACAATTATAAAATTGCATACCAACTATCCTTAAACTAAAAAAAAGAAATAATAATAATAACAGCTTTGACTCAACTGATTTACTGCATGACAGATATCCTCTATTTACCAAATCACTACAGGGAGTTTCTACTGAAATTATAAAAAAGGGGTTGATCTTTCAAGCTGGCAGAGAGTAGGAATTCTTTACTCAATGGCATATGAGTAGCTTTAATGGGCGTAAAAAGAGAGACATAATAGAATGGCTGTGCTATTTTTTTGTTATAATCTAGGGATTCTTATCAGGCTTCTGAACCAAAAAATTGGGACAGATTTTAATAAGCAGGAGTCTGGTTTTAATGTAACACTGTAAATATTATAAATAAGAACTGCTTAATTCTTCACTAAGATGCACACATATGTCATACTTTAATGTGGAAATGAATACTAGAATCAAAAGTGTACATTGGGACACCTGATAAGATAAACAGAGAATAATTGCTTTCTTCATTAATGGATCATAAGGGTAAGATAAATCATCTGCCATCGTGTAGCTAGAGTTAAATATATGCACAGACAAGTTTACAAATGAAATAATGTCAAGATTTTAGCTATGATAATTTCCAATTTTGTAAGCTAGGAATATTTTGATGTATATTGGATTAATATATCTATGAACTGCAGAGTGATACAGTTAAACTCCAAAACTCAGCAGTAGCATAGTTTATAACTTATTTTATATATCATGTTTCATCTTTAAGACCTTTAATTCTGTTAATATGTTGCATTTTATTCTCAGGTTATCCCATGCATTCTTCTTAGAAATGGAACTGCCCTTTGACCCAGCCATCCCACTTATAGGAATATATCCCAAGGACACCATATCACCGACTGAAAAAAAGAAATGCACCCCCATGTTTATGGCAGCATTGTTCACAATATCAAAGATCTGGGAACAGCCCAAGTGTCCGTCAGTGGATGAGTGGGTTAAAAAATATGGTTTATATATACAATGGAATACTATGGGGCTATGAAAAAGAAGGAAATATTACATTTTGCAACTATATGGAGGGACTTGGAAACTATTATGTTGAGTGAAATAAGCCAGGCAGAGAAAAAAGTAAATATCATATGACCTCACTAATTTGAGAAGTCCAAGGAACAATGAGAACTGAGGAACAAAATTGAGACAGAGGAGGGATCAAAGGGACCAGAGGAAAAGAGGACAGAGGGAAAGGGGATGATAGGATGGAATAAACCTGAAGGGAAGGAGGGAGGGCACTTTCAGGAGGGGGACAAGGGAGAGGTTGAGAGGAATATGGGAAGGAGGGGATGCATTTGGGGTGACCCTTGAATCTATGTAAACACAATTAAATAAAAAAATATAAAATAAATATGTTGCACTTTAAAATAGATCTTTTGTTGACAGATAAAATGGACTGAACTTTTTTCTCCATAAATAAAATATGTGTATCAGATTGTTTAATTTTAAATTTCACTAATCAAGTTTTATATCCTGTAGTAAATCAGAAATTCACAAATATACCTTGTCCTAAACATTTATTGCTAAATGTTTAATATTGAAGTTTAACTGTATACTATGTCTAATTATTTGACAAGTGAAAAACCCTCAAATGATAGTGAGTACAGGTCCCTATTGAATTAAAAATTAGAGTTTAACTTTGTTTATCTGCATTTGAGGACATACTGAAAATTTTCTTGTCTGTAAAATAATAAGAAAAATGCTAACCGCCAAGGGAAATACAGTGCCTTCTCTGGGGATTTCTTTTGATTCATTTGTTTGTATTTCTCTGCCTGTCCATTTTGTCTGTGTATAGGAAGGTTTTGGCCACTGGAGTTTAGTGGCTGTTGCCTTTGTGTTCTCTAGGTGTGGTCTGTCTGCAGGCCTGCTACCCCCTCTGCTGTTGCCTAGGGCAGTTGGATATGGGGGTGTCCAGAGCCGGCCCACTGTGGCTGTTGCTGTGATTTCTGCCTCTCCTTCGTGGGATGGGCTATCACTCACGCCTTAAGCCTCAGCACCAAGGGTAGAGGTGAGCACCTTTGCTCAGCTGTGGACCCAGCCTATTCCCGGGCTTCTGCCCAGCCCCCGCAGTCAGAGCCTGCACTCCACAGTTTTTTGGGTTGGACGGGGCTGCTGACGTGCTCTCAGCTGTGAGCCTCCAACCTTCCGGAGCTTTACTCCTGCCCTCTAGGCCAGGGCCCTCCTGCACAGGATCACAAACCGCGGTTTATTGGGCTGGGTGTGGCTGCTGGTGTGCGCTCAGTTGCAAACTCCTGCTCATCCCAGGCTGTACCACGTCCCACGTTTGAGCCCACTTATGCATGCAGGATGGCAAACCACGGGTTCTCGGGCCGGTTGGGGCTGCTGGCATGCGCTCAGCTGTGAGCCTCCACCCGTCCCTGGTCCTAGCCCTGTCCCCGTGACAGGGCCGGCTTGTGCAGGGTTGCAGAGCAGATCTCTGCCTGTTCTTGGCCTCCCACTTTTCTCTCGCAGGTGGGGCTTCAGGCAGGCCCACAGCTGCCGGACTGCTTTGTGTGTCCCCTCCGCTCCTGCTTGGCTAGACCAAGCTCACACCGGCTGGGGCTTCTCCCCCACCGACAGAACCGCGTTTCAGCATCCCACCTTACCGTCACTCCAGCAACCCTCAGCAGGGTGGGAAGGGGCCCTGCAGCTCAGACCCTAAAACTCCATACTTTCAATCTGAAAGCTCCCTCCGTCTAAGTCGCTCTGCTCTAAGTGCCCCGGAAGAGCTTGTTTGGCTGGTGTCCTGTCTCCCTTTGCTGGCATTGCTAGTTCCAGGGGAAATATTCATTTTTTTTTTTTTTTTTTGAAATATTCATTTTTGATTAGGGAAGTGACTTAGCCCAGGGGTTAGGGTGGCTGTTCCTCAGAGTGTTTCTTTCTATGGCTTCCAGTTTACTCTTTCTTCCCGCTGCTCTGGTCCTTTCCTTTGACCCCGTTCCCAGGACCCCCAGGTGAGTGGCTGTGAGAGAGATTTTCTGCGCTGTCCCTTTAAGAATCTTGGGTCTGAGAAAACTCTCTCTTTCTCACAAACAGTCTCCTCACTTGTTTCACAGATCAATACTGTCTAAACGCCTCTTCTAGGCTCTGGGACTGCAGGCTGGGGCTTTGTTCCTGGGACCCAGATCCCTCCTTCTCTGCCAAACTCTCCTCCCGCCACGTGGGTCTCTCCGGGCTGCCATTTGCTCTGGAAAGCTGGGCAGCCCTCTTTCCATTTTTGCTATTCCTACCAGTCTCAATGTGGCTTCTTCTGTGTTCCTTGGTTGAAGAGTCCACTTAGTTTAGTTCAAAGTTGGTTTATCCAGCTGATTTTTCTTAAAATTGAGTTATAATTCACTTTGGTTCTGGGAGTTGGAAGTTGGTACGTCCGCCTACTCCATTGCCATCTTGCTCCTCTATAGCAGCTTTTATTTTAACAGATAAAAATGAGAAACCCAAATGCCCATCTGTATGTGAATAGAAAAATAAATTATAGTATATCACAATAAAGAAATACTTCCCAACAATAACAAGAATAAAGTATTGATATACAAAAGATGAATGAATCTCAAAAGAATTATTTTGCGGCCTGACCTGTGGTGGCGCAGTGGATAAAGCGTCGACCTGGGAACACTGAGGTCGCCAGTTCAAAACCCTGCACTGGTCTGATCAAGCCACATATGGGAGTTGATGCTTCCAGCTCCTCCCCCCTTTCTCTCTTTCTTTCTCTCTCTCTCACTCTGTGTCTTCATTCTAAAATAAATAAATAAGAAGAAATAAAAAAAAATAAAAAAAAAACCTTTACAAAAAAAAAAAAGAATTATTTTGCATGAAAGGAGCCAGACACCATTCCTAAAAAGAAGAAACATACTATGTGATTTCTCATATATAAAATGCCAGAAAATTTAAACTAAGGTAAAATAACAGAAAGTCAATTAGTGGTTGCTTGGGGATTAAGCAAGGAAATTACAAAGTACAACAAGAAAACCATTGAAGGTGATGGCTGACTGTCTTGATTATGATGGTTTTACAGCTGTACATAGTCCAAAACTTAAAATGTATACTTTATATATATGCATACATCAATAAATGTTTTTTAAATTTAAAAAATAATAAAATGCTCTTTGTTATTTTTAAATTTTATTTTAGTTTTCTTATTTATAGGTCTCTGTACTCTTTTCACTTTAGCTAAAATTTTTCATATGTCTGTGTAATAACTCAATATGTTATATTACCTGTGGCATATTCTTTTCTTTGCAGGTCTATATGTATATATCATATATTAATTCTACCAGTATGTAATGTGTACTATGATATATATAGTATATTCTATACACTGATAGAATTTATTCACAAATAATTTATTTCCCACATCAAGTTTGGGCTATACACAGAATCAGAGACCAGTATTTAATCTTGGATTCACTATTTACTAGCATTATAATCTTTGTGTAATTGTATATATGTATATATGTGCATATGTATTTAATTTTATTTTATATTTTCACATAGTAGCATTGACTAGGTTTTCTTTAAGTGTACAATTCTACTAATTTTAGCACACATTTAGATTTATGTAATGTCCACAATATACAGAACAGGTCAGCATACAGAACAATACCTTCAATCCAAACTCCTCCTTTGCTTTCTTTTCTATTTTATTTTTTAGGCAAAAGGAGATAGTGAGGCAGACTCCTCGTCATGCACCCTAACTGGGATCCACCCGGCAACCCCATCTGGGTTTGATGCTGTAATCAACAGAGCTATCCTTAGTGCCTGAGTCTGATGTGTTTGGACCAATCAAGTTATCCTTAGTTCCCAGGGCCACACTGGAACCAATCAAGCCACTGGCTGTAGGAGGTTAAGAAGAATAAAAGTAGGAGAGAAGCAGATGGTTGTTTCTCCTGTGTGCCCTGACCAAGAATCAAACGAGCAATATCTGTACACTAGCCTGATCTCTATCCACTGAGCTACTGGCCTGGGCTAGTTTTTTTTTTCAGTCACACCCACATCTAAAACCTAACCTCTCACTATCACTGATCTGTGCTCCACAACGACAGTTACTTTCTTGAAGAATGCCATATACTAGAACCATGCAATGAATGGCTAACCCTTTGAAACTGGCTTCCTTCATTCAGCATACCTTGAAGTTTATTCAATCTGTGTGTATCAATAGTTTGTTTCATTTTGTTCCTGAGTCATAGTCCATTGTGTGATGTACCACAGTTTTTAAAATCTATTTACTCAGTTATGGACATTTGAATTATTTCTCAAATAAATAACATTCAAATTTCCCAAATGAATAAATATGCTATAAATATAAAGGGGGTCCTTGGGTTATGACAGTTTCAACATATGACATTTCAAGTTTATAATGTTTACTCCCATAAAAACTTTAAAAAAATGAGATGTGTTTTGGCTTATGCCATTAAGCCTCGTACTTATGAACTACGTATGTGGGCAAACTAGTTTGATTGCACATGCCAAAACAATATGCAGTAATGCGGTATATGAGAGAGAGTTGGCATCCCCCAGTATGCCCACCTATGCAATTTTGAACTGTTAAAAGTGCAAGTGTTCCATTTGTGTTAGGCTAGGGTGTGTTTCAACTTACACCAAAATTCAGATATGGTCACTTTCATAGAAGAAAATACCTGGACCTGATGGCTTCACAAGTGAATGCTACCAAAAATTCAAAGAACTAACTCCTATCCTCCTCAAGCTATTTCAAAAAATTTAAGAGGATGGAAAACTTCCAAACTTCTTTCATGAGGCGAGCATAATTCTGATCCCAAAACCGGGCAAAAACAACACAAAGAAAGAAAATTATAGGCATATATCCCTGATGAATTTAGATGCTAAAATTCTCAACAAAATATTAGCTAACCGGATCCAGCAATATATGAAAAAAATCACACACCATGATCAAGTGGGATTTATTCTGGAGAGGCAAGGCTGGTTCAATATTCACAAATCAATCAATGTGATTCATAACATAAAAAAAGGAAGGACAAAAATCACATGATAATTTCAATAGATGCAGAAAAGGCATTTGATAAAATCCAGCACCCATTCATGCTCAAAACTCTCATTAAAATGGGAATACAGGGAACATACCTTAACATGATAAAGGCCATTTATGACAAACCGACAGCAAACATAATACTAAATAGGCAAAAATTAAAAGCAATCTCCTTAAGATCAGGAACCAGGTAGGGGTGCCCCCTTTCACCACTCTTATTCAACATAGTTCTGGAAGTCCAAGCTATAGCAAACAGACAAGAAGAAGAAATAAAAGGCATCCAAATTGGAAAAGAAGAAGTAAAACTGTCACTATTTGCAGATGATATGATATTGTATATAGAAACCCTAAAGACTCAGTCATAAACTACTGGAACTGATCAATAAATTAGTAAGGTGGCAGGATATAAAATTGATACTCAGAAATTAGAGGCATTTCTATATACAAACAATGAACTGTCAGCAAAAGAAATTAAGGAAACAATCCCCTTCGCTACTGCAGCCAAAAAAATAAAGTACCTAGGAGTAAATTTAACCAAGGAGGTTAAGGACTTGTACTCAGAAAATTATAAAACATTGATAAAAGAAATCAAGGAAGATACAAACAATTGGAAGCATATACTGTGCTCATAGCTAGGAAGAAGAAACATCATTAAAATGTCTACATTACCCAAAGCAATTTATAAGTTCAATGCAATACCAATTAAAATACCAATGACATATTTCAAATATATAGAACACATATTCCAAAAATTTATATGGAACCAAAAAAGAACACGAATACCCTCAGCAATCTTAAAAAGAAAAAATAAAGCAGGACGTATCACTCTTCCAGATATCAAGGTTTACTACAGGCCATTATACTCAAGACAGCCTGGTACTGGCATAAGAACAAGCACATAGATCAATGGAGCAGAACAGAGAACCCAGAAATAAACCCACATCTTTATGGACAACTGATATTTGACAAAGGAGGAAAGAACATACAATGGAGTAAAGACAGCCTCTTTAACAAATGGTGTTGGGAAAATTGGACATTTAACCTGCAAAAAAAAAAGAAAACTAGATCATCAACTTACACCATTCTCGAAAACAAACTCAAAATAAATAAAAGACTTAAATGTAAGCTGTGAAACCATAAGCATCTTAGAAGAAAACATAGGCAGCAAGCTCTCCGACATCAGTTGCAGCAATATATTTGCCGATTGATCTCCACGGGCAAATGAAATAAAAGGCAAGATAAACAAAGGAGACTATATCAAACTAAAAAGTTTTTGCACAGCTAAAGACAATAAGAACAGAATAAAAAGACAAACCACACAATGGGAGAACATATTTGACAGCACGTCTCATAAGGGGTTAATAACCAAAATTTATAAAGAACTTATAAAACTCAACACCAGGAAGACAAACAATCCAATCAAAAATTGGGCAAAAGAAATGAATAGAAATTTCTCCAATGAGGACATACAGATGGCCAATAGGCATATGAACAAATGCTCAACATCACTAATCATTAGAGAAATTCAAATTAAAACCACAATGAGATATCACCTCACACCAGCCAGAATGGAGCTCATCTGCAAAACAACAAAGAACAAGTACTGGCCAGGATGTGGCGAAAAGGGGACCCTCCTGCACTGCTTTTGGGAATGCAGACTGGTGCAGCCACTGTGGAAAACAGTATGGAGATTCCTCAAAAAATTAAAAATCGAACTGCCTTTTGACCCAGGTATCCCACTTATAGAAATATACCCTAAGAACACCATAGCACTGTTTGAAAAGAAGAAATGTGCCCCCATGTTCATGGCAGCATTGTTCACAATTGTGAAGATATGGAAACAGCCCAAGTGTCCGTTGGAGGATGAGTGGATTAAAAAGCTTTGGTACATATATACTATGGAATATACTCAGCCATAAGAAATGATGACATCGGATCATTTACAAATAATGGATGGACCTTGATAACATTATACGGAGTGAAAAAGTAAAACAGAAAAAAAACTGAGAACAGCATGATTTCATACATAGTTGGGACATAAAAGTGAGACTATGAGACATGGACAAGAGTGTGGTGGGTACGGGGAGGGGGGAGGGAGGGGAGGGTGGGATAGGGAGGAGGGGAAGGGCACAGGGATGACCTGATAGAAGGTGACAGAGGACAATTTGACTTTGGGTGATGGGTATGCAACATAATTGAATGATAAGATAACCTGAAGATGTTTCCTTTGAACATATGTACCCTGATTTATTGGTGTCACCCCATTAATATATATATTGTGTTTGTGTGAATAAGTAGGTGCAGAATGGTTGGGCGGTATGGTAGGTGTATATTTTGCATTTTAAGAAATTCGAATTGCTTAACAAAATAATTGCATCATTTTACATTTTTGTCAGCAGTGTCTAAAAGCTCTTGTTCTATTTTTTTTTTTCATTAGTTTTCTTAAGCAGAGAAGCTAGTCAAGATAAGGGAATAGATAGAGTATATTGGCCACTGCCATTACAGTTATATGAATTACAATACTGTTTTATCTGAGCAGAGAACCACTTACGTAGTACAGAGATCAATGAAAGAAGAGTGGGTCAGCAGTATTATAGTTAAAATTAATATTTTAAATTTTATGTTACAAAGACTTTTTTTTAATTTCTGTCTTCTCCTCCCCACCTGTACAAGTATGTAAATAAACAAATCCTGATAAATTCTCCAACAATTTCTAAACATAGCAATTTCTAAAGAAGCAGTCTAAAGGTTGCCAATTACATTACATTTCCCGAGGATTATTATTTTGTTTATATCAATGTGATTTTAATTATGGCTAAGAATTTTATCTATGTGCAATATTAAAAAAAAATATCTATTTGAGAGAGTTAATTGGATAAAAATACTTGTTAAGAAACCTGGTTATTAGGCTTCCTGCAGTTAACACAGATTTAAACTTGACTATTAGAATTGACTTAAATGTTCAGAAAAATATTTTATTCTACTGTCTTTTTCATTGTATTCTATTTTTATTCAAATAAACAGGATATTATAGAATGAGAACGAAAATGACGAGGATGGATATATAGTGCTAGCCTTTGACTATTACTATAGTATATCCACAATTAAATTTGCATCACAGCAGTAACAACCAAGTAATTATGGAGGTCACAGGAGATAAGGGACAACAATTTTGTAGCTCAGTTCACTCATCTTTACCAGGGCATGTGCAGTGTCACTTATCATTGTTTGCTGTCTGCCTGTTAGGCAATATTAAAGTTTGAAAAGGTAGCAGGAAGTGGTAGGATACGAGCATACAAGTGATCCAAGTAACAGAGTCAAGGAGAGCTTGATGAGGATGCACACATATTTATGTACATAATTTGTCAGCCATTTAGTGATTTTCCTACATTAGACAAATCACAGAATCTCTCTAAATGTCATTTCTTCCCTCAACATGGGGGGAAAAGAGTAATCCTTACCTTATAATGCTATTAAGAGAATCAGAGATAATTAATGAAAAACCACTGTCAATTATATATATAAAAAAATAAATGTGCTTTTTTTGCCTTTTCTTTTTTTAAGGTAATCCTACTGTTTAAAGAGACAGATACTGTATACATTCAATATTAATTCTGATTATAAGAAATAATAGATAATACAAAAGAACACAATAACAGAAAATAAGAAACATTCATTGTTAATATAAGTGTACGCAATCTATATCAAGCAAAAGGTTACAATTTGGCAATGCTTTAGATGATAATAATTAATATTATATGATCTTCACTTGAATCTTTGGAATTTCCTAAATAATTAGCTCATCACAAAGAAAAAATGATAAAAAAAAAGTATCCCCTTTCAAAAACTGACTTTAATCACTGAGACCATTTAAAATGTATTTATGACTAAATGTTATCTAGCTCCCTATATTTCATTAAATGCCAAGTATACAAACTGAAGTGGCAAAAATGTTTTTATTTATTTATTTAGTTAGTTAGTTAGTTTTTTTATTTTACAGGGACAGAGAGAGAGAGTCAGACAGAGGGATAGATAGGGACAGACAGGCAGAAACGGAGAGAGGTGAGAAGCATCAATCATTAGTTTCTTGTTGCCATTGCGACACCATAGTTGTTCATTGATTGCTCTCTCACATGTGCCTTGACCGCGGACCTTCAGCAGACCAAGCAACCCCTTGCTGGAGCCAGTGACCTTGGGTCCAAGCTGGCAAGCTTTTGCTCAAGCCAGATGGGTCCGCGCTCAAGCTGGCGAGCTCAGGGATCTCGAACCTGGGTCTTCTGCATCCAGTCCGACGCTCTATCCACTGCGCCACTGCCTAGTCAGGAAGGAAAAATATTTTAGAAACAGCTAATTTGGCCTGACTAGGCAGTGGCGCAGTGGATAGAGTGTCCGACTGGAATGCAGAGGACCCAGGTTCGAGACCCTGAGCTCACCAGCTTGAGCACGGGCCCATCTGGCTTGAGCGAAAGCTCGCCAGCTTGGACCCAAGGTCGCTGGCTCCATCCAGCAAGGGGTTGCTCCGTCTGCTGAAGGCCCCTGGTCAAGGCACATGTGAGAAAGCAATCAATGAACAACTAAGATGTCACAACGAAAAACTGATGATTGATGCTTCTCATGTCTCTTCGTTCCTGTCTGTCTGTCCCTGTCTATCCCTCTCTCTGACTCTCTCTCTGTCCTGTAAAAAAAAAGAAAAAAAAGTTTTTATTTACCATCCCTGCATGTAAAATGGCCAGCACACTGCTTAGATGCTATCAGGTTTTCAATATCTGGTATCTGTGATTGGAACTATGCTTACCACGAGGAGATTTTATTCACTCATCAAAAACTTATGAGCCTGACCAGGTAGTAGCACAGTGGATAGAGCGATAGAGCATCGGACTGGAATGCGGAAGACCCAGGTTCAAGACCCCGAGGTCGCCAGCTTGAGCGCAGGCTCATCTGGTTTGAGCAAAAGCTCACCAGCTTGAATCCAAGGTCGCTTCCTCGAACAAGCGGTTATTCTGTTTGCTGAAGTCCCACGGTCAAGTCACATATGAGAAAGCAATCAATGAACAACTAAGGTGTCACAGCGAAAAACTGATTATTGATGCTTCTCATCTCTCTCCGTTCCTGTCTGTCCGCCCCTATCTATTCCTCTCTTTGACTCTCTCTCTGTTTCTGTAAATAATAATAATAATAAAAAAGCTAATTTGGTCATACCTTCTGATATTATTCACCAAAAGCATTTAGTCTATATTTTCTTTCTTTAATCCTATGTGGTGGGATTAAGATTTAGTTTCTTACCTTAGCTCACTTAATGAGTCCAAATTCCAAAACAGACATACTTTTCCAACTAAAATGTTAATGAAATTGGATACTATCTTTCATTAGAGCAAAGTAAAACTAATATATACTGAGCACTTATTTATATGGCACACTAGGTGTACAGGAGAGATAAATAAAAGGAATAAATTAGAATTTTTTTTTTGTTAAAATGGGTGTTATAGGAGTATGAGCTGCAATCTGAAAATAAGCTAAAAAAGTTTCATAGAGGAAAATTACTCAACTAAATACTTTGAGAATCGATAAGCAGAGATTACAATGCACATATCAGTTTGAGTGAATAATATAAACATACCTCAAAGTCAGGAAAACAGAATTTACTGAGAATGGCAGGCTAGTTTAACAACTTTGATAAAGGCAATAAAAGAAGGTATATCATAATCAGTAGTTTGTTACAAGATTGTTTAGATTTTGAAATGCTAGGTTCAGGTGTTTTAACTTAATGCTGTTGTTAAAAGAAAAATTCACTTAAAATTTCTGAGAAAGATGAAAGTTTTATTACAGTAATAATAAAATAATAGAGGTGGTAGTGTCAGTTAAGTTGAGAAGTTTCTTCTATTTTTTTTTTTTTAATGAGAGCAAGAGATACCATGTTGTAACTATAGTAACTATGGTAGTACTAGAAGAAAGAAAAGAGAATGTGCATGCAATAAGTCCCAAGGAAATGGAATCATTAGGACTTAGGAACCCAGGAGTAAAAAGAGAAGACAGAACTAAACACAAAGAAAGAAAAGCTTTAAAGTTCAGGCAGCTTTAAGAATTGAGACATTAGGGGATGAACTTGTCTGAGTAGGTGAAGAGAAGTATCTTAAAAGCCTTTTCAATTTGAAGAAGAAGAACATTTAAATGAAAATATCTGGGGAAATCACTACAAATTGGGAAACTAAGGCTCAAAAAAAAAAACCCAGCAGACTGAAAAGAATCAAAAATTTAAGAGTCCAGGACACAGAAATGAGAGTTGAGGCTATTAACCTGAGTGAGATCTCTGATGGCAAACGAACAAAGATAATGTTCCGCAAGAGCAACTTGGGAAATATCTACACATTATGCATGAGAATTTTGAGGAAAAGCATCAAGGAGATTTATGTAGATATTATAAAATATAGGGGGAAGCAATATTTTTAACAAGAATGAAATGACCAATTGTGTTGTCTTCTATCATGAGGTCAAGGAAAAGTGGTTTGACAATCAGAAAGACCCAATTAAGAGATTAAATTTAGAAGAGTAGGGATGAAAACCAGATTAAAAGGAGTTTAAAAAATTAGTATTTGATGAGCAACTGGAGACAGCAAATAACATATTATGCTTTCTAGAATGATTGCAATTTGAGCTTTGAATTAATCAGACAATTTTGGAATGAGATATATTGAGCCAGGAATCAAAATTGTCATTGAAGCCTAGATTACACACAGGCAACTTTAGGACTGCATGCTCTCGATTCTGGACCAGGGTTAAGTTGGGGGCATGGAGAGCAATGAATGTTGTGAAGAAAGGGTTAGGCCTCTCAGGGGAGGCAGTCTGGGAAAAGAAATGAAATATTGCTTCTGAAAATATAAGCAGGAATTTGCCTGGAGAAACGGAGTTGAACATGGAAAAAGATGAGTGGTTGATGTAGGAAGTGTCTCAGGAGAAAGGGCTAGAGAGGGGCAGAGTGAGAGGAAGGGGGAGGAAAGGAGAGGGAGGGAGAGTGAGGGAGAGTGAGGGATAGGTAGGGAGAGACAGGGAGAGAGAGGGAGGGGGAGGGAGGGAGGGAGAGAAGAAGAAGGGGAAGATGAGGGGGAGCAAGAGGAAGAGAGGGAGGAAGGGAGGGAGGGAAGATGGATGGATTTTCAAACAGCTGGGAAATTGCACATAATAGGGTGACTGGAAGGTAGAATGTTGTGAGTGAGGTTAAAAAGTCCTTAGAAGTACTGCTAAGAAAAGTATCACTTTCTTTTGAGTACAATGACTAACAGGATTTTAATCAGGTGAGTGATATGTATCTCAAACAGAAGATTAGCTTTGCTATTTCCATAGCTTATGAAAATTAACAAAGGCAGAAAAAATACGAGCATAGTCAATTGCCAATCATGAGTCAAAATGTTTATTTCTTCTAGTTTTGAAATTTCAAATGCTTCCAAGTATGGGAATCATGAAACTTATAAATACATCAAATTCTAGATTTATGTTACTTGGTACTTGTAATTTAAAAAGTAAAGGTCTAGGTGGTCTCTAAACTTCAAATGCAACCAAGTTTAAAACTTCTGGGAATGATTTCTGTTGGGCAGATAAAATATATTATGTTCACTTTGTTAAAGATGGCACTGCCCACATGGAAGTTTTAAGAGTAAGCTTTTCCCCACACTCTTGACTGATTGGATGATGTAGGGTGGTGCACTCTCGTGAGGAATCCTCCCATTATACCTCAGATAAGTGACTTTGTATCAGAGCCTTTCTTGTTTGTAGATTGGATTAAAGGTTTGGATTTCTACACTATAAAGTGGGGCAGACCGGGAGCTTGCTCTCTCAGTTCCTGTTATCACCATTGCAGGGGCCTCCATGATCCCTTTCCCTCCATAGAAAAAGCAGATTTTCTGCTTTTCCCTTGTCTTCTCTTGTGGCTTGCCTGTCTTGGTGAGACACCAATAAACAGAATGGCCTACCATTCTCCAACTCTGCCATTTCATTACCATCTGTCTGAATCTAATGTGAACCTGTACTGGCCAGGCAGCTGTGATGATGGCCTTGGCCACTGGCTTTACATTTGGCGTAGTCTGTGGCAGGACTCGATACAGATTGGCATGGAGCCACCACCACCTTTAAGCGGTGGAGTAGAGGACTGGCCGCTGTTATGGTTCCCTATGGCTGTCCTTCTGGGGACTGTAGGATGGCTGGCTTTTATAGGCATGTGTGAGGAAACCGAGAGCTCTATGGAAGAGGTAGCCCAGAACCTACAAACCTAGCAGTGAAAGGAGATGGAGGAAACGTGGGAGAAAGAGATGCCAACCTTGGAGCTGGAGGAAGCGCTGGGGGAAGAGGCCAACCAGGTTTGCGAGATTCGCCTGGAAATGGAGCAGATGCTGGAGAAGGAATCACAAGTTTGTGAGTTGCAGATTGCCTTGGACATTGTGGAGATTTCTAAAATCCAGCTCTAGCAGGAGGCCAGGGCTAGGGCTGGGGCCGGGGCGACAAGTCCCACAGCAGCGGCAGCCCGGGGCTCAAGCTTGGCAGCAGGAGCTGGGGTTTCCAGCTCCTATCCAGAAGATGAGAAGAATTGGGCTGGAGTTGTGATTCACAGACTCCAGAAGGTAAACGGTGGCAGCTGCGGCGGGAGGATGAACAGACATCCCGCGAGCCAGGCATGCATTGCTGAGTGGCCACTGAAATGGCAGGGAGTGCCTGCTTAGCTGCTGATAGGTCTGCGATTTTGGGACATAGGGGTGGATGCCATCATGCTCCCCAGAGCAGAGATAGAAATGCTGACTGCCATTGCCACATACTTCGCTTTAGGACAGTGTGAGACCTGCCATGGTGGCAGGAATGATGGGGGAGGCTAACATCCCATGTGTGTGGACTGATTTCCTGGACTATGACCGGAGTGAGCACTGGCTCCCTTGCTGGATAGACTTACAAATTTTGGACAATGTGAAATACCTTGATTGGGGTGGGGGTGACTTTGCTGGAGGCCCTCCTGCCCTGGGAAGCTTTTCCCATGGCTAGAAAGAAGGCTGAGGACATTTTGTACTTTTGGCAAAGTTCTCAGAGACTGGTGAAATGTACCTCTGTAACTGTTGAAATTGTATGATTTGTCATGTTGTTGTAATTTGTGTAATGTGCCTGATTTCCTTGTACAGGGATGCCAGTGGTGTAGATTGTGGGTAGTAAAGTGAGCATAGGCATGGATTGTTGGGCAGGTAAAATATATTATGCTCACTTTGTTAAAGATGGTGCTGCCCACATGCAAGTTGTAAGAGTAAGCTTTTCCCCACACCCTTGACTGTTTGGATGATGTAGGGTGGTGCACTCTCATGAGGAATCCTCCCATTATGCTTCAGATAAGTGACTTTGTATCAGAGCCTTTCTTGTTTGTAGATTGGATTAAAGGTTTGGATTTCTACACTATAAAGTGAGGCAGACCGGGAGCTTGCTCTCTCAGTTCCAGAGGCTAGCATTAGAGAGGAGAGCAGATTAAGGCCACATGGAGGAAAGGAGAAGCAGCCAAGATGGCGGAGTGCTAAGGAAGAAGCCAGTTTGTGCAGAGTTTGTACAGAGAGAAAGAGATGGAGAACAGAGGTGAATAAGTCTGGTGAGCTAGAAACCTTTGATTGTAGGAAACTCAAATAAGTCAGTAGCATTGTGAGCACTGAAGGAGTGGGTTTTGGAGCCCAGTGTGTGTTTTTGCTTGCCTGCTGGGTGCAAGCTAGAATTAAAGCTGATGGCTCACCAGTTTATGGCTCCATTGTTTTATTACTATCTGTCCGAATCTAATGTGAACCTGCACTGGCCAGGCAATAGTGATGATGGCTTTGGCCACTGGCTTACAATTTCCATCATGTGAGGGACTTTATTTGCATCTGAGACCCAAACTAGTATGATTTTCAACAAGCCAATGGGAACAAAAAAGGTAAGCACCTAAAGATAGCATTCAATCACATAAATGTTAAAGTGAATTTATCTCTGGGTTTGAAGGTATATAACAATTTCTGATCAGCAGTAGAAAAAATTCCTATCACTGGAATATATTACAAATAAAAACTGACTTCTTATGGTGCATAGTAATTAGTCACTTGAGAATCACTTGCCTACACAGCTAGCATACAAAATAAAGGAAATAAAATATGTTTCCACCCAATTATTTAATTTGTTAGTGTTATAGAATTATGAACAAATAAAGTTAAGTCTTGATCTGCACCAAGAATAAATATACCAATGTTGCCGTGCTATTCATTTTCTTGGATCTTGAACAATATATCAAAAACCATAATTTTTAATAATTACCACCCAGGACAAAAAAAATCACCAATTAAAAAAACAAACATACAAACAAGAAAACAAGAACCAGCTGTTAGAGATATGATTTCTTAAAATAAATCATCACTTTAAATTTGTGACCCAAAACTGCTGCTCTCTCATTTATGAAACTGACACCCACTAGTACGGTGTGTGTTGGGGGAGACATGCTTTTTATAAGATCTGTTCACTTAACTCTCAAAAATTAATTGGCTGGAACATGAAGTTAAGTGTATAATTTTAACATTTGCATAGCTTTATTAACTAAAAAGTCAGGTGTTGAAATACATTTAAAGTTCTGTTATTCTGTTCTCTGCTGGTATAATGTGGACAGATTCTCACTTGTTAATTTCATTGTGTATAAAAAATCAGAAAAACTTAACTGAAAGAAATAAAATATCTTATATCAGAACTTTCGTGCATGGAAGCCTGTGCCCACAAAAAAATATGGCACTTGCTATTATAAACCCAGTTCTGTCCTCATTACAATCCCATGACCACATGTTATTATGAAATAATTATCTCATTTTTCAAGCCACTGTTTTCTCCTGTAAATAAAATCTCCTATTACTATACCATCAGCATTCACCATTATGCAATAGCTGTTTAAAGATTCCTACCCAGAAACTTCCTAGAAAACCTTAACAAACCTTGACTCCTGTCACATCAGGGAGCAACTTTCCTGAACAGAACACTGACACCTTTTAATGAGTAATTTAGAGTTGCTGGTTTTTCAGAATATATATGATTGTAAATTCTGGCTTTAGAAATTCCCTCCTCTCTTCTTTACTCCATTGTTAGATGGTTAAATTAAGAGAGTGAATTTCAATTCACCAGTTATTGCTAAAATTTACAACGAGGTCTACTTGTGAGAAATTGTGCTATCACAACTAATATTTCATAAAACTAATTCCTCAAACATATTAGACATATAGTAGTTTGTACCCATTTTAAAAATATTATGAACCTATATGTTTTCTATGAATTTTAAATATAAAAAGATACTTCTAAAATTCCTGTTCTGATTTAGATATAATAAACTAAATGTTGAATACATATATAGAGAGTTATCAAACTAGATGTATCTTTGTACACCTTTTTATTTCTAGATTCTAATGTTCTTGAGACTTTCAGATATATGTAAAAGAGAATATAAAATGGCTTGGAAATTTAGCTTTTTGAAAGTGAACGGGGAATAATAATTCTTATGTCACATGGCAGCCACTAGAAAAATATGTGATAATGTTTATAAAGAAAATGATTATGTCTCAATAAGTGTTTTACATCGAAATATTTGAATGAGGATGAGAACATAAACAGCATCACTCTACGGTAGAGAACATATTCTGATTTAAATTGATATGAAGGGTCTTGAGGACATATTTAAGAATTAAAAGAAATAAATTCAATACATATGTAAGAAAAAAGACATTAATTAGTTAAGTAAAGGAAGAATGGCAGGGGAACAAAAGCTGGTGACCAGTTTACAGCTGAGCTATCACTGCTGAATGTTAGTGACTCGAGTCACAGTCATTGACAAGGCAGGTGATTTGGTGCAGGCCTGAAATAGAGTCCAGGTACAATCAAGACAAATAAGACATCCATCATGCTTTCAATATCCTGAGACTCTATGCTGTAAATTACCTCTGACTCAGGCTGCAAGGATAAAAGGATTAACCGCCCTGGAAGAAAATATTGTCACATGTGGAAGTGGTTCAAGAAAAAAGTCTTCACTTGCTAGACACTTTGGGAAAATGCTTGCATGTCATATAGATGAGAAATGACCAAGAGGCAAAAGAATCTTAGTAATGAAAAAAGTAGAAAAAAAATTCAGGATAATAGATTGGAAAATCAAGAGGGGCTCTATATTCACTAAAAGCATGAACTCTACTCACAAAAAGAGCCTGTGGGATATTGCAAATGAGCTAAAGGACCTCCGTGTCTTGCAACCCTAACTTGGTAACAGTGTCTGTCCAGTGAATCCAGCTTTATGAATAAATGAATTAATTAGTAGCCCAATAAGTGGAACATGAAAGGTGATTTCTCCAAGATTTCTTTATAGGCCATGTTAGCATATCAGAGAGCTTCATAAATGGGGTAGCATTGTGAGTTAACTATTATTAACTGAGTTATACAGTATAACATTAATTTTGATTTGCTTCTTCCTTATAAGAGATATCTTACATTCTAGGCTATTTAATTCTCACCCCATTTTAGAGGTCAAGAAATTTTATATAAAAGTTTATTTAACAAATAGTGATTTCTACATGCCAGACACTGTACAAGATCTTGGGCATAAACTGAGTCAAAGAAACATACAGCCTACTTTGTTGAAGTTTAATGAGCATGACAGATGTTTACTAATACAACAGGATAATATAATTAGAAATTCCTTTAGTTTCCCAAAGCAAAGGTATCTTTAAAGCAATAGATGGGGTCTAAAGCAAAAGGGCTCTCAGGGTATATAGCCTTTAAGTGAAGAAATGATATGTGAATAGTAGTTAAATTGATAAAGGAATGAAGTGGGGTGAAAGTCTAGGCAGAGGGATAAGCAGACCAAATACACTGAGACTGGAGTGAACATATGGGCTGAATCTAGTGCAGGTATTAAGGAGAAGAATATGTGCAGATGAGACAGGCATATGTTATAGGAGCTAATAATTCTAGAAGGCTAATATTTCTGAGCTTTAGCTTGATAACTGAGAGACAGCTTTAAATGAGAATGTCACATAGCTAACTACAGTTGACCCTTGAACAACACAGTAGGCTAGAAAAGCTAATATTCCTTTCAGTAAAAAAATCTATATATAACTTTTGACTTCCCCAATACTTAACTACATACAAATAGTCTACTGTTGACCAAAAGCCTTACTAATAATATAAATAGCTGATTAACACATTTTTGTATGTTATGTATATATCATATACTGTACGATTATAATAAAGATAGAGAAAAGAAAATGTTAAGAAAATCATAAGGAAAAGTACATTTACAATATTTATTGAAAAAAATCCACATATAAGTGAACCCATGCACTTCAAACCCATCTTGTTCAAGAGTCAACTGAAAATCATAAAGGCAGCTATAATATCTTCCAACTGTAAGAGTAAATAGACTGGATAAGAGGGCTGGGGTTGGGCCAGGGGCAGTTATAACATTGTCAGTAAAACTATTTAGGAGATTGTTACAATGGAGTGACATCTTGGTTAGCAAACACTCTTTTGTTCATTTCCCCAAGCTCTGAACATTGAGTAACCCAAGTTTTGTTGCCCTTTTCTCTTTGTTCTATTAATATATGCTTACTACTACCTATGATATATCTAGGTGCACTCCTCTCAAGTTTCATTGTTTAAAAGTCATCTAGATCCTGATTGTTCCAAAATTCATATCTCTATCTTGGGCCCAACACTTAAATTTCCAAAACTTAGCTCCACTTTTCTAATAAACATTTCCAATATAACATGTACATTAAGTTGTTGATTTTAAAACCTACAAATTTTCACTTCTTAGAAATTATTCAGTTAACTAAAAAATTGATTTTCTAAGTAGCTCATCAGCCAAATTTGTTAATAAAATACTCGACTACTATCTTTTTCTTATAATCTGCCTCTAACCATCAGAAAATCTTAATTACAATAAATGCACAATCCAAACTTGATTTGCCACCTTTACTCCAAAAACCCTCATCAACCCACTAATCTCACTCACTCACATAATTTTGATAGTTTCTTCATTGGTCTTGATTTTTCTACTTTGCAGCACTAAAGTGTATCTGAACAAAATAACTCTAAATCATCTAATAACTTTTCTTTTCTGAAAACTCTCCAGTATCTTTGAAATATATTCTAAATGTAATCTAATATCTCAACTGTGGACATTCTATTTTTCAAATATGGTACAACATTCACCATTTCATATGCTCTTCAGCAATATAATCTTGTCCCTTTCCCACTAAGAGATTGAGTTCATATCTTCATGCCTTTGACTATGGGTGGTTAATAACTGCTGTGACAGAATATGGCAGAAATAATGATGTGTCAGTTTTAGAAACAGCTCTTACTTAATCTGACAGCTTTCTCTTCCTACTTCTTGAAATGTATGACTCTGAACTCTTGTTTTGGGGATATTCCCTGTTAAAACCCAGGCCCCAGACTATAATAAATTTAAGATAGAAATAAACCACACACAGAGTCTCTGTTTGAAAGTTCCAGATAAGCAGCCAATCAATAGCCAACACCAATCCAGGCAAGAAACATGTATATACAGCCCAGTGGAATCTTCAAATGACTGCAGGTTCACCTAACATCTAAATATATTCACATAAGAAACTGCAAGCAAGATTCCTATGCCCCTAGAAAAATAGTGCCATAGGAGAAGCCAGCTACCCTGTCCTCTGACAAAGGTCAACAATTGAACATCTGTCCCCAAAGAAACAACTCAGAGACCTCTAGCATCCATCTGTGAAGTTTAGCAACACTGTGGTACAACAACAATGACAAACCAGAATAATTACATAGGAAGAGAAGGAAGACAACTTTATTCTGTCTGTGTCATTGCATCCAACAAGTCAGCATTGTTCAGTGAGAAAAAGAAACTTACCAGCCCCAAAGAGTTCCACTCACCACAAAATTAAGAATGGGTTGAGAAATCCCTGCTCCAGCCTCCCAGACACTGTACGAAGGTCCTCCTCTGTTTTACTCCATCTAGGCCAGCAAAGGTGAGCTGTATTAAACTGACTGGGAAGAAGAAAACAAAGCAGAGACATGTGAAGGGAGCTATTGTGGTTCACAGAGACCTGCTCTGCAGACAAACTCAGCGAATGTTGCCACTGAGGAAGCCAATGACAAGCATATGCTCCATGGACCCACTACAGAGCTCTCCACCTTTTGCCCCATAGATGCCTTTACTGACACCAGCCACTTGAGACTCTTCATACTCCCTTCTTCCATCACCCCCGCCAGAGCCAAGGACCTGTGCTGGCAGGCATCCAAGTTCCCTGAAGCTTCAGTTGTGTGAGATCCCAGCCACTTGAATCATTCCCTGCCTACAAAGCCATGGAGCCACAATAATTAACACCTCAGGCTTCTGCAGCTGCACCAATACAAAATGTCAGCCTAGGCCTTTCCTTCTGGCCAACTCCCACCACCATGCTCTTTCTTAGGGTTAGTCCCTCCAGCTGAACATCAGCAAAACACTGGCCTGGTACCTATCCCTGTCCTCCTCTGCAGTGTGTACACATAAGGTAGTGGTGGAGAAATAGTGTGAAGCCACAGGACAAGCACACTTGATAGGGCTCCCACAGATACTTGTATGTCTGGAGCAGGCTTTCCCTTCTGTCACTACCTGGTACCACTATGCCCACCTGTACCTAATCCCAAAAACCGTGTACTCATCCCAACCTCTGTCTCCAGCCTTCATTGCTGTGTGCACGCCCAATGGGAGAGTGTAAAACCACAAGAGAACACACTGACAGCCAGGGTCTTTATAGCTGCCAGTGAGCTCTTAGTCAGCCCTGGTCCTTCCTACCTGTTCTAGTTTCCATCATTATAACTGTGTATTAAGCACCTGCAACTAGACCCCACAACTCCAGCCACCACCAATGTTTACTCTGGTTTCTTGTAACCAGACCTGAAGGAAACACTTAAGTCCACTGTGAATTCCCCACAGTGTTGGCCAAGTACCACACAGTTGGCAATGCTGTGTACTATAGTGGCCTACATTGAACCAATATAATGCCCTCCCTGGACTCAGTGCTGTCATATACATACACACAGGCTACTCTGGTCCACTGGATTCAGTGTCACAGCATAAATCAGCATATCATCATTCACAGAAGAAGAGGTTTCCTTATCAAAGTCAGTCCATAAAGTTTGGAAGACTTGACTGTTTCTTCAAATGTAGAGACACCTATGAAAGACTTCTGGGATCTCATACATACAGGAAAATATGTTTCCACCAAAGGAACACAGTAAACCTTCAGGAACTGGCCTCTCAAAAATAGACATCCAGAATTTGCCAGACAAATAAGTCAAATTAATTGTTTTACAGATGCTCAGAAAGCTAAATGAGAATACAGATAAATAATCTAATTAATGTCAGTAAAACAAATTGAGAAGTTTCACAAAGAAATAGAAAACATTAAAAAAAAAAGCTTTGGAGCTACAGAATACATTGAATGAACTAAAAAATTCAATAGAGGGATTCAACAGCAGACTTGAACAAGAAAGGAGAATCAGTGGGCTAAAAGATCAGGAAACTAAAATTATCTAATCAGAGAAGCATAAGTAGTAATAATAATAGTAATTATAATAATAATAATAGCGGCAGCAAATAAAGAAATCTTCCAGGAATTATGGGATGCTATCAAAAGGAATCAGAAATCCTTGGTATCCCAGAAGGGGACTAAAGTGGAAACAGGGTAGAATGTATATTCTTCAAAATAGCAGAGAATTTAATACCCAATTTCAGAAATGGACAGATAAAAATATCAATAAGAAAATCTTAGACTTTAATCATACTTTAAATCAAAGAGAATTAACAGATATATAAAGAACATTCTAATCTACAGTAGCAGAATACATATTTTTCTCAAGTGCACAGGGAACATGCCCCAGGAAAGATCACATGATGGGTCACAAAGCAAGTCTCAGCAAATTTAAGATTGAAAATATACCTGGTATCTTTTCTGATCTAAATAGTATGAAACTAGATGTCATAACAGGAGGAAAGCAGAAAATATTTTTAAAAAGTGGTGACTAAATAGCATATTCCTAAAGAACTAGTGGCTCAAAGAACCCAAAAGAAATTTTTTGAAAAATAGTTTGAAAAAAATGAAAATGAAAGCACAAGATATTGAACCTAAGCAATGTTGCAAAAGCCATTTTAAGAGGGAGGTTTATAGAAATAAGCTACAGTAAGAAAAAGAAAGATCTCAAATTAACAACCTTGCATTACAAATAAACAAATTTACAAATAAAACAAAAAGGAAAATCTAATCTTAGAATAAAAGGAAGGTTATAGCAAAGATTACAGTACAACTAAATAAAATAAAGACAAGAAAAATACTAGAAATGAAAAACAAAACTATAAGCTGATTTTTGAAAAGATAAACAAAATTGACAAAACTTTAGCTAGACTAACTCAGAGGGAAAAAGGATTCAAATAAATAAAATTAAAATGAAAGAGGAGACATTACAACTAATGTCACAGCAGTAAATAGAATCAAGAGAGGCCACTTTTATACACCCATAAACTTGATAACCTAGAAGAAATCAATACAACCTACCAGGACAGAATCTTGAAGAAATAGAAAGTATGAATAGATAAATAATGTATAAAGAGAATGAATCAGTAATCAAAACCCTCCCAACACAGAAAATCCCAGAACCAGATGGTATCACTGGTGAATTCTACCAAATATTTAAAGTAGAATGAATGCCAATCCTTTTTAAACTCTTCCGAAATTCTAAACAAAAAGAAATGTTTCCAAGTTCATTTTAAAAGAACAGAATTACTCTGATACCAGAACCAGATAAGGACACTATGAGAAAAGAAAGTTATAGACAAACACTCCTGATGAATACATATGTAAAATCCTCAACAAAACTTTAGCATACTTATTTTAACAGCACATTAAATTATCATTAACCATTGTCAAAGAAGATTTATCCTTGAGATCTAAGAATAATTTAACATCCACAAATCAATAAGTAGGATACATCACATTAACAGAATAAAATATAAAAATTAGATCATCTTAATAAATCCAGAAAAATCATTTTACATAATATAAAATCCCTTCATTGTAAGAAGTCTCAGCAAATTGAGTATAGAAGAAACCTACTTCAACATAGTAATGGCCATATATGGCAGATCCACAACTAACATCATATGCAATGGTGAACCATTCAAAGCTTTTTCTCTATGACCAGGAACAAGATTAGTATGTTCATTTTCACCATTCCTATTCAACATAGTACTAGAAATCCTAGCCAGACCAATCAGGCAAGATTAAAAAAATAATAATAATAAATATAAAGCATTGACTTAAGATTGCCCTGGACATTTTGGAGAACCAGCAGCAGCAGGAGGCCGAGGTTGAGGAGAAGGCTGGAGCTGCAAGGCCTGCCGAGCAGAAGGCAGTGGTGGCCAGGGGTTCATGCCCAGGAGCAGGAGCTGGTGTTTTTAGTTTCTCTTTGGAGGATGAGGAGAATTGGGCTAGAGTTGCAATCCATAGTCTCCAGAAGATGAAAGCCCAGCTGGAAGGAGTACCTGTTACACTCCTGGTAGGTCTGCAATTTTGGGACATAGGGGCAGATGCCATCATGCTCTCTGGAGCAGAGATGAAAAATGCTGACTGCCATTGCCACATGTTTTGCTTTAGAACAGTGTGAGACCCGCCATGATGGCAGGAATGATGGGGGAGGCTAACACCCCATGTGTGTGGACTGATTTCCTGGACTATGACAGAGTGAGCACTGGCTCCCTTGCTGGATGGACTTACAAATTTTGGACAATGTGAAATACCCTGATGGGGGTGGGTGTGGCTTTGCTGGAGGCCCTCCTGCCCTGGGAAGCTTTTCCCATGGCTAGAAAGAAGGCTGACAACATTTTGCACTTTTAGCAATGTGCTCAGAGACTTATGAAATGTACCTTTGTAATTGTTGATTGTATGATTTGTCATGTTGTTGTAATTTGTGTAATGTGCCTAATTTCCTTGTACAGGGATGCCGGTGGTTTAGATTGTGGGTAATAAAGTGAACATAGGGGTGGATTGTTGGGCAGATAAAATAGATTATGCTCACTTTGTTAAAGATGGTGCTGACCACGTGCAAATTGTAAGAATAAGCTTTTCCCCACACCCTTGACTGATTGAATGGTGTGGGATGGAGCACTCTCATGTGGAATCCTCCAATTATGCCTCAGATAAGTGACTTTGTATCAGAGCCTTTCTTGTTTATAAATTGGATTAAAGGTTTGGATTTCTACACTATAAAGTGGGAGAGACCGGGAGCTTGCTCTCTCAGTTCCTGAGGTTAGCATTAGAGAGGAGAGCTGATGAAGGCCACGTTGAGGAGAGGAGAAACAGTGAAGATGGTAGAGTGCTGAGGAAGAAGCCAGTTTGTACAGAGAGAAGGAGATGGGGAACAGGGGTGAATAAGTCTGGTGAGCTAGAAACCTTTGATTCTAGGAAACTCAAATAAGTCAGTAATTTTGTGAGCACTGAAGAGTGGGTTTTAAAGCCCAATGTGTGTTTTTGTTTTCCCACTGGGTGCAAGCTAGAATTAGAGCTGATGGCTCACCAGTTTCTCATCAGACTCCACAAATAAAGTACTCAGTTCTACCCTCTATCTCAGATGCCAAACACAAGCTCAAGTAGTTACCTATACTTTTCATTGACTGGTTACAAATCAGAGGTTCCTTCCAGTGCCTCCAGTTTCAGCTCAACTAATTTGCTAGAGTGGCTCACAGAATTCAAGAAACCTATTTACCTGTTACTACCTGTCCAATGTCTGTTTGCACAATGCTTTCAAAGACCATAATTCAAAACTTCAGAGTTTAGAGTAAAAAAATGTTTATTGATCATAAAAACTCTATCCAGAAAATGAGAGAACTAGTTTTCACATCCATCTTCAGAAAGTATAGAATTCAGGTTTCTTTTATATCAAGAAAAAGGGAAATGGAAGGGACAAAATGTAATTCATGACTGCAGATATCTGGGTGCCCGCAGGGGTCCCTGTGTTGACATTAGTTGCTACGAGTCCAATCTCAAGGTTTATGCAAATCTTTGGTAAATAAGGGGCTGTTTTTATAAAACTCAAAGCACAATCAAAATTATTCTAATAATTAGCAGGTCTATATGCCAAACTGAACATAAGCTATTAGCCTTAAGGTCATAAGAAAAAGTAGGCTTGAACAAGATGGAGTCAGAGACCTAGCACTTAACTTTGTATCATACTCACTAGATTACTGGTTTCATACAAAATGTATTAAAGAATACAAATCAACAGCCATATGAACAGATACATAGGGCAAGGTCCTTAACAAAAGAGGTTCTTTTCTCATGGAATTTGGGGCCCACCACAGAGGTATATGAACCTTTTGGTTATAAGTGATCAGGAATAGCCAGATAGATGAGATGAATAGGGCAGAATATGGGGAAAGGGAAGGGATTGTCCACACCTTCTCTAGGTGTACCACTCTCCCCTAATCTCCAAGCATTCATCACCCCAGGTGCTCTCTGACCCCACCATTTTAGGTTTTTATGGAGTCTTTATTTTATTGGCATATCAGTTCTCGAGGAATAATTCAACCTTCCATTTCTCTCTCTTCCCCAAATGTCATTGAAATGAAACAAAGTTTCACCTTCTATAACTTGGCTATTTTTCTTAGCAACCAATTTCCTATCTTAGGTGGAAACCAAGTAACTTGGTTGGTTAGAGCATCCTCCTGAAGTACAGAGGTTGCTAGTTTGATCCCAGGTCAGGGCACATACAGGAACAGATTGATGTTTCTCTCTCTACCTCTCTGTTTTATCTCTCTCTTTCCCTTCCTCTCTCTCTAAAATCAATAAATTAAAAATAATTAAAGCCATCTTATTAACATAACAAAAGATACTTTAATACTCCCTTACCTAAGAAATTTCAAGGGTTTTAAGGACCTGGGAGTCAGAAACTAAGAATTAAATATATATTTCTTATAAGTCACAGATGCCAAATGATCTGAACTGTTTTGTTTAGTAATTAAGGTCTAGACAACTAAATATAGTGGAGATAACACAGATTTAGGAATTACGGTAGGCAGACAGTAATTAGCAGTCCATATCCACCACTTATTGCCTATATTTCTTCGGGACTGTTATTTAACTTCTAGTTTTCTCATGTGTAAAATGGAGATAATATTATATAACCATTTATCCTAAGATTAACAACATGTAAAATATTTAGCACAGTCTGTGGCACATAGTGCTAGCTATCCTTCTACAAAGCAATTGTGTTCCTGCATTATTCACATTTATGATTCCAGGTAAATAAGCACTCACACTTATTGTTCACTGCCATGTTCTGTTTCTTAAAGCCTTCGAAGTATTGCTTTTATATGCCAGGACATGGAAATCTGCATTTAAGTGAGATTCAATGAGGCATAAGTTTTTCCCTGAGAGATGAAGGTCATGGATTTTTCTTTTCACACAGGTTCAGGGGAAACAGCTCTAAGCCATATAGGATTGTCCTGGTTTCCTTTATGAGTCTGAGGAAGGCAGGCCTGTAATACAAAAGTATGGGCACCACAGGTTGGTTTGGCAGGCAAACCCTTTGTTATTTCTGAAGCATATTTGTGGCTTTTTATTTCTAACACGCCAGAGGCTTTTCTCATTGCCAAAAATTCTCCTTTGTCATGCTCCATAGGAAACTGATGTAGTCCATGTACAAAAGACATCTGATACAAAGCTATGAAGCTGCCATTGACTTTATATCTCCACTGGAGAATAAAACCAGTTACAGGATGTCAGGCTAATCTTAAAAAGTTATGCTTATGTTATTACAAAGGGCTAAGAATTCAGCTTTAATATATTCCTCTAGGGATGGTAGCTCTGAGAGAATGGAAGGTACTATTGAAAAAGGCTACTAGCTCTTTCCTGCTTTTCTAAGCTCTTTATAGTTTCCTTAAAATGTAATATCATGCTGTTTTGAGATCTGGCTGGGTGTGGATTTCATTCAGTGATTTCCCAACAACTGTATAAGAAGAGACGGGCTTTCATTAAAAAGAAGAAAAACAAAACAATCCTGGCTGGGTTGCTCAGTTGGTTGAAATGTCCCAATATGCCAGGGTTGCAGGTTCAATTGCCCATCAGGGCATATGCAGGAGTCAACCAATGAATGCAAAAATGAGAGGACCATCAAACTGATGCTTCTCTTTCTTTCTTCCCTTCATTCTCTAAAATCAATTTAAAAAATAAAAACATTAATTCCCCCCACTATTAAAATTATTAAGAGAAACAGAAACTCTAGGAAATCATTAGTGCTTTTCTGTGAAAAACATTTAGTGCTCATAAGATAAATCTTATGAAAGCAGTATACAAAAGTTTATAATTGTTCACTGTGATCTTTTCCCTCCAATTAACTGTACACTCTGCAACAGAGCTGCTACAATAAAAAATACCCCCAAAGTGTTGAATTTTATTCCTCTCTCATAGAAGAGTCAGTGGGTCAATAGGTATAGGGGGAAAGAAAGGGTTTGGAAAAGTAAGGTCATGCAGAAACCCACAGCTCCTCTATCTTCTTCTTCTACCTCGGTTATTAGATGTGTCTGTGTAGTTAAAGCTGAAAGCCTCCAGGATTGTTAAATGAGATCTACTGAACTTCAGGTCAGCAAAGCAAATTAAATGACTGAACTCTTTTTACAAACTGGCCTACAAGTAAGAGATTTATACATCAACTTAATTATCTTAAAATTTGGAAGGACGAAATTGCTGGCTCATGGGTGGTAAAGACCATACACAGGAACTACTTCTAAACTAATCTCCTGAACTCAAAAATGAAAGAAACAACAGCAGGCCTATGAAAAAAAAAAAAAAAAAAAAAAAAAAAACTACAGAAAAGGGGACAATGCCTTGATTACTTTGAAGCTTATTCATAGCTTTATAAAAATTCTCTACAAATATGGTTAGGGACCTATAGAAAAAAGACACCTTGAAATAAAAGCAGGGTTGCAAGGGTAGTCACTGAAAGAGAGGGAGGAAGGGAAGGAGGAAATGAGAAAGAAAAGGAGGAAGGAGGAAAAAGGAAGGGGAAGAATAAGATGGGAGAAATATAGATGAAGTAGAAAAAGTTAAAATACAAAATAAACATTAAAATTTGCTTTGGATGTAATAAAGTTTGAGTAAATCAAAATTTATTATTTTGTAAAATATACTTGCTAATTTTACTCATAATGCACAGGAACATTAAAATAAGTAAATAATAAAGAAAGTAATAGACATTCTATCTAAGATGAAGATAAAAATTCTAAAACTTAAGAGTCTTCAGTGGAAGAAACAATGAAAAGGAATAATGTTTATAATCACATGCATGAATAATTTATGATTTGCCTTTACCATTATGTCATTTAATCCCCAAGCACTTTCTATAAAATACATTCTTACATCTACTTAACAACTGATGCTTGAAGAAAAATTTAAATAAACTGCTACATAGTTAGTAAGGACCAGATACTGCAAATCAAGCCCATCTACTTCTAGAGTTGACAAATTCTAAATCTCCTTTCAAGGAGCTGGTGAAAAATCTGAGCATAAAACTGAAAGGGTTTTGTCTAGAGTCAGAGTCTAAAACTGAGAGGAAAAAAATTACAAAGCAGTCCTGAGGAGGAAAACTATTTGAATTGTAAAAAGTTAAAATATTCCGAAGGTATCATTAAAAAAATAAAATAAAATAGCTACAATAAAAAAAGGCTGGTTTTAGAGTTCTATTTTTGACAAGGAACAAAGACAACTTGTGGAGAAAAGTTTAGGCTCTAAGAAGTTCATGTTTCATATGTTGTCATTCACACGTAAAGATGTCAGAGAAACCTGCTCTGTTTCACAAACACTCTAAAAGTAGTCTTGCCTTTGTAAGAAGCTTAGAGAATAATCTAACCAACAAAATGGCAGTCAAAAATATATCTGAGTAAAAAAGCTATTGTGATAAGTAGGCTTAAAACAATTGGTTGAATACATAATTAATGTGAGTTGCCTCTCACAGTTTAAAGGGTAGTGACATGCTATTAACCTGCTTTGGCTATTAAAACAGCTCTCATTCTCCCTGATTAGTATTTTTATAAATCTCTCCTGTTCTATTATGGTAGTTCAGCCACAGTCACAAAATAAGAGTTCAATACATATATATTTGATAGATTATTAAAAATGCAGTGTATTTCTCTGAGTATAAGGCTCTCAAATACTATGAATACCTCTTTGTCTTTTAATACTTGTAAGGAAAACTCTAGCATTCTCGTATGGATGCATCATTTACTAACTATGTTTTGTTTTTTTTAAAAAAAAAACTTCTTTTTTTTTATTTTATTCATTTTAGAGAGGAGACACAGAGTGAGAGAGAGAGAGAGAAAGAGAGAAAGGGGGAAGGAGCTAGAAGCATCAACTCCCATATGTGCCTTGACCAGACTAGTGCAGGGTTTTGAACTGGCGACCTCAGTGTTCCCAGGTCGACGCTTTATCCACTGCGCCACCACAGGTCAGGCTAACTATGGTTTTAAATCATCAAGATGCTTTCACTCAGATAGTGACTTTTCAATGTTGTTTGGGTGATACATATCAGGGGCCCCTGAAATCAATGGATGAGACCTCTGAAACCCACTCTTCTTTTACATTTGACGTGAATTTGGAAGTTTTGGAAACTATAGGTATTTTCCACTAAGTCTTTCCTAATCATGTTCATCACACCTACCATGAGATTTATGTTGTTTGGTGAGGGTTTTATGTTGGTGGGAAAGGTTAAATGGAGGAAGCTTGCCTGACCAGGTAGTGGTGCAGTGGATAGAGCGTCAAACTGGGATGCAGAGGACCAAGATTAGAAATTCAGAGGTTGCCAGCTGGAGTTGGGGTTGTTGGTTTGAGCATGGGATTATACATATGACTCCATGGTCGCTGGCTTGAGCAAGGGGTCACTCACTCTGCTGTAGCCCCTCAGTCAAGGCACATATGAGGAAGCAATCAATGAACAGCTAGGATACCGCAATGAAGAATTGATGCTTCTCATCTCTCTCCCTTCCTGTCTGTCTATTCCTAGCTGTTCCTCTCTCTGTCTCTGTCACCAAAAAAAGAAGAAAAAAAAAAGAAGAAGATTTAGCAATGTGTATACAGTGTAAGGTAAAAGTGAGTGAAGTGAGTGTAAGTGTGTGTGTGTGGTTGTGCTCCTG